>JBAIZL010000004.1:132544731-133144731 GCA_036971475.1 Prosapia bicincta
AAACAAATACTGATATCAGTGTTACATCACAATGCGTACAGAAAAGGCCCTACAATCTTTTGCAATGTCAAATTTTGATAAATATGTAGAGTGTACCCAAAAAAATGCGTCAGACATAGTACACTTTTACCAAATACTATTCGATGTATTATTTGTGGACCTTCTAATTGCGGAAAAACAAATGTAGTATTCAATTTATTGTTTGAACCCAATGGGTTGAAGTTTGCTAATGTGTATGTGTTTTCAAAATCATCATCAGTCAAAGTATACACTTTTAGAAAAGGTATTCTCAGATTCTGAAATCGGCTACTTTTCATACTCTGACAACCAAAGTGTACTTGAACCCAATGACGTACGACAAAATTCTGTAGTAATATTCGATGATGTCGCTTGTGAGAAACAAAATATTTTTCAATGGGTCGTCACAATAATGTCGATACTTCCTATTTAGGTCAATCGTACAGTCAAATTCCAAAACAATTGATTCGTGATAATACGAAATTTTAGTTATAATTAAATAAGACGACCTCAATATAAAACATATTTATAACCACGTGACTCCTGACATTAAAATATCGGTTTTTAAAGACATCTGTGCTGAGGCATGGAAAAATATTTAAGGATTTGTTGTAATAGATAAAGACCGTGAAAAAGATCAAGGTCGTTACAGAATCGGTTTCGATTGTTTTGTAAAAGATTTATTTTAAATGTATTCACTTGTTCACTATCAGTTTACAACATGACGCCCAACGAAGAACAAGTTATCCTTGAGATATCTAGATTGAAAGAGGCTATAAAGAGAAAATACCGTGAAATGAGATTCGGTGATGTGGAAAGGGAACGAGTAATGACTAAAAAATATAGTCCCCTTATTAGGGAAATTTCAAAATTACGGAAAGAAGTTGAAACTAAACCTGAGAATGAAGAAATAAAACTTGAGCCAATTACATCACACTCTACGCCTCTAAAAGAATCATCTAGTGTAAAAGAGTTAATGACTACTCCTAAAGGACAAGAAGAATACAAAGAGACTTTAAATACAACCTTTTCTAATCAACTCACACTTTTGTACATGACAAAAATGATTAACGACTCGAATCTGATAGATAATGTATATGGACCGAGAATAGAAGGCAATGTTCTTATGGTCAGAGATAAAGAGATTCAGTTTGCCGAAGATGGTGACATTATTATCGCAGGAGAAAATTACAACGGTACCGAAGGACTTTATGAATTATTGTTTATGCGTATACCAAGAAAAATATATACGGACGAAGATGTAGAAGCCTATAGCAAAATTTGTAAAAAAAACTCATGTTCATAAAGTGAATTACAGTTTTAGAAATATTATAAATCGCGATTTTAGAAACGATAAATACAAAAATATTATTCAGCATCTGTTTCCCCCGAAAAGGATTGGTAAAGGATACGCTTATTGGGATAATCCTAACGAATTATGTGATAGGCTGAGAATTTTACTGTCTTCTTACGAAGCTGGTCATACAGGTCATAGAAACGAAATAGCGTCTGTTATAGAAGAGCTGAGGGAAGCGGGGATTATAAAAGGATGTGGTAATAAGAAAATTAGAACACTGATAAAATGAGCGTCGATAAGTTTGGACGTTATTCTAAGCCTAAAGTCGGAGACCCTGTTTCTGAAAATGACATTGTCAATATGCGAACGCTTAAACGGGATTGTTTGACATTCGATAGTTCGAAGAACAAATACTACGCTAATGAAATTTCTTTAGGCGGTCTAGGTGAACCTAAAGATATGAACAAAGCAGTAACTAAAAAATATATCGAATCTTTTGTTCCCAAAAGTTGTCTAACTTTCAATACCGATAAGAATTCATATTTTGCCAATGGTGTTTTGTTGGGTGGATTGGTTGAGCCTAATATCAGAGATGATGCAGTGACCAAAGGTTATCTCGAGAAAACGTGTTTAACTTTCGATAATGTTAAGAACAAATACCATACTAACGGTTTTGCTATAGGAGGTTTAGGAAAACCTACTGGTCGAAACGATGCTGTGTCTAAAAAATACCTCGAATCATTTATTCCGAAAGCTTGTTTGATATTCAATAACGAAAAGAATCAATACTATGCTAATGGTATTCAATTGGGTGGATTGGGGGAACCTATAAATACTGACGATGCGGTAACGAAGGGGTATCTGGAAAAGTTAATTTCAGTTAAAATCAGAAATACGTTTTTCTTTACTAATCATCGTTTGCGCGATATAGATGCTCCAGAATTTCAGGGAAACGCCGTTAACTTGAAATACTTGGTAGATAATGCTCTTCATATAACTGGAAAAGAATATGACGGACGATTTAAACGTATAAGTCACGTGGGATCTGGTAAAGAACCAAATGACGTAGTAGTTTTTTCACCATTAGCTACCTTGTACAATGATATTCAAATTCGAATTAACTCTGAAATAGCGATGTTGAGAGAAGAAATTAAAAAAATAAGAAATTAATTCAAATTATAAAATTAGTTTAGAAAAAAGTATTAAAAGCATACACGTATACGTTTCTGATTAGTAATAAAATGGCATTCAAATGGAAAACTAATGTCAGTCGTAAACGAAAGGCTGTAGGAGGTGGTTTGATTTCAAGTGTTTTGAACAAAGCAATAGATCTATTACCAATCGAATTGCATTTACCCACTTATAATTACTGCGGTCCAGGAACAAAATTACATAAACATTTAGCACGTTGAGATAAAGGTATAAATGCACTAGACGAAGCTTGCAGGGAACACGATATTACCTATTATAGATTTACCGATTCTCAAAATCGTCGTGAAGCAGACGAGGTTCTAGCGGAAAAGGCTTGGAAAAGAGTTAAATCCAGTGACGCATCTCTTGGCGAAAGCGCAGCGGCCCTAGCTGTTTCGTCAGCAATGAAAGCGAAATCAAAGTTTGGTGGGGGTAAAAGACGTACGCATTGTCGAAACCATCGTACTCCTCATGACTTGAAACAGCTAGTAAAAAAACTTAAGGGTAAAGGATTATACCTTAAACCATATAAGGGTCGTGGAGGAAAAAAAAACAAAAAAAAGAAATAATTGAATCGATTCCTATCAGACCATTGACAAATATTGAATTAAAAAGATATGCAAAAGTACTAAACATACCTTTGTTCAGAGGAGTTTATATGAGAGATACTCTATCATTACGTGCATTGAAAAATGAATCGAGCATTGTAAATTTAGACAGTATTTATGGAGTTGGCACTCATTGAATTTGTTACAAAAAAAATGGTAAACCAGTAGAGTACTTTGATAGTTTCGGAAATTTGAGACCACCCCTTGAACTAGCAAAATATTTCGGTAGGAATGCTAATGTACACTATAATTACAAGAGATACCAGAAAATCAATTAAGTCATTTGTGGACATTTGTGTCTAAAGTTTTTGACGTCATGAGTATAGTTTTATCTGGAAATACATCCGTTTTATCTAATGACTTTTTCCTCCGTATGATGTTTCTACTGGACAATGGGAGATAGGATTCATAGACTTAGCTACCTACAACTCAATCCCAAATATCGTTGATGGTATAAATAACGTTTTTCATTACGGAAAGGATAAATACATCACATTGCCAAAGGGATCATACGAAATAGAAGATATAGAGAGGTACATTTTTTTTTTTTTTTTTTTTTTTTTTTTTTTTTTTTTTTTTTTTTTTTCCAGGCGAAAAACCTATTGAGGTTATCATCGCCTAACTAAGGTTTGTTAAAAATAAATATTAAAATATTACATAAATAAAACTAATCAAAATAAAACAAAATAAATGTTTAAAACTAATTGTAATTATCTAAAACTAAAGAACCTAAATTATACAAAATTTAAATATTATTAAATATATTAAGGTGGCGTAAGAAAGCGAGGACACGGTCGATAGCCGTGACATCGTCTCTTAAAACCACCTTTAAACTACCTCGAAGATCGTAACGTATATATAAATTTGTCAACTCATTACAATCAAGCAGGATATGCTTGATTGTCATATTATTTCTACAAAACGGACATAGTGGTGGATCCTCATGTCGCATCAACCATCCATGCGTTAACAAAGAGTGGCCGATGCGAAGTCGAGTAACCACCACTTCCTCCCTACGATTCGAACGAACAGATGTCCTCCATGGTCGGACGGTATTTTTGATGTCCCTCAGCTTGTTTCTATTTACATTTTGCCATTCTTCATTCCAAACAGAGAATAGTGTAGCTTTAACTTTGCATACAAAATCTGATGCCATCACACGTTGTGTCGATGGCAACATACCTGTAGCTAATTTTGCACCTTCATCTGCTTTAGTGTTTCCGAATATTCCACAGTGACCAGGCACCCAGAGAAATGACACCTCGACACCTCGTAATTGGAGCCTGTGTATAGAGCACAAGATGTCTCCAACCAAAGGGTTCTTAGTGTACATTTCCTGAATAGCCTGGAGAGCACTTTTGGAATCACAACACACAAGATATTTAGATTTTGCAGACGGAATTGATCTTAAAGCTTGGAAAATTGCATACAGTTCTGCAGTAAAAACACTACAGGCTGAGGGCAATCCGTAAGTGAAAGTTTGTCCTTCCATATAAAATGCACAACCTATCCCATTGTCCAGTTTTGAACCGTCTGTGAATATAGTCACAGTGTGTTGGTGAGTTTGTTGTATCTGCAAAAACTCCTGACGATAAATAACGTCAGGAGTATTGTGTTTTAGGTACATGGACAATGAGAAGTCACATTTTGGCTTTTGTATTGTCCATGGAGGGATGTAGCATGATGTTCGTTCGAATATAGGTGGATGTTCTAAATTTAGATTATTAAAAATGCGCAACGTTCTTATTCCGAAGGGAGCAGTTGAACGTTGACGCACATTGTAACGATCCTCGAGGTGGTTATCAAAAACTGCTTTGAATGCCGGATGTTTAGGTTTACTTCGAAGACCAGTGTAATAAGAAATTTGTAGCATTTGACGTCGCATAGAGAGAGATGGTTCTCCAGCTTCAACTAGAAGGCTGGAGATTGGGCTTGATCTAAAAGCACCAGTAGAAAGTCTAAGACCAGCGTGATGTATTGACTCCAGGAGTTTCAGAACCGTAGGTCGAGCAGATGAATAGGCTATACAGCCGTAATCTATGCGCGATCTTACAACGGCGCGATAGAAACGGAGCATACAGGTTCTGTCTGCTCCCCAATTTGTACCACTTAGAACTCTCAACATATCCAATATCTTGCTGCATCTCACCTTCAAATCACGAACATGAGGACTCCATGAAAGTCTTTTATCCAATAAAAGACCCAAAAATCTCACATTATCCGCGGTTTGAAGCCGCGTACCATCAAGATAAAGAATAGGTTCCTGATGTTGCCTGCGACGACTAAATGCTATACACTGGGTCTTCGAAGCCGAAAACTTGAAGCCCGTAGATTTGGTCCACTCTTGCAATTTATTAATTACTAATTGTAAGGATCTTTCCGCTGTTGCCATACTTCTAGCAGCCATATATATACAAAAATCGTCTACAAACAGGGAACAGTGGACCGGTGACTGTACGTTTGAAGTGACGCTGTTAATGGCAACAGCAAACAGCGTCACACTCAAAACGCCACCCTGTGGTACACCATTCTCTAGTTCGCAACGATCAGAATATATGCCTCCTAGACGTACACGGAAAGTCCTGTTATTCAAATAATTTTTTATAAAAGCAAGAATGTTACCTTGTATACCCCATGATTTCAATACGTTCAAAATTCCTCCTCTCCATGCCATGTCATATGCCTTCTCAAGGTCAAAGAAAACAGCTACCAGTGTTTGTCGTAAGATGAAGGCATTCTGTATAGCTGACTCCAACAAAACCAATTGGTCAACTGATGAACGTCCTTGTCTGGAACCACACTGAACGTTAGAAAGAAGTTTGTTTGTTTCTAGATACCAGACAAGACGACGGTTGACCATCTTCTCCAGTAGTTTGCATAGGCAGCTGGTCAGCGAGATGGGTCTGTAACTACTGGGATTAGTTTTGTCCTTTCCTTGTTTTAGAAGAGGAATTATTGTCGCTTCTAACCATGCATCGGGAAAACCGTGCTCCCCAAATATACGGTTGTATATCCGAAGGAGAACTAGTTTTGCCGACGGTGGTAGATTTTTAATCATGGAGTATACAATATCATCCGGGCCTGGAGCAGAATCCTTCGTTGACGAGAGAGCTGACTCTAGTTCGTCGATAGAGAAATGGTTATTTAAACAAGAATCTCCAGACACTCCAACGGTGAAAGGTAAGGCTTCCTGTTTACGTTTGTACACCTGGAAAGCGTCCTTGTATGCAGAAGATGAAGAATGTTTTGAAAACGATAACGCTAGCACATTGGCAATTTCCTCACAGTCCGTGGTCAAAACACCATCCGCATGAGTATAGTTTTATCAGGAAATACATCTGTTTTATCTAATGACTTTTTTCCTCCGTATGATGTTTCTACTGGACAATGGGAGATAGGATTCATAGACTTAGCTTCCTACAACTCGATTCCAAATATCGTAGATGGTATAAATAACGTTTTTCATTACGGAAAGGATAAATACATCACATTGCCAACGGGATCATACGAAATTGAAGATATAGAGAGGTACATATTAATGAATTTGGATCCGAGTATTTTCTTTTCGCTACGTCCAAACAATAACACTTTGAAAGCTGAAATAAAATGTTCCGAAGAAATACATTTCGATAAAAAACATTCTATAGGTAAACTGTTAGGATTCTCTGGTTCTCATTTAGTATCAAATAAAAAACATGTTTCAGACAAACCTGTTGACATCATTAAGGTGAATGTGATTCGTGTTGAGTGCAATATTGTAACTGGATCGTTTATAAATGGTGTCGAATGTCATATTCTACACGAGTTTTTTCCTCAGGTTCCTCCTGGTTACAAGATCGTGGAACATCCTCCAAATGTAATATATTTACCTGTCAACGTAAAAATAATTCATAACATTACTGTTAGTCTAAAAGATCAAAACGGAGATATAATAGATTTTCGTGGTGAAACTATATCAGTTAGATTACATTTACGAAATGGGACTAGTATTTAAAAAGAGTAAAAAAACAAAAAACATCAGTCTACCAAGATCCTTACCAGGATTAACATTAAAAAACGTCAAATTTCTTAGATCTTTAGGTTTTAAAATCGTAAAGAATGGAAGAACTTTTGGGAATTGACAGCAGTGTCGAATACGACAATACTCTATACAGTATGGAGTATCATACTCATAAACCGTATTCTTCATCAACTTATAATAATAACGATGAGATTCGTATACCGATTCATCAACAAGATGTCATTACCGTACCTTTCGAAAGTTTATTACACATAAAGGGCACTGTCAGTGGCAAAAAAGCTAACGGAGAAGAAACTGAAGTATGTTTAGTAAACAATGCCGCAGCATTTTTTTTCGATGACATTCGTTATGAGATTAATGGTAACGAATTGGACCGTACAAGAAATGTAGGAATCACTAGTACCATTAAAAGTATGCTTTCGATTCGTGAACTGGAGAAAAATAAACTGATAAATGCAGGATGGATCGGAGTGGGTAATACAAAAGTAACAAAAGAGTTTACCATGTCGATTCCTTTAAAAATGTTAATGGGTTTTTTTGAGGATTACAAAAGGGTTGTAGTGGGAGCAAAATACGAACTTGTTTTGTTGCGCTCGTCATCTGATTTAAACGCAGTTTACAGTGACAATGCAGATTTCGTTGATTTAAAAATAACCAGCATAGCATGGAGAGTTCCACACGTCATCTTGGCTGATCCAATCCGATTGAAAATTCTGAAAATGATTGAACGCGATGCTCCTATTCATATAGCAATGAGAAAATGGGAATTGATAGAATATCCTTCTGTTCCTAGAACAAACCGTATATCTTGGACAGTGAAGACAGCCTCCCAAATGGAAAAACCCAGATATGTGATTTTAGCTTTGCAAACAAATCGAAAAAATCAGATAAAAAAGAACGCCTCTGAATTTGACGATTGTAAAGTTACAAACGTTAAATTGTATCTCAATTCACAGTATTTTCCATACGATAACATTCATGGGGATATTTCTGTTATTTATGATATGTACACTAGTTTTCAAAAATCCTATTACTATCGTGAATCGTCTCCTTGTTTAGATTTAGATACTTTTATGAATAAAGCTATCTTTTTTGTAATTGACTGTTCAAAACAAAACGATTCTGTGAAAACGGGTCCTGTGGACGTAAGATTAGAAATAGAAGCATCTCAAAATATTCCAGAAAATACTTCAGCCTATTGTCTAATACTCCATGATTCGCATATTGTTTATACGTTACTCACAGGCTCAGTGAAAAAGATGATGTAAAAACAAAATCGTTAGGTAATTGATCATGAAGACATATTCAAACAAGCTTCTGAAGATTACGTAATAAAAAAATCATCAAGTAAATGTTAATGAAACATATAGACAAGTTCCAACAAGTCTCGGTAGGTTACGTAATAGAAAACCATTAAGTGAATGTTTATAAAACACATATTAGGTCAAAACAAGATGCCATTTTTAGTCGTGGAATCTATGGATGTGGAACGAGCAACTTGTTCAGTTTTACCAGTAGGAATGTTTCTAAAGTCAATAAATTTTTTAAATGCTGAATGTACAAAGTTCGTTGCTACAGGACTTTTTAAACACAAAGATTATGCTCTTGGTGTGCTTATACAAACAAATAAGAAAAAACACATTTTTTTTGTCTTATATGGAATTTAACGAATTTCTGACTCAAATTCCTCAAGTAGTAGTAGATGGAAAACAGCGTAAGTTTTCAATGCTGAAAGGTAACATTACGCTAAAAAAATGTTTTGGAAAAACTTATATCAGTTTGTATGACGGGCAAAATACTGCTACTCTCAATATCAACGAATGGACTTTACTCATAAATACTATTCCTTTGATAACACGAAGAATAATGGAACTATTTTATAATGAACCTGAACTAATATCTTACATCATTGACTGTATGAACACAGATGAAATAATATCAAGTACTCTTCCTGAAGCTGATAAATTGTACGAAGAAGTAGCACTGTTTAAAAAATATGTAAGTTAAAATACAATAAATTATTTTAAGAGTTTCTAATTATTTTGCAAGACGTTAAAATGTTTAAAAATTAAGTAAAAGTTCAAAAAAAAACTTCTTTAATTCTTGCTATTTGTGTATCAAGTTCTGAAAATGTATTACATTGAAAAATATGCACAAATTTTTAAATATGTAGCAAAGCACTGGTAAATAATTAATTTATAATTAAAGTTTTAATAAATATGTATTTGTAGAATTATTTTTATTAGCTTCGAAGTTACTTTTATTTTTCTTACAAGTCTTGTTCTATTGTAAATATTTAGTAAAAATTATTTAATAATAAAGAATAAAAACACATAAATCATTACAATTTTGATGATAAAGGTTTCTTTATCAATGAATATTGCATTTAGAGGATGTTTGTGACATGAAGTTATCTTTTATTAACATTTGAAGTTTAAAAGTGTCTATTTGTAATATTTTAAAGTGTCACAGTATTAATTTAAAATAGTTTTGAATGTCACTGGCACGGTGGAAACTCTTGTAAACATTCAAAATTTTAAAGTTTAAGTATTGATGTAAAAATAGTTTTGAATGTCACTAACACAAAAGACGCCCATGTAATCATTAATAACATCGAGAAATGTCAATCAAAACTTTAATTGAAAATTGAATAAGAAACCTTTACAAATGTATTTTTTACAAGAAATAAATCATTCAGAAGCTGAAATATTGCTTTTGTCTGTCTTTGTAAATATTAAAAGAATTGTATAAAATCTTTGTAGAATCTCTTTAAATGTTTGAAAATTGTTAATACAGATTTCGACAAATTAAAAATACAAATCTTCAAAGTTTGTAATTAATTATTTTTAATATAAAAAATAAAACAACAATATCTGGAGGGGAGTGTTACGTAAAAAGCTTAAAACAATTAGTTTAAAATACAGTCAATTTCATGAAAAATCAAAAATAAAAATTAAAAAAAAAACAGGGCAATGCCAGTTCCAACCCTGGAAAAACACAGAGGAAAAGTCTTTATAAATAAGAGATAAAATATTATTATGTCGTTTACTTGTAGTACTTCAATATGGTAGGAACGTTTTTTTGGACGATTCTCTTTCTATTGAAAAAACTGTTTTTAATGCTTATTCACTATACAATGAGCGGTTAAAGACCTATACCGCATGGGAGGACATATCTAACGAAAATATAAATCCTATACGTTTGAGTGAAGCTGGGTTTTTTTATACTGGAAAAGACGATAAAACCATATGTTTTGTATGTGCTGGTGGACTTAAAGAATGGTCACATAACGATGACCCAATTAAAGAGCACGTTTTGCATTTTAGTTCATGTAAATATGCAACAGCTGTGTTGAATGCAATTAAAACCAAACCAATAGAAGAGAAAGAAGAAGATCCATTTTTATGCAAGATATGTTGTACGAATGAAATGGAAATCGCTAGTTTACCTTGTGGACCTATATTTTCGTGTACTGAGTGTTCATTGGAATTACAAGATTGTAGTGTGTGTAGAAAACGAATCTTAAGTAGTATTAGAATTTATATTTCTTGATGTATGTACTCAATAAAGTTATTTATCAAAAAGAAATCTTTATTCTACGTTATGATTAAAGATTTTTGTTATAACAAAAGATATACATGTGTTTAGAAGGAAATGATAATTTTGAGTTGAATAATGTATGTATTTAATTTTGTTTCAATAACAGAGAAATTCAAAAGGTTTTGGATCAAGTGAAATAAACTGATTTACTAAATTGAAAATTCTGTATTATGTGTTTAGAAAAATAAAGAAAATTAAAATTAAAAAAGTATTATTTCTTATACTCCCATCCATTACCGAAATTAACAGCATTGAAACTAATTGACTTAATACAAACATTTATTCAGGACGAAACAGGTTGATACCAATGACCTAGCACACATCACGCATAAAGACAGGAAGCATTGGGCACACAGGGTACGAATACGACTTTTTTTGACATCATCAGTTCAATTTGGTTAAGGAATGGTGGCCTCAGTATAGATCACCAACCCTTTCATTGACTTAGCATGAAACAACAAATAGCAACTAATTAATGCAGCTTATAAATATATTTTATATAAATTTAAACATTTTCCAAAGTTACAGATTTATTTTATAATGTCAATATGCAACATTAGAAATTGCTAATATTGTGTTTTACCCTATGTCGACTATATATTTTTCAATGAAAACCTGTTAACTTTAGAATTTAAACTGACAAAATTAATGTAAATGAAAATACTTTGAAAATACAAAGTATTATTTTATTTATTAGTTTATAATTATTGCTTGATAAATTGCTACTAGCTAAGAAATATTCTTAAATTGTCAACACCTTTTTTATCGCATAATTGAAAAAAACATTATTTCATGCAAATTGTTCGAAAAGGCCATAAAAATTATTTAATACTAATTTTCTTTATAAACAACAATCAATATAAAATATTTCTTTTACACTAAGAACATGAACATATAACATATAATATATTTTTCAGTTGGTAATAATTTCGTAAATTTTCGTTTATACCCCGTAATAACTACAAATTCGATTCATCAGTAAATCTTCTGGATCTGACTGTAACATCATTTAATAGTTTGAACTCTGTTTAACTTTTTATATGCTTTACATTAGTTTCTTTCAATTCCTTATAACACTTCATCAACTGTGTTGATATCACAGAAATTACTTTTAAATAGGTTAAGATTTTACATCATGTTTGGAGTATATATTATTTAACTTTAATATAAGATTAATGTTTAACAGGAATGTCATGAAAGTCAGAATGTTGTGAAAACTCATTAAAACATTTTGAAATAAATATATATGAAATATTTCTGTTTTAATTTATATTTTTAAATTACCAAAAAATAATAAAATTTGTGTAGCATTCACAGCTGTTTAATAATGCACGTGAGAATATCAAAAGCCACCTTCGTGTAATATTTGTGGATTCAGAAGTCTACAATGTTCAAGAAAAGCGTAGTAAATTATTTTATATTTAAATTACATTTTCATAGAGGAGATAAGAACAATAAAATATTTCATTATTGTTTTCATTAGCCCTTTCTTTTTTAACCCGTTCATTCAACCCTTTCATTTAACCCTTTCTTTTAATCCTTTCTTTTTAACCCTTTCATTCAACCCCTTTTAACCATTTAGTTTAACCCTTTTATTTAACCCTTTCATTTAACCCTTTCAACCCTTTTTAAGCCTTCCGTTTAACCCCTTTAAGCCTTTCAGTTAACCCTTTAACCCTTTCGGCAACCCTTTCGTTTAACCTTTTTTAACCCTTTAATTTAGCCTTTCATTTAACCCTTTTAACCCTTTTATTTAACCCTTTTAACCCCTCGTTAACCCTTCCATTAACCCTTTTAACCCTTCCAATAACCCCTTCCTTAATATTATATAGATGCAACAGAAGCACCTTTCTCAATCGGCCGTGGTGGCCGAGAGGCTAGCGGCGTCGGTGCCTTGAACACTGACATTCGGGTTTCGAATACGATACAGATACAAAGATTTTTCAGAAATGACGTAATCAGATAAAATAAATTAAAAATCCACTCCCGTCGTTCCCTTGGCATCCGTATAGATCAAACAATCACCACCTCCCTGTTCCTGTGGGATAAATGACCTCGATCCAGAAATAATCCTAATGACCGCCTGAGGCTTTGTTTTTTCCTGATCTATATGGTGGCCATCTCTACTGTCTTGCCTTATGGAAATGAGTTAGGACGGGTATGACGGGCTAGGACTGGTCTAGTAATGAAAGTTTAATAAGAATGGGCTAGGCTAGCCCTTTTCTCTGGTAATAAGGGAATGTCATAAGTAAAGACGATTTAACGCAGATCTTCTCTACCTGGAACAATCTTTTTTAATTCCAATTCCAGAATATATAATTTATATAATAATACATGTTCATCTACTGCTGTGATAGTCAATGTAAATTTAAAAGAACCTTGTTTTCAATTTATTCTTTAATATAATGTGCACAGTGTCTCTATGTTCTTAAAGTAGGAACGACGTTTATTTAGCACATTCCCTTTATGTTATAAGAGTTCAAATACACTCTACGCCAAATTACAAAATCTTACACCCAGCAATCTCATTTATGAAATGAAACATAATAATTTACAAAACAACTTGTATGAAGTTGTCAGTGAAAAAGATACAAAAAGAGCGAACAGCTGTACTCGCTAATAACGTGGTTTGTGTAGTTTGTTTGTTTAATAAAACAGCGCCAGCTGGAACAACAGTCGGGCGCATAATGTACTCATGCGCGCAATTACATTTAATTGCGGCCAAATTGTTAGTGTTCAAGTCTGCGCATCACGCTAGCTAACAACCGGGCTTTATTCAAATTGCATTTAAATCTAATGAATAGGTAAATGGGAACAGTACAACAATGTATTCGTACGCGTGGGAAGCATACGTCAAACCATTCAAAGTTTGTTCCCTTTGCCAAAAGCGTAATACTAGCATAATCGCGCCAGATAAGGCTCGAGTTATTAAAATGGTAGTAATGAAAGGGAAATAGGAAAACGCATGAGATAGCAGAGCACGTACAAACTTCTAAACAAACAAAATTATCACTGACTTGCTAGGATAAAGTCCAAGTGACGGTAAACAAAATACATGGAACAACGAAACTAATCGTTAAACTTGTCTCAACTCAAATATTTTCTGTGGAAAGATAAAACTGGCATAGAGCTGCAGGTGGCAGCTGGTAGGGCCATTGACGGTTGTCTAGGAGACGAATATTTGCTGAGGAAAGATAATACTGATATATGCCTGCAGGTGGGAGCTGGTACGTGCGTCGAGGGTTGTCTAGGAGACGAATATTTGCTGAGGAAGTGGACACTGAATTAGGTTTGCAGATGGTAGCTGGTAGGTACTTTGAAGGCTGCCAAGGAGACGAATATTTGTCGTTGAAAGATAACACTGGCAGAGAGTTGCTGCTGGCCACTGGCAAGTGTATCGAGGGTTGTCTAGGAGACGAATATCTACTGGGAAAGGGAACACTGAAGTAGGTTTGCAGATGGTAGCTGGTAGGTACTTTGAAGGCTGCCAAGGAGACGGATATTTGTCGTTGAAAGATAACACTGGCATAGAGCTGCTGGTGGTCACTGGCAAGTGTATCGAAGGTTGTCTAGGAGACGAATATTTACTGAGAAAGGGAACACTGAAGTAGGTTTGCAGATGGTAGCTGGTAGGTACTTTGAAGGCGGCCAAGGAGACGAATAATTGTCGTTGAAAGATAACACTAGCATAGAGCTGCTGGTGGTCACTGGCAAGTGTATCGAGGGTTGTCTAGGAGACGAATATTTACTGAGGAAGGGAACACTGAAGTAGGTTTGCAGATGGTAGCTGGTAGGTACTTTGAAGGCTGCCAAGGAGACGAATATTTGTCGTTGAAAGATAACACTGGCATAGAGCTGCTGGTGGTCACTGGCAAGTGTATCGAGGGTTGTCTAGGAGACGAATATTTACTGAGGAAAGAAAACACTGTCGTAGGCCTGCTTGCAGTCGCTGACTGGTGAGTTGGAGGTTGTCAAGGAGACGAATATTTGCTGCGTAAAAATTAAAACTTATGAAGACCAACTTTTGGCGCTAGTAGGAGCGTCGAGGCTAGTCTAGGGGGCGAGTATTTGTTGAGGAAATGTAACCCTTTTGCAGGCCTGCTTGCGGTCGCTGACATGTGAGTTAGGGATTGTCAAGGAGACGAATACTCGTCAGTGAAAGATAACACTGATGTAGGTCTGCTAGTGGTCGCTGGCAGGTGAATGGAGAGTTGTCAAGAGACGAATATTTGCAGTTGAAAGGTATCACTGATGTGATGCTGCTAGTCTCCACTGGTAGGATCATCGAGGCATTTTACTTTCAGCCTTTCTGTGGGTTTTGATCTTCTACAATACCTAGGGGAGCGATAATAGTTAATCTCAAGAAAGGGGCCAACATTTTTGGGAACCTCTGGTCTAGACCGTATTTGACGATTACAAATTTATGAAACCTCTATAACAATAGAATTGTTGAATCTTTTCGGTTTAGCTCTGTGTTTCTATTCCTCACTGAAAACTTTACAGTGTTATAGAATCTATAAAGCACGACAGTAGCCCCACTTTTCATTGCTCCTTACCCAGGCAATTACTTCATATTTCGGTATTCACACTTATCTTTACGTTTGCACTACTTCACGCATTGAAGTAGTCGCAAACACGCAGTGTGGCAGTCGTGTTACTAATTTGGTTAATCAGTACTTCTGCATAAATGGCCTTCTTCCCATGAATGCCAAGTCTTTTCAAACGAATTTCCAATTAACTAAGCAACAAACAAAAAAACATTTTTTGACATTAGGAAACAATCATGTACGAAAAATCTTACATTAGCAAACATATAAACACTCATAGATTCTTCCTTTCCACACTTTGTAAACTCATTTAAATGTTTGTATTTGAAATTTCTACTTCTTCGCCCAAAGTTTAGGCTGTAAATATTGTTCATCGCTATTTCGAGCATTGAGAGATTACAGATGCACGGTGATGCAGTGACACTTCTTCTGAAGGAAGTCAGTTCATGAAACTACAAAGCATTGCCCATGATCTATAAATAAGCAACGCTTCGGTTTTAAAGAAGGGAAATTTATGAAACATAAAATGAAAGCATTTTCATCAAAATAAAAAAGATTTCCCTATATTAAATTTCATTTACAATGTGAGTGTTCTCTTTCTGCCCGGGAACACATTTTACCCAAGTATTTACTACCTGGTGCTTTGAATGCCTTTTATTACGTAGTACAGCTCCTGAATGCAGTCGATCTCTCTCGAGCCAAAGAATGTCTAATCCCGGGCAATAAAGTACGGGATAAGGTGTTGAAAAGACGGTAATGTGAAAGGTATATGACCTTGACACAGCAAGACGCCCATCAGATTGGGATGGTCGTAAAAGCGATAGTTTGGGAACTATGTCTGAACGAGACCATTACACACGTAATCAGTGCGCTTGGTATTCATCAAGTGTTTACCTTGAAATACTTTCTATAAACTTTCTGTACAAACTAAAAGCATCAAAATGCTAAGATAGGTGATCACTTACAATAAACTGTGTAACGCTAAGCTTTGAGATTTATCTGTAAAAACTAAAGGCATCAAATCCTCAATGTAAGGAAACACTTACAAAAAATGATTAACATTAAGCTTTAACATTTACCTCTATAAACTGAAAGCATAAAAATGTTATTGTAGCTGAACAGTTACAATAAACTGTGTAACATTATGCTTTAACAATTTCCTGAATAAACTAAAGATATCATAATGTTAATGTATCTCATCACTTATAATAAACTGTGTAACACTTTGCTTTAACATTTTCCTGAATAAACTAAATACATCAAAATGCTAATGTATCTGATCACTTACAATAAACTGTGTAACGCTATGCTTTAACAATTTCCTGAATAATATAAAGATATCATATGGTAATGTATCTCATCACTTATAATAAACTGTGTAACGCTATGCTTTAACATTTTTCTGAATAAACTAAATACATCAAAATGCTAATGTATCTGATCAGTTACAATAAACTGTGTAAAGCTATGCTTTAACAATTTCCTGAATATTATAAAGATATCATAATGGTAATGTATCTCATCACTTACAATAAACTGTGTAACGCTATGCTTTAACATTTTTCTGAATAAACTAAATACATCAAAATACTAATGTATCTGATCAGTTACAATAAACTGTGTAACGCTATGCTTTAACAATTTCCTGAATAATATAAAGATATCATAATGGTAATGTATCTCATCACTTATAATAAACTGTGTAACTGTATGCTTTAACAATTTCCTGAATAAACTAAAGATATAATAATGCTAATGTATCTTATCACTTAGAATAAACTGTGTAACGCTATGCTTTAACAATTTCCTGAATAATATAAAGATATCATAATGGTAATGTATCTCATCACTTATAATAAACTGTGTAACGCTATGCTTTAACATTTTTCTGAATAAACTAAATACATCAAAATGCTAATGTATCTGATCAGTTACAATAAACTGTGTAAAGCTATGCTTTAACAATTTCCTGAATATTATAAAGATATCATAATGGTAATGTATCTCATCACTTACAATAAACTGTGTAACGCTATGCTTTAACATTTTTCTGAATAAACTAAATACATCAAAATGCTAATGTATCTGATCAGTTACAATAAACTGTGTAACGCTATGCTTTAACAATTTCCTGAATAATATAAAGATATCATAATGGTAATGTATCTCATCACTTATAATAAACTGTGTAACTGTATGCTTTAACAATTTCCTGAATAAACTAAAGATATAATAATGCTAATGTATCTTATCACTTAGAATAAACTGTGTAACGCTATGCTTTAACAATTTCCTGAATAATATAAAGATATCATAATGGTAATGTATCTCATCACTTATAATAAACTGTGTGACTGTATGCTTTAACAATTTCCTGAATAAACTAAAGATATAATAATGCTAATGTATCTTATCACTTAGAATAAACTGTGTAACGCTATGCTTTAACAATTTCCTGAATAATATAAAGATATCATAATGGTAATGTATCTCATCACTTATAATAAACTGTGTAACTGTATGCTTTAACAATTTCCTGAATAAACTAATACATCGAAATGTTACGTAACTGATCACTTAAAATAAACTGTTTGACGCTATGTTTTAACATTTTTCTGAATAAACTAAATACATCAAAATGCTAATGTATCTGATCAGTTACAATAAACTGTGTAAAGCTATGCTTTAACAATTTCCTGAATATTATAAAGATATCATAATGGTAATGTATCTCATCACTTACAATAAACTGTGTAACGCTATGCTTTAACATTTTTCTGAATAAACTAAATACATCAAAATGCTAATGTATCTGATCAGTTACAATAAACTGTGTAACGCTATGCTTTAACAATTTCCTGAATAATATAAAGATATCATAATGGTAATGTATCTCATCACTTATAATAAACTGTGTAACTGTATGCTTTAACAATTTCCTGAATAAACTAAAGATATAATAATGCTAATGTATCTTATCACTTAGAATAAACTGTGTAACGCTATGCTTTAACAATTTCCTGAATAATATAAAGATATCATAATGGTAATGTATCTCATCACTTATAATAAACTGTGTAACTGTATGCTTTAACAATTTCCTGAATAAACTAAAGATATAATAATGCTAATGTATCTTATCACTTAGAATAAACTGTGTAACGCTATGCTTTAACAATTTCCTAAATAAACTGAAAATATCATATTGTTAATTTATCTCATCACTTACAATAAACTGTGTAACGCTACGCTTTAATATTTTCCTGAATAAACTAATACATCGAAATGTTACGTAACTGATCACTTAAAATAAACTGTTTGACGCTATGTTTTAACATTTTCCTGAATAAATTAAAGGCACCTCAATGTTAATGTATCTCATCACTTACAATATTCTGTGTATCGCATAACTTTAACATTTCTTCTATAAACTAAAGGCTATATAATGTTAATGTATGTAATCACTTACAATAAACTGTAAAATACTATAAACAATATTCGAGCTGGCTTGTGAGTCAACGGAATAAATACTAGAAATATATACAACTCATAATTATAAAAACTTAATCTCAACCGGGTTTCAAAGTTATTACCGTGCTTACTTTTGTAGGTACCGTTAAAATATTGTAGGTTATGTTAAATTTTTTTTAATTAAAGTTTTTTGTGATATCACTACTGAAGATGATGACACAATGTCACTGAAACACGTTTGAGATTATAGTTTTTATAATTGTGAGTTGTATACATTTCTTGTGTGTATAATACTATGCTTTAACATTTACCTTTATATTCTAAAGGCATCGAAATGATAATGAATCTAATCACTTACATTAAACTGTGTAACGCTTTGCTGTGAAATTTACCTTTATATTCTAAAGGCATCGAAATGATAATGAATCTAATCACTTACAATAAACTGTGTAACGCTTTGCTGTGAAATTTACCTTTATAATCTAAACGCCCCATATTGTTAATGTATCTGATCACTTAGAATACCGTGTAACGCTATGCTTTAACATTTACCTTTATATTCTAAAGGCATCGAAATGATAATGAATCTAATCACTTACAATAAACTGTGTAACGCTTTGCTGTGAAATTTACCTTTATAATCTAAACGCCCCATATTGTTAATGCATCTGATCACTTAGAATACCGTGCAACGCTATGCTTTAACATTTACCTTTATATTCTAAAGACATCGAAATGATAATGAATCTAATCACTTACATTAAACTGTGTAACGCTTTGCTGTGAAATTTACCTTTACAATCTAAACGCCCCATATTGTTAATGCATCTGATCACTTAAAATACCGTGTAACGCTATGCTTTAACATTTACCTGTAAAATTATGGGCATCATAATGTTAATGTATGTGATCACTTAGAATACCGTGTAACGCTATGCTTTAACATTTACCTGTAAAATTATGGGCATCATAATGCTAATGTATGTGATCACTTAGAATACCGTGTAACGCTATGCTTTAACATTTACCTGTAAAATTATAGGCATTATAATGTTAATGTATGTGATCACTTAGAATACAGTGTAACGCTATGCTTTAACATTTACCTGTAAAATTATGGGCATCATAATGTTAATGTATGTGATCACTTACAATAAATTGTGTAATACTATATTCCCCCATTTACCGGTACAAATTACAGGATCCATATGTTAACGTATCTGATTTTTGGCTTTAGCAATGAAACCTTCTCATTGCTGTGTCATTGAAATGTGTCCTTCAAGAGAAAATTCTTTAACTAAAGACATTTTCAAATTGTGTCAAATTAAAAACAGAAGTCACTGTGTGATAAATAGGTCACGTGTAACTGGGTGATATCGAGAATCAAACTGCTTGGAATAAATAATGTTAAAAGACTTTCACAAAAGTACTACAACAAATCTTGAACAATGGCTCTTATCATACCCGTTGATCAAACATTCTATCATATTTAGTCAGTTTTTACAACTTACCTATTCCATTTATTAGGATTATCTTTTGGTAATTTAAAATATGATTTATATACCTTCAATTAAATACATTTCAACCTAAAATTAAATTGAAATTAATCAAAATCTGTATCAGTGGGATACTATGATGACACAAAGACATATTAGTAAAATGATAAAATATTTTTTTATTTACGCACAATCATACGTATCTTAAAGTGTTGCAACGTGTATTCGTACATATTGTTGAAGTATAACTCTCAGGATTTCCGTACAGTGGCGAGAGCTTGCTGCACGAAGTGGCTTTAGCTGGTGGCGTATTTAAGAACCACTGTGTTCCCAGCAAATAATTCACGCCGTACCGATGTAATTATCGAACATCGACCTGCCTGTTGTGTGTAGGCATATCCTCCAGTGTTACCACCATTAATCCCAACTGCAGGCACTCTGATTGCCCTATTCTGCCCATGAAGAGGTATGTTAAAGTCTCCGGGCTGTGACTCATACAAGTTTAGCACAGATGATCTTGGACAACCTCTCCCAAATACTAACGTGAACCAAGCACTAGTGAATACTAGTTTGAGTCACCGCTTCAAAAATTTTAGATAGTTTATTAAGGTTTATGCTGCATATCCTTCTTAACCAGAATCCGTGACTTTAGACCAACATTTCACTTTGTCATAGATAAAATACACGTTCATGTTGTAAGTATTTCTGTCCGTTAAATAATTAACGTATTCCTAAATATTACGTAGTGTCTGCATACGGAGAAGTTTTGACCTCGAGCATTCACCTCTGAAGCTTAATCGAAAAGGTAAAGTAAACATAAATATAATGAAAAAACTCTTCCACTTTTGAAATATCTTGTCAATCCCATTACAAACAGTGTAGCGATCGTGAATGTACACAACATGCAAGCTGTGAATGCTTAGAAGTTATTCTTATAGTCGTTACCACAAGCAATGTGACCCTTAAACACATGCACTACCTTGAGTATATGTTTGTGTATGTGTGTGCAAGCGCGCGCCTGTGTGTGTGCGTGCGTGTGCGCGTGCATGTGCAAGCGTGCTTGCGTGTGTGTGTGTGTGTTTCTGCTTTTTTAAAAATCTTTTTACTTACCTTAGTCAATAAAATAACTTGAAAGAAATTTGATCCCTCGGATTAAAGCAAAAAACTGACTCGAAAAGGTAAAATAAACTATTTTTATTAATGTTTAAATAGGTATTTGCGACAAAAAAATCTAATAGAGACTAATTTACTCCATATCAATGTTAATATAAATATATTTAAAATACATTTGGACCTAGGCTATATGGTAAAAAAGTAAAACTATCGTGATTGTACACGGCATGCAGACTATGAATGCTTAGGCGTAATTAGGTTCTGTTCTTAAAGTAGTTACCACAAGCAATGTAACCCGTAAACAAATGCGTTACTTTACGTGTGTGTGTGTGTGTGTGCGCGCGCGAGCGTGTGTGTTGGTTCTCGTGTGTGCGCGTGTATGTGTGTGTTTTAAAGAAATGACTTCCCTTAAGAACGATAGATATATAATTTATCTTTCGGAAACTAAAGGTTTTGTCGCCAATAGTAATTTTAATTCACATCGCATAATTACTAACCCGCTAACATGAATATGCTCTCAACGGAGCGCTGCCAAGAGAGGACTGAACAGCAATCACTGTTCGGAAGCGTGAACCAATGGCGGCTACGCGTTACGCACGACAGAGTGCGTTGACACCACTGCGTGTATGTGTGGTTATTGAAATTCAAGGCTGGTCCTTTTAATCTTGTCATAATCACTGCTGGGCATTCCTAAAATTGTCTGTGTGACCCTTCTCTCGCCCCCCTCAAACTTAAACTGTCGTCTTAGTTTAAATTATGTCTGCTCAGTCTGACACTATTCAACACGCTTACGAGTATAATAAATATTAATGTCTTTCCCATATGGCTTCCAACACTGCGACGAATAAAGTGTGGAAATGTTTGCTTAAAATCGGAAAGAATTTTTGTTTCACATAAATCGCCGTTACAAAAGCAAAACTGGTGCGAACATATTTACCATATTTAGCAGGATTGTTGTGCTTGTGGTACTCAGCTTATAGCCGAGTAGTGAGTAAATATTTCGGACATTGAAAAAAATAAATTGCAGGTGGTAAGGACTTTGGCACAGGAAATGTCAATCAGTGGCAATGTATCTGTAACAACAATACACTACCACCAATTATAAGCCACCATAAATCTGAGGGACCATATACTTATATCGAATATCTGATAATTTTAAAGCGTTTCTAAAAACAAATCTAACTGCTACATCTTAAAAAATCAGATATGTGAAAAAAAAACTGACTGGTCTCATTTCAGTCAGTCCGTACACATCTTCCGTTTTACTTTTGTGACTTCCCTCTGGTTTAGTGCACTCAGACCGGTTTGTACATTACTTATATCTATCGGCTCTTCTTAACCTATACTTGTTGCTTATTCATAATTATTATTTATATGAATCATTTTGTTGAGTTTATAACGCACTACTTATTATTTTCTCTTTGTACTTTTAACGCTCATCCCCACGTGCATTTGTTATAAATTCGAGCTCTCCCTGCTGTTGATCCATATGAGCTATCTCAACGTGTTACGTCACACTTTATGATGCAGTTAGCTCTTTTTACTTATCCGCAGTCACTTATGGGCGCCAACTATACTGCAAAGCCTAGAATTATTTATCTTTATTAAAAAGTTTGCCTTCCCTTTACTTAAACATTACAGGCTAAGTGATATGTTTTAGTGTTTCTTGTATAATGCACTTGTGCTATAGGTAGTACATTAGACAACAATTTTACAAGAAAATGTTTTTGGAAAGGCTACAATACAAACGACACGCACTGAGATATACAACTCAGTTGGTCCGAGCAGTTGTACTACGCATGCGCCAACTTTCCCTTTACCGCTGTCGTTACCAAGAGAATTTCATCCCTTGCCTCACAAGCTATAGGACTACTTTGCACTTTTTATTTATCAAGTGTACTAAATGTGCCTCATATATAACGTATTTCTACTTATTACTAACATGATATAAGTCTGATATATATCCCTACATATTATCTCTACGAGTAGCCTTACTTCTTAAACCTACGAGTTGTTTTACGTTTTATCTCAACGAGAGAACGTAATATAAATTATCAGAATGAGTTCTCCCTGCAAGTTTAAGCTCACTTTGAAAAACATGTTATCTCTATGAATTATCTATAATTTTATTTGTTCATGTTATCTATATACAATGTTGTCCTTAATCAGCTCTTCGAGGTATCTCAAATTTTAACTTTGTAAATAATCAACCACTGTTATTCTGATATCCTTACTAAATAGATTGCATTAGTACCTAAATATTACTTCTAAATATGTTTAAGAGTTAGTCATATTTTTTGACGATTAGGGCGAGCTCTGAACATCGTATACTGGGATGGCTGTTTGGTTAAATAATGGTCACGTAAAGTGCCTCTTACTTATTTGATGTATGTGACACATGGTAAGTTAGTCGTTTGAAAGCTACCTATAAAGGAAATCAGTATAGCCTCTTCTTTAAAACTCTCATAACTTGTTATATAACTAGCTTAACCTATCGGATAGGAATTATAGACAGTAAGTGAAAGTAAGCCAAAGCTCGCACCGAAAGTAGGCTATTTAATGCAGCTGTAAAACTGACGTGAAAAATGAAAAACATTCCTACAGCATGGAAGATAAAAAATAGTCTTTAAATTAGTTTAATATTAAACTAGCTTAGTGATCATTACTGAGGGTTTCTACCTTTGAAGGCTTTGACTGAAGAAAGCAAGGGTGATGATGAAAGAAGGATGTAAAAAAAACTATTCAAACATGTAACAATTAGCAGTAAAACAAAACTTTTCGCAAACACATTTTGCTCAAACTATAAGAAAACTTGAACTTTGTGTTGCTCCATTAGAAGATGCTATGACAGACACTCGGCACAACAGCATCTTTGTATTTCGGGAATGACACGGGGTCGTGACCTTGGAGTACCCTTGAGTGCAGTCTGTACAAAGAATAGGATCAAACACAATGCAATAGGCTGAGTGTTGCTAATAAGTGAAGCAGCGTCCGACAGTCTGGCATTTCAGTCGCATCTCGCTGCATCTTCATACACATACAATAGCATCTATTTCTGCTTAAAATTTCTATAAGTGAAATGTTTACAAATCCCAAAAACCCGTTAGCTATTTATTATAAATATGTTTCCAAATTATAGACCTATTTGTATTTTCGAAAGATAAAGTTCGTTTTGTGTTATTAGAGCTGATTCTTTTTATATCTGACTTTGCAAAGGCATATGGCCTACTTATCGCTGTCCTGTAAAAAAGGTGTGATGCGTAACCGGTACTATTTTCCCTGTTAGATCGATCTTGCCCTTTCGATAGATAGAATCTTGCCGCTTCGATAGATATAATCTTGCCGTTTTGATAGATATAATCTTCCCTCTTCGATAGATATAATCTTGCCGCTTCGATAGATGTAATCTTGCCGTTTCGATAGATATAATCTTGCCGCTTCATTAGATATAATCTTCCCCCTTCGATAGATATAATCTTGCCGTTTTGATAGATATAATTTTGCCGTTTCGATAGATATAATCTTGCCGCTTCATTAGATATAATCTTCCCCCTTCGATAGATATAATCTTGCCGTTTAGATAGATATAATCTTGCCGTTTCGATAGATATAATCTTGCCGCTTCATTAGATATAATCTTCCCCCTTCGATAGATATAATCTTGCCGTTTTGATAGATATAATCTTCCCCCTTCGATAGATATAAACTTGCCGCTTCGATAGATGTAATCTTGCCGTTTCGATAGATATAATTTTGCCGTTTTGATAGATATAATTTTGCCGTTTCGATAAATATAATCTTGCCGCTTCATTAGATATAATCTTCCGCCTTCGATAGGTATAATCTTGCCGTTTAGATAGATATAATCTTGCCGTTTCGATAGATATAATTTTGCCGTTTCGATTGATATAATCTTGCCGCTTCATTAGATATAATCTTCCCCCTTCGATAGATATAATCTTGCCGTTTCGATAGATATAATTTTGCCGTTTCGATAGATATAATCTTGCCGCTTCATTAGATATAATCTTCCCCGTTCGATAGATATAATCTTGCCGCTTCGATAGATATAATCTTGCCGTTTCGATAGATATAAACTTGCCGTTTCGAGTGATATAATCTTGTCGCTTCGACAGAGATAATCTTGCCGTTTCGATAGATATAATCTTGCCATTTCGATAGATATAATTTTGCCTTTTCGATAGATATAATCTTGCCGCTTCATTAGATATAATCTTCCCCTTCGATAGATATAATCTTGCCGCTTCGATAGATATAATCTTGCCGCTTCAATAGATATAATCTTGCCGTTTCGATAGATATCATCTTGCCTTTTCGATAGATATAAACTTGCCGTTTCGATAGATATAAACTTGCCGTTTCGATAGATATAATCTTCCCCATTAGACAGATAGAATTTTGCTACTTCTATAGATCAAACCTCAATAGATAGAATTTGCTATATACAGAAAATTTATCGGAGTGACAGGAATCTTTAGGGGAAAGATCTGTCGCATCGGCAAGAGTCTATCTATCGAGACCAGATCTTGGGGAGCCGCAAGATTATGTCGGGGAATCTATCTACAGAGGCAAGATTGAAGAGCAATATCTTTCCCCGATAGAGGAAATCGTCTCCGATTTATAATATTGGCTATCCAAAATATACAATCTTCTCCGATTAAATCTTGCCGCAACGTTAGATCTAGTTTCGATAGATAGAATCTTCTCCAAAACAATATTGCTACTCCCGTATATCTGGCCTGAATGGATAGAATCTCCTTCGCTATTACTCACAACTTTTACGTTATGAAATTAGCCATAAGGCATTCCGTATTATAGCATGGACTATTTTGTAACTGAATTTAAGCAAGTTGGAATTACTTTTTAAGCTACACTGTTAGGTTTTTATGTCACGTAGTTTTTATGTGTACGTATATCCTGAAAGAGAGTTAGTCAAGCATCCCCCCTCAAAGTTTAAAAAAAGTCAGTCCCCAGAATAACACATCATCTTCTATCCGTCCCAACCCAACATTCGTCTTCCCAAATGGTAACCAGCCAACCTTCTTCTTACCAGCCAAATACTCACCGCCTCCGTCTAGTTCCCTACCTGCAGACAGTGTTAAATAAAAGAGACGATCCATTAACCTCGGGGAGCACCAAATCCCTCCTTCTGATAGATATAGAATAATGCATTTCCGATAGATTTTTCCCGATATATCCCGATGGAGAAAATCTTTCCTGATATAGTCTTGTTGCTCCGACAGAAATTCCCCTATAGATCTTCCCATGTCAGATAGAATCTAGTCGATCCAATACATATATGCCAACGGACATAATAGACCCCGATAGTATCTTGCGGCTCTGATAAGCTTTTCCCATAGATCTTGTCACGATAAATATAATCTTACCCGATAGAATCTTGGCCCTCAAATTGATCTATCCCGTTAGATACAAAATTCCCCAATATAAACTTCCCGCTGCGATAGATTATCTACGATTATTCCACTAGTGGCTAGATGGAATGGAAGAATGGGATTGGTAAGTACATAGTAAGGAACAATGTAACTGGTGTCTACATGATAAGGAACAATGCTACTGGTGTCTACACAAACAATGCCTCTTGTAAATACACAGTAAGGAACAATGCCACTAGTGACTACACGGTGAGGAACAATGGTACTGGTGGCTACATGGTGAAGGACAATGCTACTGATGTCTACATGGTAAGGACCAATGCTACTGGTGTCTATATGAACAATGTCACTTGTAAATACACAGTAAGGAACAATGCTACTGGTGTCTATATGAACGATGTCACTTGTAAATACACAGTAAGGAACAATGCCACTAGTGGCTACACGGTGAGGAACAATGACAGTGGTGGCTACATGGAAAGGAACGATGTCACTGTGTAGCCATATGGAATGGAAGAATGGGATTGGTAAGTACATATTAAGGAACAATGTAACTGGTGTCTACATGATAAGGAACAATGCTACTGGTGTCTACATGAACAATACCACTTGTAAATACACAGTAAGGATCAAAGCCATTAGTGGCTATACGATGAGGAACCATGACACTGGTGGCTACATGGCAGGGAACAATGCTACTGGTGGGTATATGGAACGGGACGATGTCATTGGTGGCTATATGGAATGGAAGAATGAGATTGGTAAATTTATAGCAAGGAACATTGCCACTGGTGGCTACACGGTGAATGACAATGCTACTGGTGTCTACATGGTAAAGAACAATGTCACCGGTAAATACATAGTAAGGAACAACGTAGCTGATGTCTACACGGTGAGTAACAATGGCACTGTTTTCTATATAAAAAGGAACAATGCCACTGATGGGTACATCGAAAGGAACAATGCCCATGGTAAATACATAGTAAAGAACAATGCCACTAGAGGCTACACGGCGAGTAACAATGACGCTGGTAGCTATATGGACGAGAAGAATGCCACTGGTTTCTACACAGTGAGGAACAATGCCACTAGTGCCTACATGAAAAGGAACGATGCCACTGGTGGCTACATGGAATGCAACAATGCCCATGGTAAATACATAGTAAAGAACAATGCCACTAGATGCTACACGGTGCGTAACAATGACGCTGGTAGCTACATGGACGGGAACAATGCCACTGGTAACTATATGGAAAGGAACAATGCCCACGGTAAATACATAGTAAAGAACAATGCCACTTTAGGCTACACGGTGAGTAAAAGTGACGCTGGTAGCTACATGGAAGGGAACAATGCCCATGGTAATTACATAGTAAAGAACAGTGCCATTAGAGGCTACACGGTGAGTAACAATGACGCTGGTAGCTACACGGACGGGAACAATGCCACTGGTGGCTATTGTAAAGAAACAATGCCCATGGTAAATAGGTAAGGAACAATGCCAATGGTATGTTCACGGTAGGGAACAATGTCAATGGAGGCTACACAGTGAGGGACAATGCCACTAGTGCCTACTTGGAAAGGAACGATGCACTGGTGGATATATGGAAAGAAAGAATGTCCATGGTAAATACACAGTAAAGAACAATGCCACTAGAGGCTATACGGTGAGTAACAATGACGCAGGTTGCTACATGAACGGGAACAATGCCACTGGTGGCTATGTAGAAAGGAACAATGCCCATGGTAAATAGGTAAAGAACAATGCCAATGGTATATTCACAGTGGGGAACAATGTCACTAGTGGCTACACAGTGAGGAACTAGTGCCTACATGGAATGGAACGATGCCCTCTGGTGACTATATGGAAAGGAACAATGCCCATGATAAATAAGTAAGGAACAATGCCAATGGTATATTCACAGTGGGGAACAATGTCACTGGTGGCTACACAGTGAGGAACAATACCCCTAGTGCCTACATGGATAAGGACGATGCCACTTATGGTTATATAAAAACGAAACTTTACCCTTGGTAAATTCGTAATAAGGAATAATGGTACGGTGATGATCAATGCTATTAGTTGTTACACTGTGAGAAACAATGACCACTGGTGAGTACATGGAGAGGAACCATGACCACTGATGACTACATGGAAAGGACCAATGTAACTGGTAAATACATAATAAGGAACAATCCCATTAGTGCCTACATGGTGAGGAACAATGACCAATTGTGTCTACATGGTGGGGAACAATGGCACTGGTGGATACATGTCAATGAATAGTGATACTCATGAATAGATGGTAAGGAATAATGTTACTGATGGATACATGGTAAGGTACAATGTCACAACACAGTATTAGGCCTATACTATAAAACATCGGTAAGTATTGTACTTACCATAGTGAAACATAACACCATGTTTCAGAGGGAATGAAATTAACTCGAATTGTACTAGAGATTTTGGAAAAACTAGTGGTGAATGGTCGAAAGAAATTAAGCAATACTGGAATATCTAGTGACGATGTGGAAAAATCTTACTACAATAAATTATAGAAGGTCATATAAAAAAATACTATAATGCTCTAAAAGTAACTTTGTTACTTTTGTTTTGTTTTGTTTTTTTTTGTATGGCCTAGTTGGATTTAATTTGAGAAAAGTAGTCTAATTTTCTCCATCAGGCGTGGCGTAACCAACCTAATTTGATTCGGATCATATTTTATTACATTTCCCAGGGCGTGATTTAACGTCACGTCAGGTGAATTAAAAAACTTGAAACAATTTATTTAGTCGTTGCAACGTAGTTGCATCGGTCCAGGGATTTCACCTCTATGGTTGGGTTGAACCATGATTTTATTTAATATTCTACTGTGATTTTTTTACCCAGATTCCGACCATCTTACAGCTCGCCAACACTTGTTCTCCTCGTAACGTGATCGAGCAAATAAAACCCATCACTGTTTTGTCCCTTTCCTTTTGTTGGAGTAAATTTACGACGCAGCGTTGAACATTTTAATGTGCAGCGTTACTGTGGTTCGAACTACAAAGATTTATGAAAATCCAAGAGAGGTCGGTCCATGTGAATTATAGTCCAGCTTAAGCGACGGGGGACAGACAGACAAGCTTAATAGAATCAAGAGACGTCACGTGGTAGCCTACACGAATTTATGTAAGTGATGTGCTTATAGTTTTGATTGTACATAAATTTAACGTTTGGGGTCATTCAAATTTATGTCGTGAACAAATCTCTTTTAAAGAAGTCGTCCTTAGCTGGTTCAGAACTGAAAACGTATTCTGAGAGCTTTCATAAAAAATAGCTAATAAATAATTTACATAAAGCCTCTGGCATTGTATTCTATAATCATACAGCACGTAATAAAGAGAAATTATAAGTAATTAAAGTCACACAGAACAGAAAATTAAAAACCAAATGAAAAGGAAGAAATTACTTCATCTCTTATTACGGAGAGTTATTATTTTTCTTCGTCTCTTTTTGCTCGTAGAAGTGATTTTATGTTAACTCCGGATTTCTCTCAGATGTTATTTAATTTCACTCTCGATTAATCACAGGTCCTATTTAACATCATACCGCATTACCCAAAATATCATTTATCTTCGTCTCTTCTTATTTACGGATGTTATTTACATTATGTTATTAACTTCATCCTGAGTTACTCACAGATCCTTTTTAACTTTATATGATATTACTCACAGATGTTATTTATTTCCGTCCGTTTTTTCAGAGATATTATTTATGCCCATTTCGGTTTATTCATAAATGTTATTAAACTTAACAACTAGTAAATCCTATTTAACTTTATATAGTATTGATGAAAGATTTTATTCATCTTAGTCTCTTCTTGTTTGCAGATATTATTTATACTCATTTCAGTTTACTCATAGTTTTATGATCTTAACCTCGGGTTACTTGCAGATCATATTTAACTTTATATCGTATTGCTCACAGATTTTATTTACCTTAATCTCTTCTTGTTTATAGATATTATTTATACTCATTTCAGTTTACTCATAGTTTTATGATCTTAATCCCGGGTTACTCGCAGATCCTATTTAACTTTATATCGTATTGCTCACATATTTTATTTATCTTAGTCTCTTCTTGTTCACAGATATTGTTTATACTTATTTCAGTTTACTCATAGTTTTATGATCTTAATCCCGGGTTACTAGCAATCCTATTTAATTTTATATCGTATTGCTCACAGATGTTATTTATCTTAATTTCTTCTTATTGTCAGATAATATTTATATTACTTTCTGCAGGTGTTATGTAACTTTGATCCATATTGTTTACAGATTTTATTGAACATTAAATCGAATTATTTAAGAATGTTGAAAATCATTTATGAAATCAGCGTAAACTACAGCCAGTATTGCCTCTTTTTAACACAGCTCTTCAGTTTAATGTCGCAAACATACTATGAAAATTCCAGATTAATAAATAAAAAATATAATGCGGTAATTCTTTCGCTTCCACATTGGTTAAAGGAATGTATTCCTGAAATTCCACCAAACCAATAATGGGTTGTTACCCTAAATAAAAGTCGTGGTGCTGCTAAAAAGCCATGAAAATATTAATTAGTTTGTTTGGCAGCTATAAGAAAAAAATTTCATTCCCACCGCGTCAATTATGACTGAAGTCATAACGTAACGCTCAGGGTCTGGGTTAATGGATCAACTCTCACCAGGCCGTTAATATTTACGAGTTGGAGGGCTTGCCCGAATTGTCGCAGAGTGAGGTATGGTTAAAAACAGCGGTGGGCGAAAGAATTCGACAGATGCGACATGACGCGACACAATTGCGTCTCTCCGAATCTGGGAAATAAGTCACGTTTTGGGAAATGTCTCAATCATTGTCAAATCTTGATGAAGTTGTTGCGTGTCTCGGTGTGCGAAAATTGCATCGACAAGACGGGCAAGATTTTTGTTTCTTCTTCACATGTAAGCAAAAAGACAATCGACAAGACGAATTGGTTAAAAAGAATTTCGATCGGTAATAACTGTATACGGTGTCGAAGTCTACTGGTCAGATAATCTAAGGTCGAAGAGGAAACACGTTTTATAAACCCATAAGGGTGAAATAGAGTTGGGAATATGGGTAGGATTATGGTAGAGACGACTCTAACCCCCGTTCTGCTACCATATAAGCATAAGCCTTTTCCCATCATGTTGTGTTTGAGGGTACTCAAAAATCTCTCAAAGATTCTCACAGTTCTCATCTGGGTTTAGGATTTAAGATTAACCCAAAACCTTCTAACAGAATAAAGGGTTGTTAGACTGAACATTTCGAAACATTAAATCAACAGATTGACAATAACAACATAACCATACTTATTATTTTTAAATGAGTAACCGATGCTACAAATAATCTGTACTTGTAATATTTTAGGAAATTAACATCGAGGTTATTAACGCTTTTTAAGCAATTGATATGCATACTGATAACCAATTAAAATCTGAAAAGACAAATATCACAACTTGATCACAATATCTTAAATTATATTTACTTTTCTGTCCTTAATTTTTTTGTATATTGTTTTATTTTATTTCATCGTCGTTTCCTAAATTTACCTTTTCATTAAATTCCCTATTTTCTCGACTAAATTTATTCCGATTAGAATTGTAAAAGTTATTAACACCAATGTAAGTAATTCTAGAAGCTAGAACAATTTTAGTTGAGTATTAACAATCAATCAAAGATAGGTCTTTTAAGTAGACATTTATAAGATTAATTTTTTTCTTTATTACAATAGTTAATTAATTCTGCTTTGCCGTTGCCACTATAGAGTGTTGCAGGATAAAAGCTACGCGTGAGATATGAACAATGACGGTAACATTTAGTAACTGTTGCGATTAAAATATAAATTCAGGGATATTTATTCAATTTACATATTTTGCCGGCCTTTCAGTAATTCGTAGCTTCCTACGGCATTATCAAGACTAAATTTATAGCAAAACAAAACATTAAAGTCTTCCATACAACTTATAACATGTAATAGTCAATTTTGTATCTACTATTAATCTTCATAAACTACTATTACAATTTGCAGTAAAAAACATTTATGTTATACAGGAACAAGATCACTTACTTCAGGCACAGCTAACAAGACATTTTGCAGTGAGAAACATTTATGTTATACAGGAACAAGATCACTTACTTTAGGCACAGCTAACAAGACATTTTGCAGTAAGAAACATTTGTTATACAGGAACAAGATCACTTACTTCAGGCACGGCTAACAAGACATTTTGCAGTAAGAAACATTTGTTATACAGGAACAAGATTACTTACTTCAGGCACGGCTAACAAGACATTTTGCAGTAAGAAACATTTGTTATACAGGAACAAGATCACTTACTTTAGGCACGGCTAACAAGACATTTTGCAGTAAGAAACATTTATGTTATACAGGAACAAGATCACTTACTTTAGGCACAGCTAACAAGACATTTTGCAGTAAGAAACATTTATGTTATACAGGAACAAGATCACTTACTTCAGGCACAGCTAACAAGATATTTTGCAGTAAGAAACATTTATGTTATACAGGAACAAGATCACTTACTTCAGGCACAGCTAACAAGACATTTTGCAGTAAGAAACATTTATGTTATACAGGAACAAGATCACATACTTCAGGCACAGCTAACAAGACATTTTGCAGTAAGAAACATTTGTTATACAGGAACAAGATCACTTACTTCAGGCACGGCTAACAAGACATTTTGCAGTAAGAAACATTTGTTATACAGGAACAAGATCACTTACTTCAGGCACGGCTAACAAGACATTTTGCAGTAAGAAACATTTGTTATACAGGAACAAGATCACTTACTTCAGGCACGGCTAACAAGACATTTTGCAGTAAGAAACATTTGTTATACAGGAACAAGATCACTTACTTCAGGCACGGCTAACAAGACATTTTGCAGTAAGAAACATTTGTTATACAGGAACAAGATTACTTACTTCAGGCACGGCTAACAAGACATTTTGCAGTAAGAAACATTTGTTATACAGGAACAAGATCACTTACTTTAGGCACGGCTAACAAGACATTTTGCAGTAAGAAACATGTATGTTATACAGGAACAAGATCACTTACTTTAGGCACAGCTAACAAGACATTTTGCAGTAAGAAACATTTATGTTATACAGGAACAAGATCACTTACTTCAGGCACAGCTAACAAGACATTTTGCAGTAAGAAACATTAATGTTATACAGGAACAAGATCACTTACTTCAGGAAAGACCAACAACACATTTTGCAGTAATAAATATTTATGTTATACAGGAACAAGATCACTTACTTCAGGAAAGACCAGCAAGACATTTTGCAGTAAGAAACATTTATGTTATGCAGGAACAAGATCACTTACTTCAGGCACAGCTAACAAGACATTTTGCAGTAAGAAACATTTGTTATACAGGAACAAGATCACTTACTTTAGGCACCGGTAACAAGACATTTTGCAGTATGAAACATTTATGTTATGCAGGAACAAGATCACTTACTTCAGGCACAGCTAACAAGACATTTTTCAGTAAGAAACATTTCTTATACAGGAACAAGATCACTTACTTTAGGCACAGCTAACAAGACATTTTGCAGTAAGAAACATTTGTTATACAGGAACAAGATCACTTACTTCAGGCACAGCTAACAAGACATTTTGCAGTAAGAAACATTTGTTATACAGGAACAAGATCACTTACTTTAGGCACAGCTAACAAGACATTTTGCAGTAAGAAACATTTATGTTATACAGGAACAAGATCACTTACTTCAGGCACAGCTAACAAGACATTTTGCAGTAAGAAACATTTATGTTATACAGGAACAAGATCACTTACTTCAGGCACGGCTAACAAGACATTTTGCAGTAAGAAACATTTGTTATACAGGAACAAGATCACTTACTTCAGGCACGGCTAACAAGACATTTTGCAGTAAGAAACATTTATGTTATACAGGAACAAGATCACTTACTTCAGGCACAGCTAACAAGACATTTTGCAGTAAGAAACATTTGTTATACAGGAACAAGATCACTTACTTCAGGCACGGCTAACAAGACATTTTGCAGTAAGAAACATTTGTTATACAGGAACAAGATCACTTACTTTAGGCACGGCTAACAAGACATTTTGCAGTAAGAAACATTTATGCTATACAGGAACAAGATCACTTACTTTAGACACAGCTAACAAGACATTTTGCAGTAAGAAACATTTATGTTATACAGGAACAAGATCACTTACTTCAGGAAAGACCAACAACACATTTTGCAGTAATAAATATTTATGTTATACAGGAACAAGATCACTTACTTCAGGAAAGACCAGCAAGACATTTTGCAGTAAGAAACATTTATGTTATGCAGGAACAAGATCACTTACTTCAGGCACAGCTAACAAAACATTTTGCAGTAAGAAACATTTGTTATACAGGAACAAGATCACTTACTTTAGGCACAGGTAACAAGACATTTTGCAGTAAGAAACATTTATGTTATGCAGGAACAAGATCACTTACTTCAGGCACAGCTAACAAGACATTTTTCAGTAAGAAACATTTGTTATACAGGAACAAGATCACTTACTTTAGGCACAGCTAACAAGACATTTTGCAGTAAGAAACATTTATGTTATACAGGAACAAGATCACTTACTTCAGGCACAGCTAACAAGACATTTTGCTGTAAGAAACATTTGTTATACAGGAACAAGATCACTTACTTCAGGCACGGCTAACAAGACATTTTGCAGTAAGAAACATTTATGTTATACAGGAACAAGTTCGCTTACTTCAGGCACAGCTAACAAGACATTTTGCAGTAAGAAACATTTGTTATACAGGAACAAGATCACTTACTTCAGGCACAGCTAACAAGACATTTTGCAGTAAGAAACATTTGTTATACAGGAACAAGATCACTTACTTCAGGCACAGCTAACAAGACATTTTGCAGTAAGAAACATTTGTTATACAGGAACAAGATCACTTACTTTAGGCACAGCTAACAAGACATTTTGCAGTAAGAAACATTTATGTTATACAGGAACAAGATCACTTACTTCAGGCACAGCTAACATGACATTTTGCAGTAAGAAACATTTATGTTATACAGGAACAAGATCACTTGCTTCAGGAAAGACCAACAAGACATTTTGCAGTAATAAATATTTATGTTATACAGGAACAAGATCACTTACTTCAGGAAAGACCAACAAGACATTTTGCAGTAATAAATATTTATGTTATACAGGAACAAGATCACTTACTTCAGGCACAGCTAACAAGACATTTTGCAGTAATAAATATTTATGTTATACAGGAACAAGATCACTTACTTCAGGAAAGACCAACAAGACATTTTGCAGTAATAAATATTTATGTTATACAGGAACAAGATCACTTACTTCAGGCACAGCTAACAAGACATTTTGCAGTAAGAAACATTTATGTTATACAGTAACAAGATCACTTACTTCAGGAAAGACCAACAAGACATTTTGCAGTAATAAATATTTATGTTATACAGGAACAAGGTCACTTACCTTAGGCACGGCTTACAAAAGAAGTGTTTATGTTATATTGGGATTATATGATCACATACGTCCGGTTCTGTTATCAAAATAGTTTGCAGAAAGAAACATTTATACGTAATCATATGAGCAGTTACTTTAAGCACGGGCAACTCCATTTTGCAGAACGAGACATTTACGTTACATGGGAACATGATTACAACTTCTTGGTAGGTCAACAAAACATTTTGCAGAAAGAAATGTTTATGTTATAAGTTACGGGTATATGATCACTAAAGTTACTTCATTTACGGTCAACAAAATATTTTGGAAAAAGAAACACGTGTTTTTAGGTAATGGTCGCTTATTTCAGGCACGGCCAAGAAAACATTTTGCAGAAATAATCATTTTATGTTTTACAGAAACATGATGACTTACTTCATGCACTGCCAAAATATTTTGCTGCAAAAATACACAATAAAAAAAATAAACTACAAAAATTAAAACGTGGCGAGTTAATTAATATTTATTAGGTCTATTTGTAAATTTTTAGGTTGTTTTAAATTTAACTAAATGTGATATTAATCCTTTTCTGTGATATAATTGTTTAGTTATCTTCAAGCAATGACGTTTCGAAGACTCTGGCCATGTGTTTTTATAACTCCTTAACCAATGCTTGAGCATAGCTTGAAACTCTTCAAATCTAAGAGGGACGGAGCTATAAATTAAACCTATAGACTTGATAATTCTGCCAATCAGAGATATTTCCACTTGAAACCTTTTCTATCGCAGCCCAAACACTCGACACCTCCACTCAAACCGACCGTTCTATTGCCTTAGCCTCAAAACATGTCATGCACGTTCATTGTTCAGCCGATGAAAAGAGTTGGCATGTGTCATAACGTAATACATGGCAAGTGCGTGTCCTTGGTGTGACCTTCCGATTTATGTGCAAACGAGTGCAGTCGGTTTAGAACTTGGTCGCGACCTGGGCGTTACCAACTCATGATTTACCGGACCACAAACAGGAGAGGTATAAAGTAGGGTACATGAAACTTTCTGTCTGACGGACAATTTCCGAAATGTTTCAAAAGGAAGAAATATGGCAATGTTGGAAACAAGAAGCTAAAGACACTGAGAGATTTATTTAAAATTAGACTATTATGACCAATTCCAATAAAAATTTGTGATATATTGAAACTCAAGTTGACATTAATTTATTTCAACAGTTTCCTTTAATTTATATATATGTGTGTGTGTGTGTGTGTGTGTGTGTGTGTGTGTGTGTGTGTACTTTCGTCCATGAGTGTCCTCTGGTATTTAGGCCGATATAGGCCTCAGTTCTGACAACTAAATATCTGGTATAGGCCTATTTAACAACGGACAAGGTTTGGCTCGGGTCCAAAACCTTAAACGTTTTAGTCATTCTCTCCAAATGTCATGGTGAAATTAATGCTAACGGTCTCTTTAGGCAACTCGTTGTCCATCCGACAGAGGCGTTATGACGTGTTTATTCTTCAAAAAAATATTAAAACTCTGCAATGCGTCCATAAAATTGGTATAAAAACAGCGTCGGGGCTGAAATGTTTATTGAGCATAACATACTGAAATTCAAAGGGGTATTTCAGGGAGCCATGTAATTCACGAATAATGTGGTTTGGCTTAGTTAACACAACCGGGCGTCCTCTCCCCACACCATAATTAGATCCCCCTACCGTCGGCTCCAGCAATCCCCTTCTCACCCTTCGCCTACTCATATTTATACGTACACCTACATTGCTCTCAAGGTCTAACGGGTTTATACCCTCCAAAAACCAAATCCTTGATTTGAGAGTCCGGTTGTTAGGTCAGGCCATTGGAGAGTGGATAGAATATTGAGGTACCTAGATCGAACTAATCAATCGGGGTACGGAAACCTGGCCGTTTGGAAGGTTCTACGGCTCCCGAGTAGTTCTAGAAACAAAGTTCGAAACCGTAGTGTCTGGTCGGAGTGTCGTCTCGTCCGATGGGGGGCAGGTTATCAGTTCAGGGATTTCAGTGACTTTCAAACTGGTGCCATAACTTGTTGCACCAATCCCTCTGTTTCGGGCCTGGCGCTAATCATCCAGACTGGAGTCATGAATTTGTGGTCGAATTCATGGAAGCGTATTCTCAATATGCTGGACTGTATATTCTTCTCGTTCAACACCTTGTTCTTTGACAAGGAAGTTAAGTCGTGAGATAAGTACTTCTTGTCACTCTTCTTCTTTTTTCACCATCTTTCTTTCTTCTTTACTTTTCAACAAAACGGGGGCATTATTTATGTCTCTGGTGATGTGCTAAAGGCACTGAGCCTAGTTTTGGGTGACGTTCTGTGGTCGTTTATTAGGTATAGTCGCGAGCAGAATTGCGAGTAAAGCTATTGGCGTGTAACTATTTACTAAACTTTGTATATATTTGTAGGCTAAGTGTTTTATTAATAGATGGAAATGAAATTAGTGAGTTGTGAAATAAAAGTAAATTTTAAATTGTTTTTCCCGCAATATAAAATATACTGATATTTTAATTTTAAGGATTAATATTATTAAGTTACAGGGAGCAATGTAAACATAAACACACTACACGACCCGGCTCAGAAGAGAAGGCAGTGTGCACCAGAAGATAGAAGCATTAAGGTAGTATTCGCCACAAACCACCGACAAATATTTCCGCCTAACAAAACTTAGAATATTGTTATAGGTTTCCGTAGAAACCTAATTCAAAAACGAACAAACACATTTTATTACTTAATGAAACCAATACTTTACACTTAGACATAATTCTTGGCCTTGTAACGTTTTCGACAACTGAAGTCCTACAAAAGAGTTAAAGTTCAATAAACATTCTTCAGCGGATAAGCTATACGGAATAAATGATCTCCACAAAGACTCCAGTGTTTGTGTGGGGGGAGGGGATCATCTTACTATGAAGTGAGGGGCAAAGGTCAAACAGCCCAGCCCAGCTGCATTGGGCTGCCCGCAACAGTTCTTACCTTTTTTTCTTTATAATGCAGCTGTGACCTTACTCGGAGTTGAAGATTTTTTATGTTCCTTTCTATTCCTTCGGAGACTATTAATAAGGCGAGTTTATGGACTCGTCGAGAGTATGAGTGGGCATATGCTTTGGGAGCTGCGCGTGCAGCATTCAGACGTATCATCGAGAGATGAATAAAAATGTTGTCCGTATCTCAGCCAATATAAGCGCCCAAAATCATTGTTAAATTGCATTTAAAATTGCAATATTAATAATTAAATTGGATTAATTAAAGTATTAGGCCATTTAGCTTGAGACTTTTCTAAAATAAATTTCATCATAAAATATTTTTAAATCTTGTAGCTTTTTCTGAACTGAAAATAGAATATAAAATTCTAACACACTAGATGGAAAACCCGTTTTACAAAGATACGTGTTTTGATTGAAAAATTAGAGTAGAAAATGTAAAAAAAATCAATGTTGAAATGCTTATAGCGAAAGAGAAAGCATTAAAATAATAGCGACATAAAATGATAAAGTAAAGGGAGTATAAAAACAAGTAACATAAAATAGGTTAACTCAATTCCTACTTAGATCAACAAAGAAAAACTTTATTTGAGTTACTTCTTATAAAAATAATTACAATTAATATAATCATTTATATACATATGACAGCAAAACAAAATAAAGTGACAAAATAGAAAGCGAAATTAACTATTAAAATTAATTAAATAAATTTTATTAATTAACTAATATTTGAAAATTTTTCAATTACATCAAGCGTCATCCAGTACAAGTTTTAAAAAACATATTAAAACATATTAAAGTATTTTATGAACGAGTGAAAGTTTGAAACATATATAAATCTCTCTCTCTCTCTCTCTCTCTCTATATATATATATATATATATATACAGAGAGAGAGAGAGAGAGAGTGTGTTTACAAGTGTGCAAAATAATTTGAATTGAATAAGGAAGAAGAAAATACTTCTAAGAAAACAACAAAGATTTAGGGAGGTTAAATGAAACGAGGCATAGAGAAATAAAAAAACACAAAACATAATAATAACATTATTAAAACAACATTTAAATTCCAATTTAGGAATGAATGTATGAAATATCCAATAAAAGAATTTCCAAATACATAAAAAGAGTTGTGTTCTTGACGTATAAAATGTAAAAGTAAAAACTTCCTTTTAAATTTACAGGTGAAATCATAAAGATGATGACAATACTGTCAATAAGTTGTCCTAATTCCTGTTCAGGCGCTTGTAAATATGTTGGGTAGTTAAATCACGGCAAATATACTTTCTATTTATATATCAATCTTTTAATATTCATTATAAATAGGCTTAGACGTAATAAAAACATTTCCAATAAATCAGTACTAAATTGGTTAGTTTATGTGGGGTTAGTTTAAAATGGATTCTCACCTAATCCAGATAATATTTGTATTATTAAAAAAAAGTTCTAAGAAATTAATTAGTCAATGTAATACAATAAAAATATTGGTATAAGCACCAATACCACAAAAATAATTAATATTACAAGTTACTTAAAATTAAATCCTTTTGTACATTTGCTAAACATTTGAATTTTAACATTCAAATGGTTTAAATTAGAAATTAAATATTTGTAGAGTAATTTAGAATTAAAAACGTATAATTTACACCTCAAGCTAGCGAAGCATATTGATGTTATTGATTGGAGTCAATTTTGTAGAAAAAAGTCAGTCTAGTTTGTTAATTATTGAATTCTAGATTGTAATTTTGTAATAGTACACTCTGATGATGACGAAATTGTCATCGGAATGTACATAAGGATTTAATCTTAAATAGTTATTTTGGATTATTTTTGTGGTATCGGTGTTTTTGACAAAATTTCGGTTGTAATATATTGTGCCTATGTGCTCTTGAAATTGTATAAATAATGTAACTAATGTAATCCCAGGAGAAGCTTAAAACATGCAATTACATAACAATAAATTGAATAGGTTAGCTGAAGTTAGATGATAGAAATGACTCAAGTCTAACTCGTGTAATATTTAAGATATACAATTCTTCTAGAATCGATCACATTTCTCCACGAAACTGACAAATTAAAACATCCGTCTAAACTTTCAAGCAGCTCACTACACGCAAGCTTATTAATGATGAAAAAGCAAAACAAGTTTCGAACCGAAGCTATGAAAGCCGGCCAAATCTATAAATTTCCACAGCAGCTTTAATAGACTGCTTAAACGTTGCTAACCCTCTAACATCTTATTTACTGCACGCAATAGCAGGTTACAGACGGACAGACCTATTATTTGCATAAGTAACACCAGTGGCGCCTTCTGCTTTACATACCATCCTAGGATGCTCAATCCCGGTCGAGTAATTACGAAGCTGCTTAATTGTGCCTTTGGCTCGTTATTGATAACGCATTGACACTAAGGAAAGCTTTATGGTGATGGCGGGTTCAATTTAAAATTTAAATACACTTATTTTTAAACGCAGAGGATGTCGTTGACCTTGGAACCCTCGACCACTTTCGGTTTTAAAAAAATCATTACATTGAAATTTACATCTGTGTTTATAAAGTTGTGCGTGGGTGTTGTAAAGCGAGATTAATCAATTCCCTATATTAGTTCACACTCCTCTTATTTTATATTTTGTTTAAATTTTCAATCGTTAGTAAAATACTTTTTTTTTCATCCACTCAAGTTCAAATACACTTTTTAACATTTGTACTGGATGATACATTAATTAAATTTAAAGAATTACTTTCAGTTTTATATGGGAGAAAAACTACAAAAGAAGCAAGGTATGCAATATAATTATTTCGTCCCATTTGCCTAAAATAAGTGATAAGATATGATTTCATAAAACAGCTGATTTTATTACAATGAAATACAGGAAAGAACCACAATACCACAAAAACAATCAAAAATAACAAATAAAACAACTTACTTAAGATTAAACCCTTTTGTACATTTTGATGACCATGCCATCCTCATCAGAGAGTCTTATTACAAAATTACAATATAGCAAACAAGAAGTTACAAACTTGAGTGATCCCAAAAACATATCACTCTAGTTTGTAACTTCTTATTTGCTAGATTGTAATTTTGTAAATAAGACCCTCTGATGATGATGATGACATGGTCATCGAAATGTACACACGGGTTTAATCTTAAGTAACTTGTTTTATTTGTTATGTTTGATTATTTTTGTGGTATTGGGGTTCTTTCCAATATTTTCATTGTAATATATTGTACCACTGTGCTCTTGATTTTGTATATAGCGGATTTTATGTTACAGATTATGTAGTAGATCACCTGGTTTAAACCATAGGTTATGATAGTCTATTTATATTTATTGTAATTATTTAATAAAAAGTAACTAAAATGAAATGCTCTGTTAACACAAGTAGGAATTGAATTAAAAATTTTTTTTTTGTTTATATTATTTGTTTTTCTTCTAAATTTTTGGACCTTCGACGCCATATTTTAGTATTTTTTTCTTGTTCTTGAGGTCTTTCTACATCGGAGGTTTGATTTTTTTTCAATATCGATCTCGTGTATGATTTACGAACCTATAACAGTGGGCTTCAAGTACGATTCCAAGAAGGAACCAAGTTAAAGAAGAATGTCAGTTTTAAAGGGGAAAACGAATAAATAGAAGGGAATCTGTGGAATCTTGTAAAGGCTGTAGTTTCAGATGGTGCTTGGTTATAATTATTGACAAACAACAGAAATGCTTTTGTAAACTTTATATAAATACAAAAAGATGAATTTAAATTAGTTTAACAATTATTTTAATAGATTTTAGTTGAGTATAATTAGATAGATAAGTAACCTTTATAAAAGGGATGTTGTCCTTTTCGGAAGATGTATCTCATTGTCCCGAAACGCCATCCTCTAAAATCAAAAAAAAGTAAGTGATACTATAGGCAAGTGGGTACTTACTTATTATTCGGAGGCCTCTAATATAGGTACGTAGTAATGTTGTATGCAATTACAACCAAATCTATACTGACTAGATACTTCATAGGTATATTTTAATATAGTATATAGTAATTTTGCTATATAAAATTACAACCAAATCTATCCTAACTGGATGCTTTATGTCTATATTCATGTCTAGACGTAGTACAGTGCGCTGTTGCTACTGAGCGCCCAAAAAGGTAGTCCCAACTAAAGTGTGAATAAATAAATCTAAGAGAAACTAACTGTGGCGTGTTTTCAGCAGTTAATTTGCGTATTGGTTAAAGTTAATTTATTTGCCTATGAAGTATCCAGTCAGGATAGATTTGGTTGCAACATTACTACGTACCTGTATAGTGACCTCCGTATAATACGTAAGTATCGACAGGTGTTACATATTGTAGCGACCACACCAAAATTAGAAAGTAGGTATAAATGTAAACAAATAGTAAAGTTTTTGTAGGTGTGTTGAAAAAAAGGTTAGGCACGTGACAAAAACAAAAGATGTTATTCGGCGCTCAATCTGTTACTTGGGTTTACCACTAAATTCTTTAGTAAGGCTTGGATGTGTTGACGTAAACGTATCCCGGTATAGAGTGAAAGTCTTAGTGGCCGTGCCTAGCTTTCCTATTTTTCACATAAGTACAAATACAAATAAAGTCAACTTACCAGTGAACGATAGTGTATTTGATAATACTAAATAACTACCTTAGCTCCCAAAACACTAATATATGTTCAAGTGTTTTTAGTGAAAATCTACTTGCTCAAATAAAGATGGAATCAAATAATAGGAATGTTGTATTTTATACTCGAATGCATACGTTTAGCGATGAGACCTATGGGACTATCAGAGGCATGCAACCGTGCACAGGAAAGCCATCAGAATTTTGTAAACCTCGGCTACAAGACATGTAAAGAATTACAACAAATATGTTACACAAAGCCATTAAAATTTGCTTTTTATCAACTCGGATTATGTTTATTGTGGGAACTGTAATAAAAAACCTCATTAACTGATTGCTCAAGAATTTCCTGGAGTAAAGATGACGAGACCGATTCAAATAGAATCTGAACAATTTTAATATTTATTTACATGAGAAAGGAACTTCGTGATGGCATTTTGGTGACGGAGAATTAATACATAGCGTGGCTGGAGACAAATTACGTCAGCTTGGATTGGTCCCAAAGAAGTAGTGTTCAGGTAAACAAACTATAAAGTGGAAAGACAGGTTTTAAATGGACAGATTGGGCAACACACGGAGCAGCAAGTATACTACAGCTGGAGAACTTTGTGTCCGGGTGGGTGCTTTTGTGTAAGAAATAGGGCATAGCTCAAACAATTATGTTGTACTGCTCATTATGGTGTAGGTACTAGAGACTTTACGCTACTAATGTAAGGCGTATGAGCTTAGACAAAACCAGGAGAACAAACAAAATATGAACAAAAACTAAATCATGAGAAGTATACTTTTCAATATTATTCGCCTAAAAATTTAGACAAGTTTAAAAATAACAGACACATCTAAATCACCAAAGATAAATTCTCCCTTTTTACCATATATCGGGATTTGGTTTTTCAACAGTTCACCAACTTCTTGAACAAAAACCGGAAGAAACAAGGTTGAATAGAGGGAATTTCAAAACAAGCTATATGTAAAGGCCTATTTGAACGATTAGTAAATTTGAAATAAAATACTTATTTTCACATAAAACTAATTAAATATTTTTCTAAAAATTAGTCTATAAAGTTTCAAAAATATGAACTTTTTGAGAATTTACTATAAGGTTTCAAAAACATAATTTTTTTGAGAATTTACTATAAAGTTCTTAAAATATAAAGATTTATACGAAAAATATGCAATAAAATAAATCTAAAGAAATACAGTTCAACTACTTCCAGCTGTGTTTGCTAGCAACTTCGTTACACTTGGAGAACATCAATATTTTCCACATTTTATTGAGTAATAAATGGCATTTAATAAATTTACTATACCTAAAATTGAAAGTTTAAGATCTCAGCTTTGCATTTGTATACAACAATAATATATATCATATATCACTATATAAGTGATAACATATGATTTCATAGAACAGCTGATTTTATGTTATAGGTTATGTGGTAGAACAGCTTTTTTAATGCATAGACTATGTTATTTGATTTATATTAATTGTATTTATTTAATAAAAAATAACTAAATAAATTTACTGGACCCCTATGGATTAAACCATATAAGACTGCTCTTGAGAATCTTTGACTATGCAAAAAAACAATTCGCAATGATCGATTTTATCGCTCTTTGTAGCGAGCCAATCCCAGTGGGAACAGGCACCTTAGAAGTAATCGATGTAACATTCAAATATCAAATTAAAGTACTACTCTATGTTATTTGAAAACATTAATACGAAGTCGAGGATGGTTTTGTAAATCTTCAAACATCATCGATTATCCTAAGTGAAAAAGAATTTCGATAATATGACAATAAAAGTACTTGAAACCCGTGAACTCGTCGCTTGCAGTATTTGTTTTATTTTCTGAGAATTATTTGAGGTTATGCCAATATCCTAGTTAATGAATACTTCATTGATAACATTTAATTAATAATAAAATCCGCCCATAATTTTCGGAGAGAAGTGTGGGGTTATAACAATTATCTCATGGATTCCCAAGGCCAGGCTAGATTAATGCCCACATTATGTGTAATAGGTCAGATTGGACACGGCAATGAGCGTCGCTTCAAGACGTCACTAACAGCCGGCGTTTAGGGCGAACCCGTCGTTAATTATTTATTTTGATGAAGGTGTATTATAAATGGGTAATTGAGTTAGGCCTTTGAGGGGAAAATATTTTTAAAGTGAATACTTTCATAGCAACGACTACAAAAACTTATTGGATGGACATTAACATACAACTTCGCGTCAGTATAAATTCCATCGGGTTACGCAATGAGTCACCTTTGAGTGAATTAAATAAAACCATATGATTTCATATAGGGTATCAGGTGATTTTATTTTAGGGCTATACGTTATGTTGTAAAACAACTGTTTGAAAATGTAGGTTATTTCACATTATTTTTTGAACATTGTTAAGAAAAACGGGTAATTATTTAGATCAGCTACTACCGCTCTGATCGGCGAAATCTTTTAAATCCTGGTCAATTTGACTATGCTGAACACGAATCTGTTGTTATTTTTAACGGAAACATAAATTAACATAAAATAAACTAACCTAATCTAGCCTGACCTAGGTGCTTACTAACTATCTGATCCCGCGAATGTTTTTATTATCGTCAAAAAGGAGCGAATTTTAGAGGCAAACTTGAATCACTTGACCCACAAGATCCTTTCCGATTGTAATAATTAACGAAAAATGTTATTAATAAATAGTTTTGATCAGTTATTAAAATACTATTTTATTTAAATTTTGATACATCTCAATACAAGTAATGCAATATAACGATAATAAGTTGTATATTTTTAATCCAGTTTATGAAGTGAAAACATTCTTCTTGCAACAACAAATGCTTAGGTAATTTGTCACTATGCAAAATTGAATGTTTTTCTCAATTCCAAATTTCGATAGACATGGCTATAAACGTTTTCACTTTTGTCAGAGTGCCCCGGATGCCACACCTAATTATTTTTAGTTTTGTAGAACGTTAGGATGACAATGGCCAGAAATGCGGCTGGAATATCACCCTATAAAGTTGAACGATACTTAAATTGAAAAGCAAATTTTAGGCGTCCGATGAGTTTTTTTGGAACGATGACATTCATAGTGGAAAGTACATAACATTAAAAGTACTTTCGGAAACGTTTTTACAGTTTAGGTCAGTGGTTCTCAAACTGAGGGACCCACCTCCTTAGGGGGCTTAGAAGGTTTTTAAGGGGAGGGGCAAGTAAACTGCCTAAAGAGTCAAGTGCATACTGAATTAGGTGTACCAGCGTGTAGGCTATTGGCGTGACATGTGACTACTGAACTAAGTCATTGTTTTTCAATTCCTTCCATTAGTTCACACTCTCCTTATAAGTTTATATATCTTGCTCAAATTTTCATTCGTTAATAAAATACTTATTATTTATCCACTGAAGTTCAATTACATTTTTTTAAAGTTGTAAAAGGGGATGTCGCTTGGTGTGAATACAGTTTTTTCAATTCCTTCCATTAGTTCACACTCTCCTTATAAGTTTATATATCTTGCTCAAATTTTCATTCGTTAATAAAATACTTATTATTCATCCACTGAAGTTCAATTACATTTTTTTAAAGTTGTAAAAGGGGATGTCGCTTGGTGTGAATACAGTTTTTTCAATTCCTTCCATTAGTTCACACTCTCCTTATAAGTTTATATATCTTGCTCAAATTTTCATTCGTTAATAAAATACTTATTATTCATCCACTGAAGTTCAATTACATTTTTTTTAAAGTTGTAAAAGGGGATGACGCTTGGTATGAATACAGTTTTTTCAAATATTAATTCATTAATAAAATTTAGTAATAAATTAATCATAGTTTTATATGGGAGAAAAACGTTTTACGTAAGGGACAAGGTATGCAATATAGCTATTTCGTTTCATTTGGCCTAAAATAAGTGATAACATATGATTTCATAAAACAGCTGATTTTGTATTATAGATTATAAGGTAGAACAGTTGCTTTAACATATAGGTTATACAACTTTATTTATATTGTAAATATTTAATAAAACGTAACTAAGACAAAAAATTTTTGTGTGGACCTAAATAGGAATTTACTTAATTTTTTAAAAAATTATTACTTATTAATAGGATGTTTAGACTTGGTAGGTCCTTGTTACTGATTTATGGTCTCTGTGCTCAAGGATAGCATCTCTGGAGCATAGATAAGCGTCGTTATTTATTATATAGTCATTTGCTCCATTTCATTGTGAAAATTATTATATAAATTATTGTATATATATAATGTAATATTATATTTTGATATAATTACAATAATCGCACAAGTTACAATTGTGCGAGCACGGAATCAAGTCTATCACTGTAGAATAGCAGCGTTATCATTTGTACGATGAAATATAGTTATATATTATATAAATATTTGTATTAAAAATTATGTAAAAATTAACTGATGTTCACTTGACCTAAAAGCTTCAGTTTTATACTCAGTTTGTAGGTTTCTACCAAATATATCGGGAGAGGGGAGCGACCATATTTTAGTGATATAAAGGGGATCGCAGAGCTTGCAAGACTGAGAACTCCATGTTTAGGTCATATCAAATACGTTAACAAATTCAAAAATATTTTTTTATTGTAAACAATTTTACTCTCGGGAATTTTTAAGGTGGTCGGCCGGTATGGTTATTATCACATGGATGGGAAATTATTACAACATAGACAGGGTTAATGTAGGAAAATAGAACCCTTTAGATCCGGGGATAAAGAGGGAATATGGTATCACGTGAGCATTGTTGCGTACTTAAGCAGGCTTACTCTCCATCTTGGTGATGAAGAGGTGTCTACGCGTTACAACCCCTTGTTATATGAAAGATAAAAATGGGTAAATGTGATTATAAGGTAGGACCAACGAATGATCATAATGGCATTTGTAAGTAGCGGGCAATTATGGTTCGTATAGGGATCGTCGAGAAGTTGTTTATTTTAATACACAACACATTCGACATTTATAAAGTTTGAAGCAAAAACCAAACGTTCATATTTGGTGTTTTAAGGTTAAGACAAGACGGACAAAGAAAGAACAACTAGCACAAGACTAGAGATATAAGATATCTGACCTTGAACTTACTAAGCGTATAGCCCTATTGTTTAAAAGGTATTCAAAAAGGCCACGACTGATCATGCCATATTCATAGTTTTATTAGTTTTTTAATTATGTATATACCCATACAAAAACAGAGACATGCAGCTTCCTCCTCGCCCGTTCAGCGACTGAAGAAGCATACTGATGGGCGCTTGACACGTAATATATTTCCGCCGTAATTGCCTTACTACGGTAGCAACCAATTATAAAGTTACCCCGGGCGGCACCCTACACAGTAGCGACTGCTCTCTGGTACTTGTCTAAGCGAGAAAAATATTTTAGATAATTAACTCATTTAAAAACAATGACTACATAGCGGGATAAGTCGGCTCAAATAGGCTTAGGCCTTTACATCCACCGACTGGGTAGACCAGCCACGGTAGCTGCGGTCAGTCACTTCTCTGGATAATAAAGGTAAATCATGGTTCAAGTGTGCAGCATAGAGTTACATTAGATTATCTATCCTCTAGAGCAGGAAAAGTCAGTGGAAATAGGCTGTCTGTTATTAGGTAAGTAACATAACCTAACCTAACCTAACTTTATTTTTGCTTCATATAATGCCTAAAAAAGCTGGTATTGATGATTAACACTATATAAGATACATGTTTCCTAATTAGTAGCTATTACAAATTAATTTTAAAACAAAATAAGGTCTAGTTTGTTATCAACTTTTTATTTCGTTTCTAGTAGATTTCAAGTAACTGATGAAATTAATTATATCATTTTTATAAACAATATCATATCCTCATAACAAGATAAGCAATAGGCGACTCACTGGAGAAACAGCTGCGGGATGGTCCAAAGTACTGAAGAGTCTATTGTCAAGTGGCCGCAAGGCAGACCCGGCTCCAGGACTAAACCAGAAGTATAGGTTATAAACAGTGTTCTCTTATATTGCAAGGAAGGTCGAAGCTAAAAGAAGATAATATTAGGATGATGGAGGGGAAACTTCATTAGAAATTTCATCCTGTTTCTACACTTGTAATTAGACTCAATATCACACTTTGGCTACAGAAGGTGTTTAAGGGTGTGAATTGTACAACGCCGTTCCATAACATTGCTCTAATGTAGCCACTAATATGTTAACACATGAGTAGGGACACAGGTCGCTGGTTGGCTCATTACGTCATTACCTTGGTCATACCGTGCGTCACGCCAGAGGCATTGTTCCCACAGCCATACAATACTTTCCACAGGCAGTCCATTAAAACAATGAACACTAAAACATACCAAATGAACACACACAAAAACAATTATATTTTAAGCCATAATTTTCAATGAGTATATTTGAAATAAACTACATCAAATGAAAATAAAGTACTTCTTTTCAAAAAAAATTAATTTTTCATAATAAAAGAACACATTAAACTTGTTTGAAACACTACGTGACCAGCTTTGCAGGTGAGCAAGAAACATAGAATCGTGCTATGGAAAAATAATATACAGTAATTTGTTTCACTTTAAAAGCAATTTCAAAAAATTTGAATATACATACAGAAAAATATACTAGAATATTAACAAAACCCAATAATAACTAACAACTATTATATAATAAACAGGAACAAAAAACTTTCACAACCAGAATTAAAATCAATATCATTTTAATTTTTCTCTTAGTTTAAACATCAATACTACAATTCACATTACAAGCAATTTACTTAAACACTAAAACATGTTAACAACTATCTATAAAACTATATATATATATACCATAACTATTATTTATTTACCATAACCTACCTAATGTCACACCTTCAGGTTTATAAAGAATTAACAATCTGATAAATTTCAAACATCACTTGCATTTATATCTTTACACATTATACTAAAATTATAATAATATTTGCAGTGACAGGATTGATATCTTAACTAACATTACAATTATAAAAGGTGGACTTTGAGGCTTTAGATTTCTAATAAATAACATAACAAAGATAATAAATTCAGTATTAAAATTTTGTAGTTGCTCTCGGGTCGCTAATACGGGAACTTTGCTTCTTAAATTAGAAGTGGTGAAACTAGATTAAATTTTATAAATGGTAATGAAATTAAATTTGTTCTTAACTAAAATATAAATGTCTGTTACACTTATATTCAAATAATACTTATTGTTCTGAAGAGTCCCTGGAATCTTGGCCTTTGTTACCTTCTGCACTTTCACTTGACACACAAAAAAACTTACTTTAGGCCCTATATTTCTAAAAAAAACTTTTACGTCGCACTTTTTGAAATTTACTTATAAAAACTCTACTTAATTTAACAATTTATTCTTTTGACAACACTCCCATCCTTGTCCCCACCAATCCGTCTGCCTTCCTTCCGAGTTCCCTTCAAAAACTTCCTAACTTCTCCCGATCATTTAGTATTTATGAAATCCCTAATCTCTCCCACTACCAATGTGTTCTTTGTAAGTTCCCACCGTTTCCATCTAACGGTACACGGTTATTTTCCCAGGCTATATCGATCAGTGGATTTTCCTGTCCTAATACGTTTGGACCCTTCTATCGTCAAATTGCCGGCACACAGTTTATAGCTTTCCCGGAAAAGGATAATGGATGGTACCTGCTTTGTCGGCACTTTACAAACTATTAGTGTCTTTCTTTGCTAATCCTACAGATAATTATTTTTGCTACTAACTGAAATTACTCTAAAGCCTCGTATTTTATTTTATAATATATATATATATATATATTATAACATAAAGTACGAGGCTTTAGATTGAATTAAGCTAGTTGCTAAAATAATCATCTGTAGAATTAAGCAAGGGAAGACACAAATAGTTTTTCTAGTGCGGAAAAAGCAGGTACCATGTCATTATCCTTTCCAGGAAAGCTACAAGTTAAGTCCGGCAACCATAGACAATAGAAGGTCCAAAGCTTGTTAAGACGGGAAATCCAGCGGCCGATATAGCCTGGGGAATTAACCGTGTACCGTTAGGTTTAGCTAATTGTAGAACTGTGGGAAACTTACAAAGAACGTATTGGTGGTAGTGGGAGAGATTAGATTTTTAATAAAAACTAAATGATCGGAAGTTTAAAAAAGAGTTTGAGGAGCGTCTCAGAGGAAGACGGTTTGGTGAGGCCCAAGATGGAAGTGTTGTAAAGGGAGAAATTGAATAAATTAAGTAAAGAGTTTTTTTATAAGTAAATTTTAAAAGTGCGACGTAAATGTATTTTTTTAAAATATAAAGTAAGTTTTTTTTTGTGTCAACTGTAAGCGGAAGTGAACAAAGCCAGGATTCCAGGGACTCTTCAGAACAATAAGTATATTTGAATATAAGTGTAGCCAACAGACATCTATCTTTTAGTTTAAAACAAATTTTAAGTTCATCAAAATTTATAAAAATTATTCTAGTCACCATTTCTAATTTAAAAGCAAAGTTCCCGTAATAGCGACCCCGAGAGCAAGAATAAAATTTTAATACTTTTTTTAATGTTATTCTATTAGAAATCTAAAGCCTCAGAAGTCCACCTTTTATCATTGTAAATTTAGTTAAGATATCAAGCCTGTCACTGCACAATATTAATATAAATTTGGAATAATGTGTAGAGTTAATTGAAGAGAATAAATGCAAGTGATGTTTAAAAATTGATAAGATTGTTAATTCTTTTATAAACCTGAAGGTGTGGTCTTTTATAAACCATTAATAGGTAGGATAAATAAATAACATTTAAAAATAAATTTAATTTTAAAAAAAGTTAAGTTATAATATATATATATATATATATATATATATATATATATATATATATATGTATATATATATATAAACAAAGAAATAAACATATTAATGAAACAAAAAGCAATATAAAATCATAACTTAAAATAAAATAACATGAATTTTGTAAATAAGCTTACAACTAAGTTTAATGAACACTCAAAATCAATACACAACAAACTAACAAATGAGAGTAACATAATGAATGCAGAACGATGTACTGTACTTAGCAAACACCTTCCAACTGCCAACAATATCCGAGACATATTACATTCGGATACTTAAACAAAACAATAACAAATACAAAGGAACATTAAAATGAACAGTAAAACAAGTTATACAACAGGTCGTATAAACAAATAAGTCATGTAAATCGCGTTCGAGTTAATATTCACAGAGTCACGCCAAAAGGAAGAAGAAGGCGATGACCTCCAGATGCTACTGGTCAGTGACTGCTCACATCAACCGTTGCCTTTCTTGGAAACCAGATCTGGTGAATAGAAACACTAGCGTCCTATCTTATTTACACTCTTCTGTCTATGTAACACAAAAAGTACAGTAATTATGTTTCTAGTTTTTATCGGCTGCAGTGATCTTGGGACTGGAAACAACTCATCAGCGCATTGCCCTTATAGCAACGCTATCTTGGCGACCTGCTTCTCTGCCTTTGTTTTTATTATCACCTTACTGTTTGTTATCTTCAATTTAAACAAAAAAATTGACATTGGTGTCAGTCCTGACATAGAGAATTGTGTCCATCATTCATACGTTTCTAGCATGCATCCATTTAGCTAAAGAAAAAGAAACTATCCTAATCGTTAAGATTTGCAGATTTCGTTCCATGATCCCGTGTTTAGAGACAACAGTAGTTAGAAAGAAATGTAAAATTATTAATATTAAAAATAAGTCAAGATCCCCTTAAACATTACATCAAATTCTAAGAGTACGTTGATTACAAACATGACCCTAGACACATAATATGGACGTTATCTTACAGTATAAAAATAGTGGTGTTTTATTTTGGACAAAAACTACGGACGTATAGGTTGCCTAAAAACCAGGGATTAGGGTTATAAACGTAACGGTTGTCCTGGATTGTGGACAGAAATTGTGGATGCAGGAAAACCTAGGATAAAGACTATAAACGTAGCGGTGTTCTAGGAGTGAGGGCAGAAATTGTGGAGGCAAAAATTGCCTAAATTCAGGATAAGGACTATAATCGCAGTGGTTGTCTAGCAGTGGGGGCAGAAATTGTGGATGCAAAAATTCCATAAAACCTATGATAAGGAATATAAATTTAGCGGTTGTCTAGGAGTGTGAGTAGAAATTGTGGATGCAAAAATTGCCTAAAACCTAGGATTAGGACTAAAGTTGTAGATGGTCAATTTGCTTGAAACCAAGGATAAGGTCTAAAACCGCAGCGGTTGTCTATAGTTGTAAACACTAATTGTAGATGGTCAAGTTGCCTGAAACCAAGGATAAGGACTAAAACAGTAGCGGTTGTCTATAGTTGTGAACACTAATTGTAGATGGTCAAGTTGCCTGAAACCAAGGATAAGGACTAAAACAGTAACGGTTGTCTATAGTTGTGGACACTAATTGTAGATGGTCAAGTTGCCTGAAACCAAGGATAAGGTCTAAAACAGTAGCGGTTGTCTATAGTTGTGGACACTAATTGTAGATGGTCAAGTTGCCTGAAACCAAGGATAAGGACTAAAACAGTAGCGGTTGTCTATAGTTGTGGACACTAATTGTAGATGGTCAAGTTGCCTGAAACCAAGGATAAGGTCTAAAACCGCAGCGGTTGTCTATAGTTGTAAACACTAATTGTAGATGGTCAAGTTGCCTGAAACCAAGGATAAGGACTAAAACAGTAACGGTTGTCTATAGTTGTGGACACTAATTGTAGATGGTCAAGTCGCCTGAAACCAAGGATAAGGACTAAAGCAGTAACGGTTGTCTATAGTTGTGGACACTAATTGTAGATGGTCAAGTTGCCTGAAACCAAGGATAAGGACTAAAACAGTAGCGGTTGTCTATAGTTGTGGACACTAATTGTAGATGGTCAAGTTGCCTGAAACCAAGGATAAGGTCTAAAACCGCAGCGGTTGTCTATAGTTGTAAACACTAATTGTAGATGGTCAAGTTGCCTGAAACCAAGGATAAGGACTAAAACAGTAACGGTTGTCTATAGTTGTGGACACTAATTGTAGATGGTCAAGTCGCCTGAAACCAAGGATAAGGACTAAAGCAGTAACGGTTGTCTATAGTTGTGGACACTAATTGTAGATGGTCAAGTTGCCTGAAACCAAGGATAAGGACTAAAACAGTAGCGGTTGTCTATAGTTGTGGACACTAATTGTAGATGGTCAAGTTGCCTGAAACCAAGGATAAGGACTAAAACAGTAGCGGTTGTCTATAGTTGTGGACACTAATTGTAGATGGTCAAGTTGCCTGAAACCAAGGATAAGGACTAAAACAGTAACGGTTGTCTATAGTTGTGGACACTAATTGTAGATGGTCAAGTTGCCTGAAACCAAGGATAAGGTCTAAAACCGCAGCGGTTGTCTATAGTTGTGGACACTAATTGTAGATGGTCAAGTTGCCTGAAACCAAGGATAAGGTCTAAAACCGCAGCGGTTGTCTATAGTTGTAAACACTAATTGTAGGTGGTCAAGTTGCCTGAAACCAAGGATAAGGACTAAAACAGTAGCGGTTGTCTATAATTGTGGACACTAATTGTAGATGGTCAAGTTGCCTGAAACCAAGGATAAGGTCTAAAACCGCAGCGGTTGTCTATAGTTGTAAACACTAATTGTAGATGGTCAAGTTGCCTGAAACCAAGGATAAGGACTAAAACAGTAACGGTTGTCTATAGTTGTGGACACTAATTGTAGATGGTCAAGTTGCCTGAAACCAAGGATAAGGTCTAAAACCGCAGCGGTTGTCTATTGTTGTAAACACTACTTGTAGATGGTCAAGTTGCCTGAAACCAAGGATAAGGACTAAAACAGTAGCAGTTGTCTATAGTTGTGGACACTAATTGTAGATGGTCAAGTTGCCTGAAACCAAGGATAAGGACTAAAACAGTAACGGTTGTCTACAGTTGTGGACACTAATTGTAGATGGTCAAGTTGCCTGAAACCAAGGATAAGGACTAAAACAGTAGCGGTTGTCTATAATTGTGGACACTAATTGTAGATGGTCAAGTTGCCTGAAACCAAGGATAAGGACTAAAACCGTAACGGTTGTCTATAGTTGTGGGCACTAATTGTAGATGGTCAAGTTGCCTGAAACCAAGGATAAGGACTAAAACAGTAACGGTTGTCTATAGTTGTGGACACTAATTGTAAATGGTCAAGTTGCCTGAAACCAAGGATAAGGACTAAAACAGTAGCGGTTGTCTATAGTTGTGGACACTAATTGTAGATGGTCAAGTTGCCTGAAACCAAGGATAAGGACTAAAACAGTAGCGGTTGTCTATAGTTGTGGACACTAATTGTAGATGGTCAAGTTGCCTGAAACCAAGGATAAGAACTAAAACAGTAGCGGTTGTCTATAGTTGTGGACACTAATTGTAGATGGTCAAGTTGCCTGAAACCAAGGATAAGGACTAAAACAGTAACGGTTGTCTATAGTTGTGGACACTAATTGTAGATAGTCAAGTTGCCTGAAACCAAGGATAAGGACTAAAACAGTAACGGTTGTCTATAGTTGTGGACACTAATTGTAGATGGTCAAGTTGCCTGAAACCAAGGATAAGGACTAAAGCAGTAACGGTTGTCTATAGTTGTGGACACTAATTGTAGATGGTCAAGTTGCCTGAAACCAAGGATAAGGACTAAAACAGTAGCGGTTGTCTATAGTTGTGGACACTAATTGTAGATGGTCAAGTTGCCTGAAACCAAGGATAAGGACTAAAACAGTAGCGGTTGTCTATAGTTGTGGACACTAATTGTAGATGGTCAAGTTGCCTGAAACCAAGGATAAGGACTAAAACAGTAACGGCTGTCTATAGTTGTGGACACTAATTGTAGATGGTCAAGTTGCCTGAAACCAAGGATAAGGTCTAAAACAGTAGCGGTTGTCTATAGTTGTGGACACTAATTGTAGATGGTCAAGTTGCCTGAAACCAAGGATAAGGACTAAAACAGTAGCGGTTGTCTATAGTTGTGGACACTAATTGTAGATGGTCAAGTTGCCTGAAACCAAGGATAAGGACTAAAACAGTAACGGTTGTCTATAGTTGTAAACACTAATTGTAGATGGTCAAGTTGCCTGAAACCAAGGATAAGGACTAAAACAGTAACGGTTGTCTATAGTTGTGGGCACTAATTGTAGATGGTCAAGTTGCCTGAAACCAAGGATAAGGACTAAAACAATAACGGTTGTCTATAGTTGTGGACACTAATTGTAGATGGTCAAGTTGCCTGAAACCAAGGATAAGGTCTAAAACCGCAGCGGTTGTCTATAGTTGTAAACACTAATTGTAGATGGTCAAGTTGCCTGAAACCAAGGATAAGGACTAAAACAGTAACGGTTGTCTATAGTTGTAAACACTAATTGTAGATGGTCAAGTTGCCTGAAACCAAGGATAAGGACTAAAACAGTAACGGTTGTCTATAGTTGTGGACACTAATTGTAGATGGTCAAGTTGCCTGAAACCAAGGATAAGGACTAAAACAGTAACGGTTGTCTATAGTTGTGGACACTAATTGTAGATGGTCAAGTTGTCTGAAACCAAGGATAAGGACTAAAGCAGTAACGGTTGTCTATAGTTGTGGACACTAATTGTAGATGGTCAAGTTGCCTGAAACCAAGGATAAGGACTAAAACAGTAGCGGTTGTCTATAGTTGTGGACACTAATTGTAGATGGTCAAGTTGCCTGAAACCAAGGATAAGGACTAAAACAGTAGCGGTTGTCTATAGTTGTGGACACTAATTGTAGATGGTCAAGTTGCCTGAAACCAAGGATAAGGACTAAAGCAGTAACGGTTGTCTATAGTTGTGGACACTAATTGTAGATGGTCAAGTTGTCTGAAACCAAGGATAAGGACTAAAACAGTAACGGTTGTCTATAGTTGTGGACACTAATTGTAGATGGTCAAGTCGCCTGAAACCAAGGATAAGGACTAAAACAGTAGCGGTTGTCTATAGTTGTGGACACTAATTGTAGATGGTCAAGTTGCCTGAAACCAAGGATAAGGACTAAAACAGTAACGGTTGTCTATAGTTGTGGACACTAATTGTAGATGGTCAAGTTGCCTGAAACCAAGGATAAGGACTAAAACAGTAACGGTTGTCTATAGTTGTGGACACTAATTGTAGATGGTCAAGTTGCCTGAAACCAAGGATAAGGACTAAAACAGTAATGGTTGTCTATAGTTGTGGACACTAATTGTAGTTGGTCAAGTTGCCTGAAACCAAGGATAAGGTCTAAAACAGTAGCGGTTGTCTATAGTTATGGACACTAATTGTAGATGGTCAAGTTGCCTGAAACCAAGGATAAGGACTAAAACAGTAGCGGTTGTCTATAGTTGTGGACACTAATTGTAGATGGTCAAGTTGCCTGAAACCAAGGATAAGGACTAAAACAGTAACGGTTGTCTATAGTTGTGGACACTAATTGTAGATGGTCAAGTTGCCTGAAACCAAGGATAAGGACTATAACAGTAGCGGTTGTCTATAGTTGTGGACACTAATTGTAGATGGTCAAGTTGCCTGAAACCAAGGATAAGGACTAAAACAGTAACGGTTGTCTATAGTTGTAAACACTAATTGTAGATGGTCAAGTTGCCTGAAACCAAGGATAAGGACTAAAACAATAACGGTTGTCTATAGTTGTGGACACTAATTGTAGATGGTCAAGTTGCCTGAAACCAAGGATAAGGTCTAAAACCGCAGCGGTTGTCTATAGTTGTAAACACTAATTGTAGATGGTCAAGTTGCCTGAAACCAAGGATAAGGACTAAAACAGTAACGGTTGTCTATAGTTGTAAACACTAATTGTAGATGGTCAAGTTGCCTGAAACCAAGGATAAGGACTAAAACAGTAACGGTTGTCTATAGTTGTGGACACTAATTGTAGATGGTCAAGTTGCCTGAAACCAAGGATAAGGACTAAAACAGTAACGGTTGTCTATAGTTGTGGACACTAATTGTAGATGGTCAAGTTGTCTGAAACCAAGGATAAGGACTAAAGCAGTAACGGTTGTCTATAGTTGTGGACACTAATTGTAGATGGTCAAGTTGCCTGAAACCAAGGATAAGGACTAAAACAGTAGCGGTTGTCTATAGTTGTGGACACTAATTGTAGATGGTCAAGTTGCCTGAAACCAAGGATAAGGACTAAAACAGTAGCGGTTGTCTATAGTTGTGGACACTAATTGTAGATGGTCAAGTTGCCTGAAACCAAGGATAAGGACTAAAACAGTAGCGGTTGTCTATAGTTGTGGACACTAATTGTAGATGGTCAAGTTGCCTGAAACCAAGGATAAGGACTAAAGCAGTAACGGTTGTCTATAGTTGTGGACACTAATTGTAGATGGTCAAGTTGTCTGAAACCAAGGATAAGGACTAAAACAGTAACGGTTGTCTATAGTTGTGGACACTAATTGTAGATGGTCAAGTCGCCTGAAACCAAGGATAAGGACTAAAACAGTAGCGGTTGTCTATAGTTGTGGACACTAATTGTAGATGGTCAAGTTGCCTGAAACCAAGGATAAGGACTAAAACAGTAACGGTTGTCTATAGTTGTGGACACTAATTGTAGATGGTCAAGTTGCCTGAAACCAAGGATAAGGACTAAAACAGTAACGGTTGTCTATAGTTGTGGACACTAATTGTAGATGGTCAAGTTGCCTGAAACCAAGGATAAGGACTAAAACAGTAATGGTTGTCTATAGTTGTGGACACTAATTGTAGTTGGTCAAGTTGCCTGAAACCAAGGATAAGGTCTAAAACAGTAGCGGTTGTCTATAGTTATGGACACTAATTGTAGATGGTCAAGTTGCCTGAAACCAAGGATAAGGACTAAAACAGTAGCGGTTGTCTATAGTTGTGGACACTAATTGTAGATGGTCAAGTTGCCTGAAACCAAGGATAAGGACTAAAACAGTAACGGTTGTCTATAGTTGTGGACACTAATTGTAGATGGTCAAGTTGCCTGAAACCAAGGATAAGGACTATAACAGTAGCGGTTGTCTATAGTTGTGGACACTAATTGTAGATGGTCAAGTTGCCTGAAACCAAGGATAAGGACTAAAACAGTAACGGTTGTCTATAGTTGTAAACACTAATTGTAGATGGTCAAGTTGCCTGAAACCAAGGATAAGGACTAAAACAGTAGCGGTTGTCTATAGTTGTAAACACTAATTGTAGATGGTCAAGTTGCCTGAAACCAAGGATAAGGACTAAAACAGTAGCGGTTGTCTATAGTTGTGTTACAGTGTTATTGGCATTAGTGTTACTTCGTGCGAGGTGTTACTTAACTTCAGATAGGTAGTGTTATTTAATGTTATAGTGTTATTTAACGTTATAGTGTCAGTCAGTGTTCCAGGGTTAGTTAGTAGTTAGTGATACAGTGTTTTTAATGATACAGTCTTACTCATTGTGCGGGTTTTTTAAGTTACTTAGTATTACCGTGTCACTCAGTGGTTCAGTATTATGGTTTTTAATCGGAGGTTCTTAGAATACAAATAAAACACAAAGCCAAAAAAATTAATCTCATTTTATTAGATGTAATGATTCTAGATTTTATACTGAGTGTTTTTTCTGTCCAGTAAGGTACTGGACTAGGGAAGGCACTGAACTAAAGGTTTCTTGGTCGGGAAGATGGGGATGCCAAAGAATAAACTCCATAAAGAAGAAACTGTGGACAATTAAAGTGAATAATGAAGACAGTAAGTGAGGGAGATGGCAAGGAAAGAATGAACTTTGATCAAATTTTATTGTTCGAGAAAAGGTTAGCAACATAAGTATTAACCTATGTTACACTGAAGAACTCTTACTGAAGTAAATAAAGAACCGAATTCAAATAAAGGAATTGAAGGTCATCGCCCTCATTTAATATCCTGGTCCGCTTAATAGGAAGTCTAAGCTGAAAACAACTGGTTCAACTAAATCGAAATTAGAGTTTAATCGTGGAATAAAAAGCGACATAAATTAAAGAACAACACACGAGACGTTCACAGATCAAAACAAAGCGTGAGCAGCCACGTCTTGCGTAGGATCGTGATGTGGCTTTTCGAGTTTAACTCGATTTCTTCTTCTTCTCCTTTCCTACCTTGAGAATAGTACGATGGAAATAATTATAGGAATCAAGTTGTAGGATGAAGCGAGGTGATTGGCCTGGGCATTCAACTAAGAGTAGTGGCACTGCCTGGCGGTCAACTCACGAAGTACGAGCTTGCTTCAGGCGATACAAGTCCTCGCGCCTTCCTACTTTATTTAAATTCTCTTCGGACATGGGCGTTCTAGCAAGCTCTTTCAGTATTTTTCTACATTATTTTGTATTCAGTATTCAGTTCACAAACAGTACACATACATCACGGGATAAATGTATAAAAGATTGTACTAAATAATTTTGTTATCATTTTATTATTGTTATAAACTAAAACATTCTACAATTCTAAATCAAGCCGAATCTGTGTGTAAGCAATTTCCACTTTGTAAATATATTAATCGTTTCTTTTAAAGCCTTTTAGTATTGTATTATACAATTCCTTTTATTAGTTTACTCTCTCCTATATATATATATATATATATATATATATATATATATATATATATATATATATATATATATATATGATCTTGTTCTAAGTTTTAATAGTTAATAAAATACTTTTTATTCATCCATTCAAATTCATATTTTTTTAAAACTTGTAGTGAGTGAATTAACTTGATGTTAATACAGTTCCTTCAGATATTTAAACTTAATGATTAATTAAATTAAATAATGAATTAATTTTAGTTTTATATGGAAGAAAACCTTTCACAAAAGGGACAAGGTATGCAATATAGTTATGTCGGCCAATTTGGCTGAAAATAAGTGATAACATATGATTTTAAAAAAAACAGCTGAGTTTATGTTATAGGCTATGTGGTGGAACAGCTGTTTTAACGCATAGGTTGTGTAAATTTATTTAAATTAATTGTAATTATTTATGAATAAGTAACTGAAATAAAATTTTTCTTTGTTTACGTAAGTAGGAATTGATTTTAAAAATGGTTTATTTATATTTCTTGTTTATTCTTTAGGTTAGCTTTTCTTTATTATTTGTTTGTTCTTTAGTTTAATTTCAGCGACAAATGCCACCATAATACACACACACACACACACACACACACACACACACACACACACACACACACACACACACACACACACACACACACACACACACACACACACACACACACACACACTGCCATATTCCACACTATTCTAAGCAGGAGCGCAGAGAGGAAGGAGTTTTGGGGTAAGATATATTTTTTAAAAATCTATTATCTCCTAAAAATATTATTTTGGATTGTCTAATTTTATAAAACATTTCTTAGACTAATAATTTCGTAATTTGTATAAGAAATTCAAATATTTCAACATTATTTTCGTATTAAAAAAATTGGAAGGTAAACCAAAAACTGTTAATAAATATACAAGGACAAAGTCCGTAAAAGCCTGCGATCAATGAGTGTAACTCGTTTGACGATGACAACATTTCAAGAAAACAAAACTTACGAAGTGCGTATAAGTGGACTATATCCATTATGGCCAATATTCATGAAAGCAACGCTGCAACAGATTTAATTAATAGATTCTTTCAGTAACTAAATTTTATGGTTTTTTATTATGTTATAGGAAAGCCTTCTCTACAGTATGCTATTTGTTCTCCTCCCTAAAGTTTGTAAAATTTTGAATCGTTGTTGGTTGCAAAAATAGAGATGTAAAATTAACAACAAATGTTGAATATACAAATCAACAACAACTTTAAAGAATGGGGAAACTAGCCATAAAATTTTTTGGCTTTAGGTAATGATTTGTACTTACAACTGTAGTAAAACGTGCAGAAAATTTATTTATTCTTTGCAATCACGATTTGAGACAAGAAACAGGCTGGTGGCCGAGCAGGTGGCGTGTGGAGCAACGTGCAAAGCCTTCATCGACATATGTCATGAGATCAATTGAAGCAAGTGCCAATTATATAACCAAAAGCATCAATTCATACAATGGGCTGTGGAGCCTTGACCTTCCTAATTCGCTGCCTGTAACCATCACTGTGCCCATGCTGGTTTACTGTCCATTGTCAACACGAACACACTCTGGTGGCCTTATTTAGATGTTCAATCTTCACTACTCACAAAAAAACATTTCTATTTGTAATATCTCTTGGTTAATAGTTTTAAATCAACAGTTACTATCCAAATGAAGAGGCGAAGAAAAACTGTTGGAAGCACGTGAAAGTGTAAATGGGAGATGAACTTTGCATACTCGAAGAAAATAAGCTCAATCATCAATATTATTTAATCGTCCCAGTTTTCATCTCTACAATTACTAAACGATCAAGAGATTCAACCCTCATTGTCACTATTTTTCAATAGTCGCCGTTCACATCTCTACAACTATTAAGCAAACAGTGGATTCAACCCCAACCGTCAGTATTCTTCATTAATCGTCGGTCACATCTTTACGAAAACTGTTAAACTACCTGGAGTCTCAACCCCCATTATCGGTATTCTTCAATAGTCGCAATTCACATCTGTACAACTATTTTACGGTCAGGAGATTCAACCTCATCGTCAGTATTCTTCAATCTTCGCAGTTCACATGTCTACAACTATTAAACGGCCAGGAGATTCAACCCTTATCGTCAGTATTCTTCAATAGTCGGCGTTCACATTTCTACAACTACTAAACGGTCAGGAAATTCAACCCCCATCGTCGGTAACCTTCAATCTTCGCAGTTCACCTCTCTAAAATACTACTCAACTTCCTGGATAAGAAATCCTATTGTCAGTATTCTTCGGTTGTTGTCGCAGTTGTCATTCCTATGAACGCAGTCATCGGTTATGAGACTCAACCCCATCCCATCATAGCATCTTCAGTTGGTGCTATAGTTCACATCTCTAAGAAAGGTGCTCAACCATTAAGAGACTGAACAGAGCGGGTACGCCAAACATGGCAACCATTTGAAGTCCAGTTGTCATGGAAACCGAGTCTCTAAATGAGCAGAAGCTGCGACAGAAACTTTTAAACGTCTTTCATGCAGAAGTGCTCGTTAAATGCACGCCAATTTGTTAGGTTCGAATATTTCTTAAGCATATCAATTTTTTTAATGATAATATTTTTTAACAAAATGCAAAGTTTTCTTGGACCGATTAACTCAAAAATCACGTTTCAAATAAAACGAACAAAGTTGATTGTGTGGAATTACAGCGTGATGAGATGCTACCTCTGGACGCAATCTATGAACCACAACGACGCTGTCCCACGGCAGAATTATTAACTAAGAGTTACAATTTCCTCTTAGACAGATTTAAATATGTATTATCTGTTACATGTTCGATTCAATGTAAAAATGAATGTTAATCCTGGAGAATGGAAAATCTTCAAATTAATGCATTTTTCTTACTAATACATCCTTTAAAAATAAATAATATAAATTGTATTTATTTGATTTTCTTAAAGTTATAGTGAATGTAAACTAATTTTTTAATTTATATATATTTTTTAAAATTGGAAACGGTACAAATATGATCGTGTACACTTTGAGGAAGTCGTTACTCCCGCTAGGCAAGAAGGGGCCCGTTACTTGGCCTTTCGAATGGCAAGGCGGTTCTACTCGGAATGCCGTATGTTGGCAAACCTGACAGATTCGCGTAAATTTACCGCTATACTGCCACGAAGGACTGGACTTAAACATTGTTACATAACCTCAAATTGTATAATTTTCTCAACAGAAATAAAATCTCATTAAACATTTAGTTCCGTTTTGTAATCTACTATACATTTTTAGTACTAATTGACTTAAATGTAAATCACGCTTATTCAACTATAATATGGCCCTTTAGTTTGTTTTGATTTTTGATGAGATTTACAGTTTTTCTCCGGCTATCTTCAAATCTCTGGAATCAAGGGTTTCTGAATCTCAGCTATAGTTACCATCCACGATATCTTCGAATTTTGACATCCATTTCTTGTAAACTGGATTCCTTTTCGCCAACATAGGCTACTGAAAATATTAATGAAATGTTTTGTAAATAAATCACTATTAGTGTGTCTGTGTGTAGCTCACTGATTTGAGGATTTTTGGATCACGTTCTGATCTGGGGTTGTCGACTCTCTTCAGTTCTTTTGTAGTCTTCTTTGTATAGTAGAGACCTTTTTATAATAGACATAAACGATTTAACGGCCCCTTACTAGATCATGTAGAATTGGTAAAGTGCAAGATGAATTTAACACGAACCTCCACAGGCACTCTCAAGAGATCATTACTTTCTTTCGGCAACAAACCACTGAGGATTGCTTTCTGTACCAATTCCCTATCTGCAGTGGCCTATAGTTCCCCCACTGAGCACAGCGTTCTAAACTAATGAATCGGTCGAATAATGTGATAAACTTTTGATGCTAGTCTACGAATCTCCGTAAGGGGTTTAAATTAAATACAAAACGATCAGTTCTCAACAAACCCAAGCCATACTAAAATCAGTCCACATCGCAGTCAGGTAAAACGAGTAAAAGCCACGACCCTTCGTGAATAGCCAAGACTATTCTGTGACTAGCGCTATACGGAGAAGATGCCAACCAGATCACGGATATTTCTTTAGTTAACTTTAAAACTTTAAAAACTCGGCTAGTCAGTAAAAAAAACTATCTATTTGAAATTTGCAACACCTACATAACCAGTTTAAAACATGGCACAATGAGAGTAGTATCGTACGACATCCGTGTGAAACATCTGCTCCTTACCACCTGACCATCGGACATCACGCATAAATACTTGTGAGGATTAAATCTTAAGTGTAACGCTGAATATATCAAGGTTCAACAGTTGGTGAGGCTATAAAAGGCATTAGTGGTGTGATTATTGAAAAGACATAATGAAGGCAAGCTGTTTGAGTGTTGGCATAGCATCTCACTAACTCCATATAGGGCAATAAGCCACCACAGTATTTGCATCTTGGTGTTTCTAAATGAAACCTGACATTTCTCGGGTAAATTTACAGCACATGACCTGGACAACGCCCTGCTGCAAGAATGTTTATTGCCTCTTAAGGATCTACAGCTTTTAATCTAAACTTTAAACGTTCGCGAGAATCGCCAATTACGTACAGCCGTCCCAGGCATCAAGTTTAACGATCATCACTTACTTAAAAACCTCTATCAAAATCAAATTTTATTAAAACACTACAAAAAAATACAATTCTAAAGATGCCTTCCAAATGTTTGAAAACCTCTTGCGAAACCTTCTCACTCAACCACCTTAGACAGCTTCTTTCCATTCTTACTTAACCTCCTTAGACAGCTTCTTTCCATTCTTACTCAACCTCCTTAGATAGCTTCTTTCCATTCTCACTCAACCTCCTTAGACAGCTTCTTTTCATTCTTACTCAACCACCCTAGACAGCTTCTTTCCATTCTTACTCAACCTCCTTAGAAAGCTTCTTTCCATTCTTACTCAACCTCCTTAGACAGCTTCTTTCCATTCTTACTCAACCTCCTTAGACAGCTTCTTTCCATTCTTACTCAACCTCCTTAGAAAGCTTCTTTCCATTCTTACTCAACCTCCTTAGACAGCTTCTTTCCATTCTTACTCAACCTCCTTAGAAAGCTTCTTTCCATTCTTACTCAACCTCCTTAGACAGCTTCTTTCCATTCTTACTCAACCTCCTTAGAAAGCTTCTTTCCATTCTTACTCAACCTCCTTAGACAGCTTCTTTCCATTCTTACTCAACCTCCTTAGACAGCTTCTTTCCATTCTTACTCAACCTCCTTAGACAGCTTCTTTCCATTCTTACTCAACCTCCTTAGAAAGCTTCTTTCCATTCTTACTCAACCTCCTTAGACAGCTTCTTTCCATTCTTACTCAACCTCCTTAGAAAGCTTCTTTCCATTCTTACTCAACCTCCTTAGACAGCTTCTTTCCATTCTTACTCAACCTCCTTAGAAAGCTTCTTTCCATTCTTAATCAACCTCCTTAGACAGCTTCTTTCCATTCTTACTCAACCTCCTTAGAAAGCTTCTTTCCATTCTTACTCAACCTCCTTAGACAGCTTCTTTCCATTCTTACTCAACCTCCTTAGACAGCTTCTTTCCATTCTTACTCAACCTCCTTAGAAAGCTTCTTTCCATTCTTACTCAACCTCCTTAGACAGCTTCTTTCCATTCTTACTCAACCTCCTTAGACAGCTTCTTTCCATTCTTACTCAACCTCCGTACACAACTTCTTTTCATTTTTACTCAACCCCTTCTACACAGCTTCTTTCCATTCTTACTCACAACCATAGAAAGCAAGAAAATGAAATCCTACATATTTCGACCTTTCAATCGAAACCTACTTGAGCAAACATTTTATTAGTTTGTTTTGAAATAAATGTTTAAAACTTTTGATGAAAGATTTAAAACAATGTTTTAAATTACAACCCTCTACACACCCCTCTTAAAACACTCTATCAATAGATCACTGAAAACTCTCACTATAAAAACCTCTTTAAAACCCACTCTCAAAATCATTTTTTTAAAGATAGCATCTGGAAACTTTTTAAACATTTATAAAGCTCTGTTTCCAAATCCTTAGTTTCATTTCGAGCTTCGAGCATAGCAAAGACCTGCGATTGGCTTTTGTAGATTTCCGGTGCACCCTGGATGTAAGGATGCAGAGTAGAGAAGGCTCCTCAGCTGTAAGTGGACGCTGGAGGTAGGGATGTTTGGGAAATAGAGGAGGCTCCTTAGCTGTAGGTGGACACTGGTGGTAGGGATGTTTCGGAAGTAGAGGAGGCTCCTTAGCTGTAGGTGGACGCTGGAGGTAAGTATATTTTGTAAGTAGAGGAAACTCCTTAGCTGCAAGTGGACGCTGAAGGTACAGATGTTTGGAAAGTAAATGAGGCTCCTTAGCTGTAAGTGCACGCTGCACGTAAGGTTATTCTATAAGTAGAGGAATCTCTTTAGCAGTAGGTGGACGCTAGAGGTAGGGATATTCGGAAAGTAGGGGGACTTTTGAGCTGTAAGTGGGCGCTGGAGATAGGAATGTTTAAAAAGTAGAAGAGGCTCTTTAGCTGTAGGTGGACGCTGGAGGTAGGGATGTTAGAAAGTAGAGGAGGCTCCTTAGCTGTAAGTGCAGGATGGACGTAAGGATATTTTGTAAGTAGAGGAAGCTCCTTAGCTGTATGTGGACGCTGAAGTTAGGGATATTTAAGAAGTAGAGAAGATTGCTTAGCTGGCTTAGTCATGACCTGTAGATGAACGCTGGAGGTAGGGATGTTTGAGAAGTAGAAGAAGCTTCTTAGCTGTAGGTGAACACTGGATCTAGAGATGTTTGGGGAGTAGAGGAGGTTTCTTAGCTGTAGGGGGACGCTGGAGGTGGGAACTTTTGGGAAGTAGATGTGGCTCCTCAGCTGAAGGTAAACGCTGGAGGTAGAGATGTTTGGAAGTAGATGAGGCTCCTTAGCTGTATGTGGAAGCTGGAGGTAGGGATATTTGGGAAGTAGAGGAGACTACTTAGCTTTCTTAGACATGACCTGTAGGAGCACGCTGAAGGTAGGGATGTTTGGGAAGTAGAAGAGGCTTCTTAGCTGTAGGTGAACACTGGAGGTAGAGAAATTTGGGTAGTAGAGGAGACTGCCTAGCTTACTTAGACATGATCTTGAGGTGCAAGCTGGAGGTAGGAATGTTTGGGGAGTAGAGAAGACTTCTTAGCTATAGTGGAGATGCCCTTTAGGTGCAAACTGAAGTTAGGGGTATTTGAGAAATAGAGGGTACTGACGTTTAGGAAGTAGGGAAGACACCTTAGCTAATATATGCATGACCTGTAGGTGCATGCTGTAAGTAGGAATGCTTGAGATATAGAGGACGCTCCTTAGCTGACGTACGTATGGAATGTATGTGCACTATGCACCTTCATGGAAATAATAAGGGTAATAAGTATTTAATTTGAAAAAATATGTTGAACACGGGCCTACTTTTACAGATAGCTTTTTATTTTGCAGTTTTGCCCAAACTCTAAATCAGAAAGCAAAATAAAAAGCTAGAGTAATACAATACAATGCGAGCGCAGTTAAATCTCATATTCACGAAGACCTCGAAATAGACGATCTGAGTGGATTTATCTCGTAGCTTACTTACAACCAACGATTCAGATCCGCATTAATCATCTGACCTAGCGAAATGACATCACTAAGGCCTGTGTTAAACCTAACAAAAAGTAAGCTTCATTTGTGACCAAAGAATGAAGTTGTCGTTGGAGTCTATCATCTTCGTGGTTTTAGTAAGGATGTGGTCAGACCCTTTATCTGTGCAGTACAGTGTCTTGTCCTATCGTAGTGTCTGGCCGGAAGACGTGACTCCTCTTTGGAAATAACATAAACTAGCTGCTATTTCAAAGCAGTATAGCAGCTACAAACCAGAATTTAATTTATACTCACAAGGTAATATACTGAAAACTAAATACAAATTTACGCCACTCTAACCCTTAAAACTAGTAATAAATTGACAAACTGTATTAAATTTCTTCTTCATTGAAACAAATTTTAAATATCCCTCAATTAACATTATATTTAAACACGTGCATACGCGGTATAAGTAGGAAATAATTTTAATGACGTGCAAGAAATAGCAACAAAGCAAACTTTTAAATTTTCGTTTACACATTATCGTTAAGAACGTTATCGCCTTCTATAACGCTACTCTCATGGATATAAGCTTAGTCTATTTAAAAGAAGCATATTTCTGATATATTGGGGTAACCCCAAAAGATGGTGTCATCTTTGTAATCTTTTACGAACACTGTATGTAAATATTTATCAAAAACTCTAAGGCTAGTGTTTTATAAGAAAATTGTATTTTAATTATAACCCAATATTTAAATTTTCTTACGGGGGTTTCAAAGTACTATAATATGAAATTTGTTACAATAATGTCAATTAAAAATAATTTGTTTGGTCGATAAAAGATTTTAAAAAACTTTATAATCGTTTTATAAGGGGTTTATAGCCTAAAACCTTCCCAATGATGTGATCCTGCTTTAAGTATATTAGCAACGCATGCATTATTCTAGGCACAAAATTGGAAACTTTGTGTCGTGTTTCATTTTATCGATTCAACAGAGGACAGGCAGCGAGAAGTATCCCAATTAGCATCGCTAGAAATTAAAGAAAAAGCGATGCTAGGGCATAGAGGACAAGGATGGTGATGGTGGTGGTGATAATGATGGATGTGGTGGAGGTGGTTTTGGTATGATTAGGGGTGAGGAAGTCGAGGAGAAGGTAGAGGAAGAAGAGGAAGAGTAGGAAAGGGAGGAGGAGGGAAAGGAAGACGGGAAGAAAGGAAAAAGAAGGGAGAGGAAGTAAACGAGGACAAGAATAAGGAGCATTAGGACGACGACGATGACAAGGAGGAGGACGGCGAGGACGAGGAGAAAATGGGAAAGGAAGAGGAGGATGACAACGAAGGAGGCGAGGACGATGACGACGATGACAAGGAGAAACGTTATGATAATGAGGACGACGACGTCGACGAGTAAAAACGAGTAGGAGGACGATGATGAGGAGGGGAAGGAGGGAAAGGACGGCGAGAAGAAATGGAAGGAATACGACGACTACGAAAAAAAGAAGGAGAAGATTAAAGACGAAGACGAGAAGGAGATGATCAAAGACGAAGAGGGCGAAAACGAGGATAACCACGACGACAAGGAGGAAGACGACGTTGACAAGGAGAATGAGAACAAAAACAAGGCGAAAGAGAAAGACGACGATGACTTCGGAGGAGACGATCATGACAACGAGGAGAAAGGCAACGACGACGACAAGGAGGAGAGCTACGACGACGAGGAGGAGAAAAGCGACAACGACGAGGAGGAAGGGAATGAGAAGTTGATGATGATTACGATATTAAATGTATCGAGATTTTTTAAGGAGTAGTCTAGTTCTCGATAGGCAGTAGGAGACTATGCACTTTTGAGCATAATATTTCCAGACCAGAGGGTTTGGTATATTTACAATTATACAAACAATAATAATAATAATAATAATAATAATAATTAAAGTTTGGCTGATCAGCGTCAAATAATAATGAAGTTTTTTAATTTAGAGGAATTCTGTTTATTAATTTTGTCAACATGCTCGTCACAGATTATATAGCACAGTTCATGGGTGCATTGAAATGAACCCGTTTCAGTATATAGTGCCACTCCTCATAGTCAAGGTGAAGCAACGGTGTTGGGTCACGTGACCACACTGGATGCTGAACAGTAGCTACTCAGAATGTCATGTCCTAACCTCGACGGCAAACACTTCACTGCACAGTGGTTACAGCACAAGTAAACAAACATTGCTAGTTCCTTCACAATGGTATACAGTACACGAATACTTTCAAAATTAAACAATAAAATAGTAAAACTTTAAATGAACAAACACTCTATATTTTGTTAAAACAAACAAAACAAATAGAACAAACAAAACAAAGAGAATAAACAAAACAATACTAATTAACTTGAAAAGAAGAAAGGATCAAAGCAATTGACAGATGTTTATGTTTTCAAACGATGAATAGATTAATAATATTATCTCCTGTATTTGATTCAACTAGATAGGGTTAAAGGAGAGGTGTGATCATTTGAATCTGAGAGTTGAGAAAAATTATGGTTCGAGTGATCGATGAAGCTTCCCGGGGAGTGCACATAAATAAGAAAGGTGTTTACATCTTCCCTGTAAAAAGCATAACGTAGGGCTTTGCATCTCCTGAGTCAGACAAATTATAGTTTGTCTGAGAAGGGCTGCTCTCCTGAAGTGCGTTTATTCTTTGTCCTCCTTGAGGAAATATCGAGTGGATAGGTTTTAAGATAATGGGAGACTGGGTTTTCCTAAAGTGAAAGATGTTTCTAAGAAATGTGTCAATGTGCTACTCCTCCCTGCAATGGATACACAGAATGATTTGTAGATAACCTCTAGAAAGAGCATGAAACGTAATGAGGAGAGGATCATGGTTCACGTGGACAAGGTTGATCCATAATTAATAGTCAGGTAGGTGTCTCTCCGCTACCCATTAAGGAAATGAAGTAGCAGCTCTGTGTTTAACTAAAATATCCCACGCCTGTTACACCTTCAGTTGGATTACAGCGTCTCTTTGCCTCGGTACATGAGGTGACGTAACGGCTGCACAACAGAACATTCACACGCTCGTCAATACACGATTGGACGCCGTCCAGAAACGGTCGACTGAGTGTAGGACGTGTTTTTCGGCCGTTAATTTCGGCAATTCCTGCCTCGGGAGGTGTAACGGCATTCCGCAGGACTTTAACGTTTTTTTTTGTCAGGCTTTTATCGCCAAAGCAAGGCAATATCAAGGAGCCAGTAAACACAATAAAAGCTAGCCCACTTGGCGTGACCACACAATAGCCGTACTTCAATGGTCTACCTTAGAAAATATTTATTTCAGAAAACAGACACATACCATACTTCAGACAACAGACAATAGTTCAGTGAGATATTACATAATTAAAAAACCTGATTAGTAAAAAAAAATATACAAATTGAACGAAACTCCCAACCTTTACAATGAGCTACTGTACTTTCTGTGTTCCATTTCTTCTTCAACATTTTTATTCCTACCCAGGACCATGCGGATACTCAGATATACAAAGCTACTGTGTCCCAGACAAGTTAATTTTATGTCTCTATTTGTTCCAAATCTTCTTCTCCATTCCCCTTCTTACTCAGGGGGTATTCAGAAATGAGAAGCTCCTGTGTTCCAGTCTAGTGGAATGTCATATCCCTTTTTGATCCTAATCTCGTTCTCCATTCCTCTTCTCACTCAGGGCTACAGGTAGTCAGAAATTAGAAGCTCCTATGTTCCAGACCAGTGAAATTTCATATCCCTTTTTGTTCCATATCTCATTCTCCATTCCTCTTCTTACTCAGGTCCTACAGGTAGGCAGTTCTAGTGGAATTTCGTATCCCGCTTTTTATCCTGCGTGAAAAAATGTCACTTTTTCGTCAAGAGTGTATCCCTTTTCTTTAACTTTTTCAGACTTATTGTCTAGAAGTTGCTACATGCATTGTCGGACATTCTCTTCCTGTCTTATATTAGTGAACAAAATACAAAGTTAAATATAAACGTGTAAACGTGTCTGTTACTTCCAGTTTGAAATCTCTCTTAAGCTTTCCAAAGTCAGATATACTCTCAAGGAAGAGTCAATAGCCAACATTCGGATGAATTCGTTTTCTTGAGATTCACAATGTGAGTTGCCGGGATAAAGATTTAGAAGAACGCTAAAATCTGTAGTAATGAGTAAAAGTAATATTTGAAGTTCCCGCAGGAATGCTTCTTTTCGTTACCTCAACACAGAACAGATTCATCTCCGAAGGCAATTCTTAAACTCCGTATGACGCAACAAACAGCCGTCAATGTGTATTTGTCTAAACGCCTAGATAACCTAGAACGCTCAACTTGTAGGTCGGGGCATGTTTATTTTAGACAGGTTTGTTGACATGTAAACACCGTGTAAAGGGGTAGTGAGGCGAGAGGGTAGATATCGTCTGTCGATCAAACGTCTTATCTCGCCTCATTCAATATTTATACGGAAATGTTTTACAGTTGCTTACTTCTCCAGTTTCTGGACAGGCAACACAATTCTACACATGACGCGCCTTCAGCAACACTTAATGCAATTTTGACACACAAATAGTTCGTTACTTGCTAGAGATATACATTCTATATTTTTAATTTCTCTTGCGATTTCATTTCAATATATTTCTATTAACTTGGTTGTATGAATATTCGGTTGGGAATATTGTGAAAGTCTTCCTTTTGAAGCCTAACAATTGTGGACCTTCTATAGCAGCCGACATTTATTTAAACTATATTTTTTTGTAATGAAAAAATTGTGTTAGAAAACGTCTGCTAAAATATGTTATGATAATACAAGTAGTAGCCCATAAACTTAACCCGACTTTTTTTTTACCTTGTATAACCATCTTTCTTTTATTGCAGTGTGATTAAATGGGAAAACATTTATACACCGTATGGGCCAAAATAAATAGTGCTAAAACTGAGTCAGCTTTCTGAGAGAATTTGTTGTGGCTGAAACCTGCCTTTCGTTCACAATGGTTCCAGCAAGATAGCGCAACTAGCTACAATGACAGACAACATTCATTTCCTTCAAGAAATATTTGGGAACCACCTCATCTCTGTTAGAACAATGTTTCCTTACACAGCCCACTCTCTCGACCTTACACCATCTGACGACAACGTCTGGGGAATGATGAAGGAGAAGATTCTCCGTGATGACTCACCAACCACCATCGTCTCACTACAGTAAAAAAGAAATGTGTGAATAACGAGCATGAAACAACCCCTCTGCACCAAATCTTCAAGGATGTTGCCTGAAATTGAACAGAGGAAATATAACACATGTTTATAGCCGAGCCTAACCAATTTAGCTTGTTTTTACTTGTATGTGTTTGTAAAACTATGTTATTAAAATTAAATTCAATTAAATTAAATCTTACATCTGTTTCAGTACTGTTTATTTAGGTGTTTATACGTAATGGGTTCATTTAAAGAGACAGAAAAATACAGTATCGTAATTTTGTCAGTTACTAAATTTTGTCATGCAGTTTGATACCACAGCTTAGATTCCGAATTAAAAACTCAAACGTAACATTTCTCCTTCACGTTTCTCCAGAAGAGTTGTGGGGGGAGTCGCCTGCATGGTATTAGTTAGGCTACGCTAAACCAACACTAGAGAAAAAACTGTTTGGTCATCGTGGGCCATTCAAATTGCACGTGAATCAATCCTGGGTGGTTCTCAATCCGGTCTTTGAACTTTATCCAAGGTCGTTTTATCTCATCATTAAAACCTCTCGTCCAATGTTATGCTCCGTGAATTTCTGACTGACAAAATTTAGTTGAATTTTCTTTTGTTTTATGATTTAACAAAAGGAAATGAATATTTTTTTAATGGTAATTTAGACACTATGACAATGCAGTCTTCGTGGCGGATGAAAAGGGGAGATTACCATGGGACGCGGGAGGTCAATAAAAACTAAATTGTAGGTAAATAGTTGGAAGATGGTAGACATAGTTAGAATATGACAAGCATTTTAATGAAATGGTGATAAGATTTAACAAACAGTTATACTTTTCACATCTATGACTTTTTGCAGTTACTTTAGTTAGTGATGAGATACATACGTACTTGGAAACTTTTTACTATTTATTTAAAATAGTGTATAGAGTAAAGTGAAGTAACACAAGGAGATGCTTTACTTCAAAACACAAATGTGTATGTTATGTAAAGTTTTGTTCTTGCTTAATAAACATTTTCTTTTAATTTCCCCAACTTTCTTTTTTATTGGTAAAAGTTTCATCTTGCTCCTCCTCCAGACAATCCTAGATTCTCCCCTTCGAGATCACAGAAAACCTTTTGGTGAAGAAGATGTCATTGATTTGTGTGAAATTATCAAAAAACAAAATGTAGAAGAATAAGACTCACTTTGCCACCGCTTTTGGAAGATTCACGGAGGGAGAAAGGCAGAAGAAAGGAAGGTAAGTACTATCGATGGAATATCTTGTTACAAGGGTGCTTATATAAGTCTCCCTTCTGGCCGATTTCATTTTTGTAGAGTCCTATTCTAATTTAAATTAAACTATAGCCGTCTATGAAGCGCTAGGGTATGTAACAATGTAAAGGATTGGTGTCGAAGGACACAAAAGCAATGCGGCTGTGGTAGGTAAAAATCTACCACTGTAACTGACAACATAGCTTTGACTTCTTCCTCAATGTTAACCCTGGCAAAATTAAAGTGCGAGATGATTGGCTTTGGGCATACAAAATGTATTCTGAAGCAGATACGGCAAGTTGTATCTTGTTGTTGGGGATCTTTATGCCTGTATACATTAATGGTACAGCCTAAACAATGCAGTTGTTTCTTCAACGTATAGACCTACAAGATACGGTGATATCTCCATGATCCTTGTAGATAATAGGACTTGGTTCTCCCCAATCCCGAGAAGATGCATGCGCCTACTTTCATCTTCCCATGGACGATCGACTCACGTGCCGTTTTATTGACCGTGTGTGGTAACATCGGAAGAACTACTTCGGACCTACCATGACCGACTCTGTTAACGGATACAGAACTAAGAAAACTACTCAACTTTATTAAAAGAAGTGATTGAATACATCTATCATGTTTGTTTGGTTTAATTAGTGATATGCACAGATACTCGTAAATCCGTTCACCTTAGTATATAACATACCGTGTTACAAGGATATAATTCCACTACTAAATCTGTAAACAACAAAGGCTACTATTAGAGTTTTTACACGGATGGAACTGGTAGTGGATTCCTGCACGAACCTGTGCTTCGCCCAATCTTCCCAGGCTAACGAACTCTGCGTAGCCGGTCATTGAGTTGTAGATTTGCTCTACGGAGATTATAAATTAATCTCGCAGGCTTCCAACATTACACAATGAAACACTGTTACCAACAGATTTCCAATCGCATTGTTGATTAATCGCATATTTGTGATTCGTCATCGCTCAATAAAAATTGTTGTTTACAGTAGCTTTGTTTTGCAAAAGTAGGACTGCAACATAAAAAAAAATGTTACCAACGATCAAAATTAACAAATCAGTTATAATTCCGCTATTGACAAAACACTACTGCTTAATGTCTATTATGGTTGAACATAAAATCATTCATTTTATTCATTAACGTTTTAATACTGTCAAGCTTGCATTCAACATTGTACAAGGAAACCCGTCGCCTACTGAACAAATTAAAATTCATTTAAAACGCCCCATTCACGCTCATACAGTCTCATAGAAGAGATTAGCCTTGTAAAGGATTATAAAAATATTTTTACGGCTAAAATATTATTTTAAGGGAGGGCCAGTTGTATAACAAAATTTCATATTTATTTCAAACTCTTATAGAGAAATTCAATTATTATTTTTACAACATAGTTTTCGTATAAAACATAAAAACGTAGAAGTTGTTTAAAATTCAAACTCCTAATGAAATTGGGTATAGAAAAGAGAAGGGATATCTGTTTATGAATTGATTAAGGAATGAACTCTTTCAGAGAGTGAGTGAGCGACGAGACTAGTGAAACTGTAACTCCATGCTACTCCCCAACTCACTCATTGAGCCTTTGGCCTTAGACTAAAGGAGCGGTCATTCTTTAGTACTCTTCCTCCACCACGTCACCACTAACTCCACCGATCACAGCTCCACGGAGTATATTCACTCTTCATTCGCGCTTCACTGGTTGTCTTGTCGATTCAGTAGCTCTCGCTAGTAATTTATAATTTCCATAATATTTCTAAATAAAATTGAGTAAATAGGAAACAATCAGTTTATATTACTCCTAGTTTATATTATTGCTAATTTCAAGATGATTACATCAAGAAACTTCAATATCGACTATTAGTTTAATCAGTGATTTCAAGATGATTACATCAAGAAACTTTTATATTATTGGTTAATTAAAGGTTACATTTATTATTCAATAATGTGATGGTTGCGTCTGCTTCTTGTTGACCAATGTTTCGCAATTGTTTTTGATACGCAGAGAATTAGATAATTTTTTTAATTTTAAGCTATTTCTTTGATTGCTTTTTATTTGAGCCATAGACGAAAACGTCAACTCGCGCAAGTAAGAGGAGGAAAATGGAATCAAATATTTCAAGGCTTCTATGGATAATTGTGAATACTCGGTTTCTCAGTTTAACCAAATGTGACATTCCACCATCAGATTATTCCAACAAGTTTTTGTTTTAGGTTGGTTTCCAAATTGGCCTCCTCTGTGGCTGCATTTAAAAATTTGTGGATTTATGATCCACCTTTGCCTAGTATTTTCTGAAAAGTATTGTACCGAGAAATAATGACACAATTATTTCTCCAAATTCTATGACGACTTTCATGCCAGGTTTATATGATTTGATGCTTATATCAGGACCCGCTGCTCCAATATAAAAGTGAGTTGAAGGAAGTAAATCAAAGTTGTTTTCGTTTATGGATAATGACCACAGGTTTATTTTGTTCGTGAATCTATTTCGCACGAAGCGTGTTCAGCAGCAAGGAGTAGGGGGTCGCGAAATATTATTCCTCGCTAAGGAGGGTGCGCCATGAAAAAGGTTAAAAACACTGGCCTAGCGTACAACGCCAATGTGCATAACCTAGTTAGCTGATGACCGCTATTACTACGCTCTGTTACACGGTGTTCGTGTCTCTCGAGCAGCAAATGCTGACAAATAAGAGAAGTTCCAATCCTTTATGCTAACTAGCATCCCCTCACTCAACGCACTAATAATGCCTCGTGTACCTACCCTAAACTCACCCTTACACCTGTATAGATCAACAAGCTTCCCACAACATGAGATAATAGCCTTGACAAAAGTACACGCTGGATGCCCGACCTGTAACGAAAGAGCTTTTATTTGTAGAGAATTATATACATACCGCAGTAATTGCTGGACCTAGAAGGACAGACCTTGTTTAAACACACACATTATAAAGTCGTGCACGGTGTCCCGACTACAATCTCTGATGCAACTATCGATAGTAGATCTAGTATCGATAAAACGTGTTTATCATGTTTTCATTCTTAGCAAGTAAACAAGTGATAAGGATATTTTAAAATTTAATTTTATCGATGCCACACTGCCAGAAATAAATTCCGTTTTGGATTTCAACACCTAACGCTCATACTTCATCAATAAAGTAATAATAATTTATGTCTGTTTTGTCTTGAGGTGATCTACATTGATATTCTGTTATAAAATATTTACCTACTGATTTTGTTATTTTCTTTTCCGTCTCTCCAGAAATTTTCTTATACGTCTTTTATATTACCTTTACCCGTGAAATGTAAAATAATATTTTCAACATAGGTACCTAAGCACTGGTCTGTCATTATTTCGCTCAATGATGCAATTTAGTTCATGAAACCTGATGCGATCAAACATGTCACGGATCGATTGAGCTATTAAACCGATCAAAGCACCTTCCAGGAAAGGGATGAGGTATGTAATATAGTTATTTCATTCCATTTGGATTTAATTAAGTGATAACATATGATTTCATAAAACAGTTAATTTTAAGTTATAGGTTATGTGGTAGAACAGCTGTTTTAACGCATAGGTTATGTTACTTTATTTATATTAATGCTCAAGGATGCAATTCAGTTCATGAAACCTGAAACTTTTCAACTTCTCACGGTATCGATTGAGCTTTTAGACAGATCAGAAAACCTCTCAGAAAAGGGATATGGTATGTAATATATTTATTTCATTCCATTTGGCTTAAAATAAGTGATAAAATATGATTTCATAAAACAACTGATTTTAGGTTATAGGTTATGTAGTAGAACAGCTGTTTTAACGCCTAGGTTAAGTTAATTTATTTATATTAATGCTCAAGGATGCATGAAACCTGAAGCTTGTCACCATATCGGTTGAGCTATTAAACATATCAGAAGATACGTTGACATGAGGCATAATAGTTTTTGGGATGCATTCAAAAAAGTGGTGCAAGGAATTCTTGGTAACAGGAGAAACAGTATCTTTATTTTGTCAAAGAGCAGTTTGAAAAATACTTTGCTCTGGGTTGTAACATGTCGTTGAGAATACATAACCTCCACTCCCACTAGTATATTTTCCCCCAAAGACCGTTAGTGATGAGCATGGGGAAAGATTTCACCACGACATTGCTGCAATGGAACAGAGATATGAGGGCCTTAGAAGGGATCAATGCTGGCAGACACTGCTGGACTGTCTGCAAAGATATTCCCGAGTTGGTGTACACGCGGCAGGCCAAAACAAGCGTCACGCTCTCATGAAGTCACCACATGATCCAGTAGGAGAAACACCTACTTTATGAATGACATTCATATTTAGTTAATAATACTGACAATATTGAACTCAATAGTTTGCAATAATTATAGTAATGACAGCTTGTTTGCTCACAGTTTTACTTGGAAAAATTAGAAAAAGTCCATTATATATTATGTATGTTAAAAACGGTAATTAATAAAAAAATGTCATTACCACATTCGCTTTTCTTTACCAAAAAATAGTCAGAAATGGTTCATTTGGGTAGGGAAACATTCCAGAAAAATGTTTTTGACTGTCAGTGTAATAACATTTGTCCCTCCGCCTGTAAGGGGTTTATTTCAAAAATATCCCTCCCAAGTTCATGCTATTTACACAACCAAGAATGAGACTTAAGCGATACAGTTTTCGGTTCACTATATTGCTTCAAGTAAATCACCTCCAATGGAAAAAAAGGTCTGATTTTTTACAATTATTTGTCCCGCTTTGGCCCGGACATCTAATAGGGTTGTTAAAGCCGTAAAGCAAGAATCAATGGAAAATGCAGGTCTGATTTTTTACAATTATTTGTCACGCTTTGACCCGGACATCTAATAGGGTTGTTAAAGCCGTAAAGCAAGAATGAATAACGATGTGAACACACCCACACAAGGTCGAGGCTGGCATTATTTCACCCTCGGTTTACTCTGTTGGGGTAGTGTTTGAAGTATTGGTCATTAAAGTGACTTTTCAGTAAAATAGTGTTGTAAGCGGTGACACGTTGATAGCACTATGGTTTCACAACCCGTTGACTATGTTGCAAACAAAGAATTGTCAAACTGCATTTCTGTGATTATTTGACACAATGCAAACTGTAATTTCACGCTAGATGTTAGGTTTTCCTGGGCATAAACACTAAACCGTGTTTTTAATTTGGTTTCATGAGGAATGAATGTAGGTAGAATTATATCACCTGAACGTGGTTCAAGATATGAAATTGTACAGTGGCTAAGAATTGAGTTACTTTAACTAATCATATCTAGTCTACGAAAAGTAATTTTACTCCTAGGGGTTGTGCCGGGGGACAGACAGTTAATCATAAAGACGTCAGTATCACATTTTAGGAACGCTTGCATATAACTCCTCGGAGCTATGCTACGTAACAATGAAGGAGTACGACTGAACGTTACTATGCATTTGAATGGCTTGGTTACTACCTCACTACACATCGCAAAGGCGAAGGTTTATCGGCGTTTTATCGAAGTATATCTTTGCAGAAATTTAAATAGCCAATAAGATCAATATTTACGCAAAATAAATATAACTGATTCCATTGTCCAGGAGGGGCGTTAGTTACTTGGAAAAGGGGACAGGAGAACGACTACGGCTACTGCGTCGTAAAGCTCCAGCGTTGAGGCTTGTTCTGGGATGAAAACGAAATTCTATTTTTATAATTTGAAATTAAAGTGAATAGAAAAATAGAACTGTTATCTCCTGAGTAATTTGGCGAGTTATCGAGAGGGGCCTTGGTCTACCACAGGTGAGGCAGCTGAGGCGACACGAGTTATCGGTAGGGGCCTTGGTCTACCACAGGTGAGGCAGCTGAGGTGACACGAGTTATCGGGAGGGGCCTTGGTCTACCACAGGTGAGGCAGCTGAGGTGACACGAGTTATCGGGAGGGGCCTTGGTCTACCACAGGTGAGGCAGCTGAGGTGACACGAGACGACAAGAATTTAGGTGGTGACAAGAGTTATAAGGTGACTCGTGATACTATATTGTATTCAAACCTGGAAGCGTCCCAGAGGATTACGTATCCCATCAGCATGTCCCACAGTCACACGCGCTGATTCGCCAATGGTTTTCTACGAGTAACCAACTAGCCTTTAGGCTAACAAAACTAAACATTTTTAAACTGTTTCATTTAGGTAGTTTTTCACAGTTTTGGATTATATATATTATTCATTGGAAATAGAAGCCAAACATATCGTAATTGTGTCATTATTTTAATCTAATTTAATAAATATCAGAAATCGTTATTTAATGACTGTTATCTTTCCGTCGTGCTTGGCTTCTACTTTCAAAGAAAAATATGTACAATCCAAAAAAAGACAGTAAAAATTCCCTAGATGTTACAGTTTAAAATATTTAGTTTTGTAGACCAAGGACTAATAGGTGATTCGTGTTGGATGTCGGGCCGGGTCAGCGTAATTATATTGTGATGGACGCCTCTGAGATGATATATCTGAGGCGGATACGAGTTACCAGAGAGACGAAGCGACTTATTAGGAACCGATAAGAGCTACCAGGAGAGGGCACGAGTTACTATTATGCAACACGAAATACTACGAGACCACACGAGCTACCAGAGGTAACAGGATCAACTAGGATGCGACACGATTTACCAGAGATGAAACAAGCTACCAGGAGGCAGCAGACGGTAACTAGTTACTTGGAGGCAACTCGAGTTGCAAGATGACATGAGGTACTAGGTGACGCGGGTCTCGCTAACTGTAAGCTGCAGAGGCATAGATTACGTGCGCAGAGTCGTATCTATGATGTGTCCACCGTTAGAATAATAGGTTTAAGGTTAGGACATGAAACTTCTAGAAGTGAAGAAAGACAGACGCTGAAGTGGTACAGCTAAACTGGGGTAGTATAGTAAGGTGTACCGAACTATTTTCCGTTTACACTTCAATTTTCAGTAGTTCTTTTATTGAGGTTTATTTCACAACTACGCTGGATGAAAATGTCGCATCAGAGATAATTGTAATTTCTCTCTAGATATAGATTCTTTATAGCTAATTTATAATCATGAAAGAGAAAAAAGAGTAGACTAATAATTGAAATTATATTACCGAATCCAGTTTAGAAGGTTTAGGTCTAGCAATTACTATGAACAAGTCTATTATAATAAAAATAAACGTTAGATTTAAATTTTTTTCCGTGCATTAACTTTAACTATTAAAGAAGGTCCAGAAAGCAAGTCAGTAAAACAAAGCCATGATATACAAATTTTATTATCTCTTTAATTAAAGTATTTTTCAATTAAACGTTTTATAAACTTGGTATGTTTAATTAGTATGCGACTGTATTAACAAATCAATGATTTCTAAAGACCCAATTGAATGGCAATGCAAAAATGTCAGTAGAATGGCTAGTAGCGCAGAAAATCCATTTGAGATACTCTAATGTGGAATCCGTGCTACCAACTAAACTGTGAACGAAGTTTAGACATCTCTCAGTATTTGGAATGGTGAGGCAGTGCGCCACGTTTCTTTTGCATGGCTTACTTTACATCTCAAGACAAAAAAAAAAACAAACTGTTCTTTGTAAATTAAAGGCTTCCTAAAGATTTCTCGCACAGTTTTCTTGTTAAGTGTATTTTCAAAGCACGTAGAAATTTTGTAAATAGCAGGTAGTTTAATTTTGAATAAAGTAAACTCACCTAATAGCTTTTCGTGTGTAACATATTTGTATTTTATCAACGTATTTAGAGTGGGTAGTACTCAGTAATACGACGAAATGTGTAATACACACCATTAAGTTAGACTAGCTATAGTGTCCTTCATTCTACCCGCTACCCGACTTCATAATAGCGTCGCACCGGACACTAATAAATGTAGTAAACTCAGTACAGTATTGCACTTTAGTCATCCATCGCGCTGTTGTTGGTGTTAAGGAATAGGCGTTTAGTGCACGAGCGCACGCTAGTTAAGTAGATTGCTTTATGGTTTCCGATTCGATTAGTGGCAAAATTCGATTAATAATACTTTAAGCGTAACGGAAGAAGGACCGTTCTATTTTAACGAAGCATAACACCACTTCAATAAAAACAAAATAAATTTACTTGCAGGTAGTTAAACAAGGGAAACTGTTGGAACGCTTCCTTTATTGTCAATGTCCGGTTCGCACGCTATCAAAGCAATATCCGTCCACGTTGCCACTGCTACCGACCGACACGCCTTAATTGTCGAAAGCTCATTACACGATCGTAACGTATTTAGTTTTGATTTAAAGGAAACTTAGTTTTTTGCCCCATGGTAACTCACCCGTACATATGCACAACACGCGCGCGTGCGTGAGGAATTCACTGTTTTAGGTTGACTTATATAACGTGAACCATAGCTTAATAGCGCAAGAAAAGGAACAGTGAATAGAATCATGGTTGCCGTAAGTAGGGACGTTAACTAGGCATGTACCGTGCATAAAGTTAACATGGCATTAGCATTACGTTTCTCTAATTGCGCGAGCTTCGTTACTGAAAAATAAATTTTTAAACTGTTTTTATTCTCTAAATATAGATTGCGGAAAACTTTGTAGCTCGAATTTTGTTTTCTCGTTTATGGCAGTAAAGTACTCATGAAATACTAACTTATATACTTTATTTACATCCGAACACAACCCTGTTCTTAAAGCCTACTTAATAAGAAATCTAACGCAATTTAAAATCTGTAACTCTTTATTTTTCTACATACCAACTCTATATAAAAAGTAAATTATTTTGTTTCGTTTGAAAAATAAAAATATGAAATTTAATTACTCAATAATTTTATTCCATTGTTTATCGAAAGAGAGCGAGTTGGTTGTAACGGGTTTTGTGAAGAGCAGCTCTCCCGTCCCTCCGATTCTGTGCCCGTCCGTATCGCATCGTGCGTCACGATTTTACCAAACCATCCCCTTCGGCTACACCCAAATAGTTCACATTAGCCGGCTTCAGTTGAGAGTTCTTTGATTGCGTTCGCTGATAAATACGTTCGATCACGCTCAGAAAAAAAATATTTTGAATCGGAAAAACGTCACTTTATCCCGGATTACGTGAATTCTAGTATCTTTTGCAATTAGAGTGGGTAGGCCTAAATACTGTAACAATTTGATGGATACAAATCCACTACCCACAGTGCATTCTCAGGTTCTTATTACAATATCAGGGAGAAACCACGACAACCCGAGGAATGACCTTGTAACATTCCTCTCTTGTAACGGCGCGACGTTAGCGACCCTCCACCATCTTCCTCGACTATCTCAGTTAGTTACCCTTATGAAAATTTCGTTGTTTCCCTTTATTCATCATTTATAAAATTTTGTCCAACATTCAGGACATTTTGCATTTAAAATCAACTATGTGCCAACAATGGCCGTAGATGGTCTGTTAAAGGAAATCTCGATTTCTGAAGGGAACCTAATCCAAAAAGTAGATGTGCTTAAAGGTAATCTTAGGAGCAATTTATTTATAAATGAAAATACTTGTAGAGAGACATAAAGAAAGAGAGAGGTAGGGGGAGAAAGAGGAGAGAGACCTAGAGAGAGAAAGAGGAAGGAGAGGGACTTAGAGTGAGGAATAAGGAGGGGAGAGAGAGGAAGAAAAGAGAGAGACATAGAGAGGGACAGAGAGAATTAGAAAGACATGAGGGAGGAAAGAGAGAGAGAGAGATCTTCCACATCATTAAAAACAAAATCACTCTTCAATACAACCAGGATTATACAGTTAATTTCCTCCACATACTATATTTACAACAATAGGCCTCCACATGTTTCCTTCTTCGTTCTCCCGTTTTCCTCTACATTTTGCACATGTTCCCTTCTTGGGTAGCCCGGTGCGATCTATCAATCTCTCTGAACTGGTCACGCTTAAGCATTTCCTCTTACTGACCGTAAAAGTCTGTTCTGTTTATACAAATTGTAGCTCTGTGTTTTATATACTCCTCTGTTAGGTAAAATATCTAGCATTTAAACGTGTTTTTTTGTTAGTCATATGAAAACAAAAAAAAATATTTTAAAACAACTCGCTTTTTAAAAATTAGCACACGTTTGTACGCAGAGAAATTGTTCGTTTTAGAGACAACCTGGACGAAATATCTCATTCCGGAACATATACAACGCCTACCACTAATATGAACGATGACTTCGTGTCCAGAAGAAATGGGATTTGCACCCTTCCACCCCCTCTCCGTCTGGGCTTAGACATGACATATGGGACTGACCCTGTATTTTGTCACAAGGGTGGGAAGGGGGGTCTGGCCATCTGTCTTTGAACCTTTAAGATTTGGCCTGTTATGTAGGCCTACCACCCTTTTTGTACAACACATACAGTATTTTAAGCAAACCCTTTTTCAAATGTTAACATTTAATTTTTCTACTGTTTTGAGAAACTGCAGTAATAGAATTGCATTGAGATAAGGCCAACAACATTTCTTGAACAACGTGTACCGTATATTATGCTAACTACTCTTCAAATGTTAACATTTAATGTTTCTACTGTCTAGAGAAACTGCAGTAATAGAATTGCATTGAGATGCGGCCAACAACTTTTCTTGAACAACCTGTACCGTATATTATGCTAACTACTCTTCAAATGTCAACATTTAATGTTTCTACTGTCTAGAGAAACTGCGGTAATAGAATTGCATTGAGATAAGGCCAACAACATTTCTTGAACAACGTGTACCGTATATTATGCTAACTACTCTTCAAATGTCAACATTTAATGTTTCTACTGTCTAGAGAAACTGCGGTAATAGAATTGCATTGAGATGCGGCCAACAACTTTTCTTGAACAACCTGTACCGTATATTATGCTAACTACTCTTCAAATGTTAACATTTAATTTTTCTACTGTCTAGAGAAACTGCAGTAATAGAATTGCATTGAGATGCGGCCAACAACTTTTCTTAACAACCTGTACCGTATATTATGCTAACTAATCTTCAAATGTTAACATTTAATGTTTCTACTGTCTAGAGAAACTGCGGTAATAGAATTGCATTGAGATGCGGCCAACAACTTTTCTTGAACAACGTGTACCGTATATTATGCTAACTACTCTTCAAATGTCAACATTTAATGTTTCTACTGTCTAGAGAAACTGCGGTAATAGAATTGCATTGAGATGCGGCCAACAACTTTTCTTGAACAACCTGTACCGTATATTATGCTAACTACTCTTCAAATGTCAACATTTAATGTTTCTACTGTCTAGAGAAACTGCGGTAATAGAATTGCATTGAGATGCGGCCAACAACTTTTCTTGAACAACCTGTACCGTATATTATGCTAACTAATCTTCAAATGTTAACATTTAATTTTTCTACTGTCTAGAGAAACTGCAGTAATAGAATTGCATTGAGATAAGGCCAACAACATTTCTTGAACAACGTGTACCGTATATTATGCTAACTACTCTTCAAATGTCAACATTTAATGTTTCTACTGTCTAGAGAAACTGCGGTAATAGAATTGCATTGAGATGCGGCCAACAACTTTTCTTAACAACCTGTACCGTATATTATGCTAACTACTCTTCAAATGTTAACATTTAATGTTTCTACTGTCTAGAGAAACTGCAGTAATAGAATTGCATTGAGATGCGGCCAACAACTTTTCTTGAACAACCTGTACCGTATATTATGCTAACTACTCTTCAAATGTCAACATTTAATGTTTCTACTGTCTAGAGAAACTGCAGTAATAGAATTGCATTGAGATGCGGCCAACAACTTTTCTTGAACAACCTGTACCGTATATTATGCTAACTACTCTTCAAATGTCAACATTTAATGTTTCTACTGTCTAGAGAAACTGCGGTAATAGAATTGCATTGAGATGCGGCCAACAACTTTTCTTGAACAACGTGTACCGTATATTATGCTAACTACTCTTCAAATGTCAACATTTAATGTTTCTACTGTCTAGAGAAACTGCAGTAATAGAATTGCATTGAGATGCGGCCAACAACTTTTCTTGAACAACCTGTACCGTATATTATGCTAACTACTCTTCAAATGTCAACATTTAATGTTTCTACTGTCTAGAGAAACTGCGGTAATAGAATTGCATTGAGATGCGGCCAACAACTTTTCTTAACAACCTGTACCGTATATTATGCTAACTACTCTTCAAATGTTAACATTTAATGTTTCTACTGTCTAGAGAAACTGCAGTAATAGAATTGCATTGAGATGCGGCCAACAACTTTTCTTGAACAACCTGTACCGTATATTATGCTAACTACTCTTCAAATGTCAACATTTAATGTTTCTACTGTCTAGAGAAACTGCGGTAATAGAATTGCATTGAGATAAGGCCAACAACATTTCTTGAACAACCTGTACCGTATATTATGCTAACTACTCTTCAAATGTCAACATTTAATGTTTCTACTGTCTAGAGAAACTGCAGTAATAGAATTGCATTGAGATGCGGCCAACAACTTTTCTTGAACAACCTGTACCGTATATTATGCTAACTACTCTTCAAATGTCAACATTTAATGTTTCTACTGTCTAGAGAAACTGCAGTAATAGAATTGCATTGAGATGCGGCCAACAACTTTTCTTAACAACCTGTACCGTATATTATGCTAACTACTCTTCAAATGTTAACATTTAATTTTTCTACTGTCTAGAGAAACTGCAGTAATAGAATTGTATTGAGATGCGGCCAACAACATTTCTAGAACAACCTGTACCGTATATTATGCTAACTACTCTTCAAATGTTAACATTTAATTTTTCTACTGTCTAGAGAAACTGCAGTAATAGAATTGCATTGAGATGCGGCCAACAACTTTTCTTAACAACCTGTACCGTATATTATGCTAACTACTCTTCAAATGTTAACATTTAATTTTTCTATTGTCTAGAGAAACTGCAGTAATAGAATTGTATTGAGATGCGGCCAACAACATTTCTTGAACAACCTGTACCGTATATTATGCTAACTACTCTTCAAATTTTAACATTTAATTTTTCTACTGTCTAGAGAAACTGCAGTAATAGAATTGTATTGAAATCCGGCCAACAACTTTTCTTGATCAACCTGTACCGTATATTATGCTAACTAATCTTCAAATGTTAACAATTTATTTTTTTACTGTGAAGATAAACCACAAGAATAGATGTATTACGAATTGACCTGAATGCAGGCCAGCCATCTTTCTTGAACAACTAGTACAGTTATCTACTATCAGGAATTACTATCACACAGGAAAGATGTGGGAAATAAATGAATATGTATAGAGAGCTATAAAATATGTACTGAAACTTTCGAAAGTGTCATAAAGATAATGTGACATAAAGAGAGATTAAGGAAGAGTCACGAATCTACTATGGAACTGTTCGTAAATATGGGTAAATGATGGTCTTTCAAGTATCACCATCGACGGTCCTTTCGAGGGAATTCAATGAAGATTTATAGAGCGCTATAAGGTATATACTGAAGCTCTGAAACATGTTATAAAGATAAAGTAATGTATACAAAGTGTTAAGAAAGAGAATAATTCTTGTTTTGTCATTTAGTCTTGAAAATACTGATACTGTGTGTCGAATAAAGGCTTAAGGTAGTTTGTAAAATTATGATAAAAACATTTTGTATCAATTATTCGTCTACTTTTATCTTCTCTTGCTTTCTCATATATATATATATATATATATATATATATATATATATATATATATATATATATATATATATATATTATAACATAAAGTACGAGGCATTAGATTAAATTAAGTTAGTTGCTAAAATAAATCATCTGTAGAATTAAGCAAGGAAAGACACAAATAGTTTTTCTAGTGCGGACAAAGCAGGTACCATGTCATTATCCTTTCCAGGAAAGCTATAAGTTGAGTCCGGCAACCATAGACATTAGAGAAGGGTCCATAGTGGTTAAGACGGGAAATCCAGCGGCCGATATAGCCTGGGAAAATAACCGTATACCGTTAGGTTTAGCTAATTGTAGAACTGTGGGAAACTTACAAAGAACGTATTGGTGGTAGTGGGAAAGATTAGATTTTTGAATAAAAACTAAATGATCGGGGAAGTTAGGGAGTTTTGAGAGCAGAGTCTCAGAGGAAGACGGATTGGTGGGGTCCAGAATGTAAGTGTTGTAAAGGGAGAAATTGATTAAATTAGGTAAAGAGTTTTTTATAAGTAAAATTTAAAAGTGCGACGTAAAAGTTTTTTTTTTGAAATATAAAGTAAGTTTTTGTGTGTGTCAAGTGTAAGTGCGGAAGGTAAAAACCAAGGCCAGGATTCCAGGGACTCTTCAGAACAATAAGTATTATTTGAATATAAGTGTAACCAACAGACATCTATCATTTAGTGCCGAATAAATTTTAATTTCATCAAAATTTATAAAAATTATTCTAGTTCCACCATTTCTAATTTATAAGCAAAGTTCCCGTAATAGCGACCCGAGAGCAAGAATAAAATTTTAATACTGTTTTTTTTGTTATGTTATTTTATTAGAAATCTAAAGCCTCAGAAGTCCACCTTTTATCATTGTAATATTAGTTAAGATATCAATCCTGTCACTGCAAAATATTAATATAAATTTGGAATAATGTGTAGAGTTAATTAAAGAGAATAAATGCAAGTGATGTTTAAAAATTGATAAGATTGTTAATTCTTTATAAACCTGAAGGCGTGACATTAATAGGTAAGGTAAATAAACAACATTTAAATCTAAATGTAATTATAACAAAAGTTAAGTTATTATATATATATATATATATATATATATATATATATATATATATATATATATATATATATATATATAGAGAGAGAGAGAGAGAGAGAGAGAGAGAGGGGGAGAGACAGAGGGGAGAGGAGGGGGAGAGAGAGCAAAATGAGAAAGAAGTTTATGATATATTTATTATATGAAGCAACTTCCCAAAAAGAACGAACAAATGATATCCAAATTTAACAAACACAAAACACATTCGGAATAATTACTATTTTTTTCTATAGGTATGAAACACACCATTTTGCTGAAATTGAATTGATAGCTATACTAAAGAAGGCAGGGAAAAGAATTTCAAAACAATTTGTTATTCAGTTATAAAGTGCAGTAGAGTTAATGTTTAACAAGTCGTTGGCGACCTCTTAATCCTTTTGTGTCTAGCACATAAGCTTAATGGTACATGCAGGAGTTGTAGTACTGCAGATAGTACTAAAATAAAGTACTGGAATTATACATATATTTAGGATTAGATGTGGCACTGTACACATGACTAAGAAAAAGATATGAAATGGATTTAAGGTGAAAATTGTAAATATCACTAAAATAGATAAATAGAAGCATACAAGGATTTAAGGTATGCATGACACTGTATATACGACTCATAGAACAAAATAGAACCATAAATAGATTTCAAGTAGATATATAGTTTTGTAGATATGGCTAAAATAGGTAAGTAGAACCACGAATACGATTAAGGTAGACATACGTCATACTGTAGATAAGACTAAGAGAGAGAAGTTGGAACAAGAATAGATTAGGTAGTTGTGATATTGTAGATAAAACTAAGAGAGAAATGTGGAGCCAAGAATAGATTTAAGGTAGAGATGTGATACTGTAAATAAGACTAAGAGAGAGAAGTTGGGCCCTGAATAGATTAGGTAGAGATGTGTTACCGTAAATAAGACTAACAGAGAAATGTGGGGCCAAGAATAGATTTAAGGTAGAGATGTGATACTGTATATAGGACTAAGAGAGAAATGTGGGGCCAAGAATAGATTTAAGGTAGAGATGTGATACTGTATATAAGACTAAGAAAGAGAAGTTGGAAAAATAATCATTAGGTAGAGATGTGTTAACGTAGATAAGACTAAGAGAGAAATGTGTGGCCTAGAATAGATTTAAAGTAGTATAGGGTTGCAGGTATCTCGAGGGGCGTGGCTTAGATAAAATTATCGCGAAGGGCGTGGCCAGTGGGGGGGAAGGACATGGCGGGGGGAAGGGCGTGGTGATGGGAGGGCGTGGTGGGAAAAGGGCGTGGTGGGAAAAGGGTGTGGTGGGGGAGGGCGTGGTGGAGGGAGGGCGTGGTGGGGGGAGGGCGTGGTGGGGGAAGGGCGTGGTTTGGAAGGAGGAGAGTGCGGAGGGAGGGGTGAGGAGAATGAGGAGAAGGGCGTGGTGTGGTGGGGGAAACGAGTGGGAGAACTGTGGGGGGAACGAGTGGGAGAACTGCGTCATTCAAGATGGCTGGTGTGACGTTTGCAACAGATAATTGTATTGTTTTAAGATGACCTCTGTTTTTCCGTCACCTTTACAAGAGATTAACCTATTTTTCAAGATAATCAACAAAACAACCTTTCACTCTTAGCCTTGATTAGCATACTGCATGCGCATGTTCAAACTTTTGATTAGTAGCAGTTTCTAGAGATAATATTTTTTCAAGTTGACCACCGTTTTTAGAGAGCTGTTTTTTATTTAAAATGTAAATTGCCTTGCAATATCCTGTGTAGATATTTGTTTCAATGTCAATTGCCTAATTATTGTACAGCGCATGTGACCCAAGAAATGCTTTTTATAAGTATGAACACGTATGTCCGTGACACGCCCTTGCACATATCAAATGCTTTGATAATTGTATAAAAGTAACATGCAATACAAATATTATTATTTCTTAAAGATACTTTGTGCCTTGTGTCGATTTAAAACCATGTCTAATTTAGTAGATTTAAGCTATTTAGGTAGTTGTAACAATTTTGTTTTGCGTAGATGTTGAATGGATATAGTTTATAGTAGTTTTATATTTTTTGATTTATTTTTTGTAATATTAAGATATTTATTACTTTGTTTCTTAGTTATATTTAATAATTCTTTTGAGAACATAAATCAAATACATGTAATATTTCAGTTTATGAGATCCGGTGAATGTAAAGATTTAGATGTGTTTAAAAAAATTTTAACTGGATTTTATAAATTGAAAAAATGCGAAATATTTGATAGATGTTCGTTTTCTCATAAATATAAATTTCAGAAAAGATATATTAATTATAAAAAAACTGTTACGATAGAAAATTTTGATTATTATTATAATTATATAAATTCCAAATTAAGCGAAGGGGGATACTTGAAAAAATATTTTTTAGAACATTGGGAATATGTAGTGAAATCCATTCTTATGTTGGTTGAATATGAGTTAAGAATAGAATATTCAAATATTTTCAAAATGAACGACTTACAACATCACCATTATAATATGAAATTATTAAATAATGTAAGGCCGTTCATAAAAAATATATAGAAAAATCCTTTCTATTACATGTATTTATTTAATCATATTCTATACTATGATCCTGATAATATGTTTGTGGATATAGAATATGCTAAAGATACTGTTATAGAAAGATAAAAATTAATTTTTTAAAAATTTTGTGAATTTGATGAATATTTTAATCAGTCCTTTAACCTAGCACCCACAAACTGGTCTTGGGACGATAACAATATTGAATCATATGAGCATGGAATATCCTATATATTAGATGGGGAACATTTTAATAAAAATATGGCGCATTATGATATAAAGTTGACACATAGACAAGAACGAATGGGTATACAAAATACGTATTCGGGATTTGGTAACGTTAGAATTTCATATTAATAATGCGTTTTATTATTATTATTATTATTATTATTATTATTATTATACTTATGACATAAAAATATTAATATTATTTTTCAATTAATTATAAGAAAAAAAATTTAATGAAATAATATTAGAGTTAAGTTGAATATAGTATAAAAAATTAATATTAGTTTTAAGTTAGCCATATGAATGCGTTGACATAAAAATATTATTATTATTTTTCAATTAATTATAAGAAAAAAAAATTTAATGAAATAATATTAGAGTTAAGTTGAATATAGTATAATCAATTAATATTAGTTGTAAGTTAGCCATATGAATGCGTTGTATTATTTTTCAATTAATTATAAGACAAAAAAAAATTTTTTTTTAATCAAATAATATTAGAGTTAAGTTGAATATAGTATAATCAATTAATATTAGTTTTAAGTTAGCCACTAATAAATACCATAACATATAGCCTTACTTATCAATTAGAAATTGCATATTAAGTACAAATCATTTAGTATCTAAAGTTTTGTTTGTTAAACAACATGACAACGGCACAAGGTAAATTGGATGCTTTGCTAGCACATGTTAAACTGTGTTCGTGTGGTAAAACTGAAGCTCATTATCATATAGCAGTTGCTAAATCTTATATGCAGAATTATAATTTATCGGATTTAGATATAACGAGTGGACATTATAAAGGCTGTTTATGGTCTGTAGTAGTATTTGTTTGTGACGGGCCAGACACTTGTGTATGCGTCCTCTTTGAAGAATCATTAGGAAAAGCGCGAGCGTGTTTGGAATGTGACGATTGGCCTTTGTTTGCTGATTTTTTTAAAAACAAAATGGAATTTATTTTTGACTTTCAAGGTTTTAAAAACAAAGACAATGAGTTTATTGTTAAAGAATTGGCTATAATTTCAAAGAATGATGACAACATTTACGAGTTACTTCTATTTCAACCACCATATAGTTTTCATCACCTTCCAAAAGATTTACAAAAGCAAGTATTGTGGTTAGAAAATCAATGTCATGGTTTACCTTGGGAAAGTGGATTGAAACCTTACAACCAACTGAAGGATGTGTTTCGAGGTATGGCACTTAGTGGTACAATATTTGCTAAAGGAACTGAAAAACAGAAATTTATTTCAAACTTATTATCAGATTTTAATGTTAAAATAGTTTATTTAGATTATTTGTATTGCCCTAATTTGAATGTATTGAAAAATCTCTTTTGGAATAATTTTATAAAAGAATGTAAATTCAATCATTCACAATATAATTGTGCTTATGTTAATGTTTGTGTTTTAAAACAATGGTTAAATTATGAAAAACTAGTTTTAGGCAGATTAAATGCAGTAGATTTAGCAATAAAAGAAGTATATGATAAAGGTTATCATAATATACAAGATTGTTTAGTTCATTATTTGCCAAAACATTTTCTTATTAATCATTTTGAAAATATCGAGCATACATTTAATAGATTACCCAATCATTTGAAATGTGATCCAGATATTTTAAACAATTTACCTTGTGAAAAACATAAAGTACAAGTTGAATCTGGTTTTTGTTTTAATGGTATCAAATCAAATGTTTCATATAATCTCAAAAAGAAAGATTGTGTTTATTGTAAAACTTGATTTAGTTATTGGTATTAGTTTTAAAAAGTATATAAATGTTAACTAACTGAAACTGTTTTGCAAAAAAAAATAAATGTATGAAAATGTTTGTCAGTGAATTTATTTTACCTCTTTATAATCGATGATAACAATATAAGCTATTTATTACCTTGAAGTATTTCTCTTGACTAATTTTCGAGGAATTTTTTCATTTTTTAACAACACAAACATAGTTTTACACAACACAATTTAATCATTTTATATTTGACAACGTTCAAAGCAAAAGTGTTGAACGATATGGCATCAAAGTTGACGTCATTGTTGAGAGTGGGGATTGCCAGTGAGGTGCATAAACAAGTTCGTAGGAAATTTCCGACCCGCCATGTTGAAGTTAAAGGTTTACACGATCTCTACCAGGCTGACCTAGTGGAAATGTTATCATTTGCCAAAGTCAATAAAGGTTATAAATATATACTGGTTTTAATAAACTTTTTTAGTAAATTTGCAATAGCTGTACCAATGAAATCTAAAAATGCCATTGTAATGGAAAAGACATTACAACCAATTTTAGGAAGATATTCTATGCGTCATTTGCAAACCGATAAAGGAACTGAATTTTTTAACTCGAGGATTAAATCTTTATTAGGCAAATATAATATAAATCATTATTCTACATATTCTGATAAAAAAGCCTCTATAGTTGAAAGACTAAATAGAATGTTAAAAACGAAAATGTGGAGGGCTTTCAGTGCCCAGGGAAATTATAAATGGTTAAATTTATTAAGCGATATAGTTACTGAATATAATAACACTAAACATAGGACTATCGGTATGCGCCCAATTGATGTTAATAAAAATAATGAACATTTAGTGTTGAGACGTATAGTTCAAAATAGACAGAAGAAAAAACAACTTGTGCGAAACAGATTTATTGTGGGTGATAAAGTTAGAATAAGTAGGTATCAAAAACCCTTGACAAAAAGTTATATACCAGCTTGGAGTAACGAAATATATACAATTTGGAAAATAGAACCAACAGTTCCAGTGACATATAAACTAAAGGACGATTCTGGAGTTGAAATTAAAGGGGGATTCTATCAAGAGGAATTGAGTAAAACTAAATTTAGCAACATATTTCTTATCGATAAGATTGTGCGTCGAAAAGGAAATAAATTGTTAGTACGTTGGTTGGGTATGGACAGTACTAGAGATACCTGGATAAATAAAAAAGATTTATTATGAAGGTGATAAAACAAAGCCAAAAAATGCGTATTATGAATTTCGATACATATTTCTCAAATGATAATGAATATGATAATATGGATCGCCATGGTCCGCTATTACCGAATTCCATCACATGTCTTATTGTAGGACCATCGAACTGTGGAAAAACGAATCTCATGTTTAATTTAATATTTCATCCACGAGCACTTTTGTTGAAAATATTTATATTTTTTCAAAGTCAATTAATCAATCCAAATATAAGTTTTTAAGTCGAGTGTTTTCCAAAATACCTGATGTTGGTTACCTTATTTTTACTGAAAATGACGACGTGCCTCATCCTAATGAGATTAAATCAAAATCAATTATGATATTCGATGATGTCATGTGTGAACGACAAAATAATATTCGAAACTATTTCGCAATGGGTAGACACAATGACATTGATACATTTTATTTATGTCAAACATATAGTCGAATACCAAAACAATTGATACGTGATAATGCTAATTTAGTGGTTTTATTCAGACAAGATGAAACAAATTTACGTCATGTGTATAATGATCATGTCAACACAGATATGAAATTTGAAACTTTTAAAGAAATGTGTTCGATGGCCTGGTCTAAAAACCAAAATTCTTTTCTAGATTTGGATAAAGAGAGACGTTTAAATAAAGGACGATATCGTATAATGTTTGATGAATTTATAACATTATAGAGTCAGTAGTAATCATGTCTTTGTCTAGTTCACTTGGCGAACGTGAAAAAATTGTTTTAGAAATAAAAGATTTAAGAAAACGAATTAAGGAAAAACATCGTGCACTAAAACGAGGTATTATGGATATGGAAGATCATATAGAGAAAAATATAAAACCCATAATGGAACCGTTGATAAAACCGATAAAAGAATATACTGAAAAATTTCAACCGTTAAAAGAATATTTTTTTTTTTTTTTTTTATTAAAACTGGTCATTTCTGACCAACCATTAATTTACATTTGATAATTAGATGTTAAAAGAATATAGCGAAAATTTAAATTATAGGCCTATAAAAAGTTGGCGAGAGTTGAATGAGAAAACATTGTTGGCCACTATACATGAAAAACAAAAGCAGCAAGAAGAGAAAAAACAAAAGCAACAAGCCATCGACGGTCCTTTCGAGGGAATTCAATGAAGATTTATAGAGCGCTATAAGGTATATACTGAAGCTCTGAAACATGTTATAAAGATAAAGTAATGTATACAAAGTGTTAAGAAAGAGAATAATTCTTGTTTTGTCATTTAGTCTTGAAAATACTGATACTGTGTGTCGAATAAAGGCTTAAGGTAGTTTGTAAAATTATGATAAAAACATTTTGTATCAATTATTCGTCTACTTTTATCTTCTCTTGCTTTCTCATATATATATATATATATATATATATATATATATATATATATATATATTATAACATAAAGTACGAGGCATTAGATTAAATTAAGTTAGTTGCTAAAATAAATCATCTGTAGAATTAAGCAAGGAAAGACACAAATAGTTTTTCTAGTGCGGACAAAGCAGGTACCATGTCATTATCCTTTCCAGGAAAGCTATAAGTTGAGTCCGGCAACCATAGACATTAGAGAAGGGTCCATAGTGGTTAAGACGGGAAATCCAGCGGCCGATATAGCCTGGGAAAATAACCGTATACCGTTAGGTTTAGCTAATTGTAGAACTGTGGGAAACTTACAAAGAACGTATTGGTGGTAGTGGGAAAGATTAGATTTTTGAATAAAAACTAAATGATCGGGGAAGTTAGGGAGTTTTGAGAGCAGAGTCTCAGAGGAAGACGGATTGGTGGGGTCCAGAATGTAAGTGTTGTAAAGGGAGAAATTGATTAAATTAGGTAAAGAGTTTTTTATAAGTAAAATTTAAAAGTGCGACGTAAAAGTTTTTTTTTTGAAATATAAAGTAAGTTTTTGTGTGTGTCAAGTGTAAGTGCGGAAGGTAAAAACCAAGGCCAGGATTCCAGGGACTCTTCAGAACAATAAGTATTATTTGAATATAAGTGTAACCAACAGACATCTATCATTTAGTGCCGAATAAATTTTAATTTCATCAAAATTTATAAAAATTATTCTAGTTCCACCATTTCTAATTTATAAGCAAAGTTCCCGTAATAGCGACCCGAGAGCAAGAATAAAATTTTAATACTGTTTTTTTTGTTATGTTATTTTATTAGAAATCTAAAGCCTCAGAAGTCCACCTTTTATCATTGTAATATTAGTTAAGATATCAATCCTGTCACTGCAAAATATTAATATAAATTTGGAATAATGTGTAGAGTTAATTAAAGAGAATAAATGCAAGTGATGTTTAAAAATTGATAAGATTGTTAATTCTTTATAAACCTGAAGGCGTGACATTAATAGGTAAGGTAAATAAACAACATTTAAATCTAAATGTAATTATAACAAAAGTTAAGTTATTATATATATATATATATATATATATAGAGAGAGAGAGAGAGAGAGAGAGAGAGAGAGAGAGAGAGAGAGGGGGAGAGACAGAGGGGAGAGGAGGGGGAGAGAGAGCAAAATGAGAAAGAAGTTTATGATATATTTATTATATGAAGCAACTTCCCAAAAAGAACGAACAAATGATATCCAAATTTAACAAACACAAAACACATTCGGAATAATTACTATTTTTTTCTATAGGTATGAAACACACCATTTTGCTGAAATTGAATTGATAGCTATACTAAAGAAGGCAGGGAAAAGAATTTCAAAACAATTTGTTATTCAGTTATAAAGTGCAGTAGAGTTAATGTTTAACAAGTCGTTGGCGACCTCTTAATCCTTTTGTGTCTAGCACATAAGCTTAATGGTACATGCAGGAGTTGTAGTACTGCAGATAGTACTAAAATAAAGTACTGGAATTATACATATATTTAGGATTAGATGTGGCACTGTACACATGACTAAGAAAAAGATATGAAATGGATTTAAGGTGAAAATTGTAAATATCACTAAAATAGATAAATAGAAGCATACAAGGATTTAAGGTATGCATGACACTGTATATACGACTCATAGAACAAAATAGAACCATAAATAGATTTCAAGTAGATATATAGTTTTGTAGATATGGCTAAAATAGGTAAGTAGAACCACGAATACGATTAAGGTAGACATACGTCATACTGTAGATAAGACTAAGAGAGAGAAGTTGGAACAAGAATAGATTAGGTAGTTGTGATATTGTAGATAAAACTAAGAGAGAAATGTGGAGCCAAGAATAGATTTAAGGTAGAGATGTGATACTGTAAATAAGACTAAGAGAGAGAAGTTGGGCCCTGAATAGATTAGGTAGAGATGTGTTACCGTAAATAAGACTAACAGAGAAATGTGGGGCCAAGAATAGATTTAAGGTAGAGATGTGATACTGTATATAGGACTAAGAGAGAAATGTGGGGCCAAGAATAGATTTAAGGTAGAGATGTGATACTGTATATAAGACTAAGAAAGAGAAGTTGGAAAAATAATCATTAGGTAGAGATGTGTTAACGTAGATAAGACTAAGAGAGAAATGTGTGGCCTAGAATAGATTTAAAGTAGTATAGGGTTGCAGGTATCTCGAGGGGCGTGGCTTAGATAAAATTATCGCGAAGGGCGTGGCCAGTGGGGGGGAAGGACATGGCGGGGGGAAGGGCGTGGTGATGGGAGGGCGTGGTGGGAAAAGGGCGTGGTGGGAAAAGGGTGTGGTGGGGGAGGGCGTGGTGGAGGGAGGGCGTGGTGGGGGGAGGGCGTGGTGGGGGAAGGGCGTGGTTTGGAAGGAGGAGAGTGCGGAGGGAGGGGTGAGGAGAATGAGGAGAAGGGCGTGGTGTGGTGGGGGAAACGAGTGGGAGAACTGTGGGGGGAACGAGTGGGAGAACTGCGTCATTCAAGATGGCTGGTGTGACGTTTGCAACAGATAATTGTATTGTTTTAAGATGACCTCTGTTTTTCCGTCACCTTTACAAGAGATTAACCTATTTTTCAAGATAATCAACAAAACAACCTTTCACTCTTAGCCTTGATTAGCATACTGCATGCGCATGTTCAAACTTTTGATTAGTAGCAGTTTCTAGAGATAATATTTTTTCAAGTTGACCACCGTTTTTAGAGAGCTGTTTTTTATTTAAAATGTAAATTGCCTTGCAATATCCTGTGTAGATATTTGTTTCAATGTCAATTGCCTAATTATTGTACAGCGCATGTGACCCAAGAAATGCTTTTTATAAGTATGAACACGTATGTCCGTGACACGCCCTTGCACATATCAAATGCTTTGATAATTGTATAAAAGTAACATGCAATACAAATATTATTATTTCTTAAAGATACTTTGTGCCTTGTGTCGATTTAAAACCATGTCTAATTTAGTAGATTTAAGCTATTTAGGTAGTTGTAACAATTTTGTTTTGCGTAGATGTTGAATGGATATAGTTTATAGTAGTTTTATATTTTTTGATTTATTTTTTGTAATATTAAGATATTTATTACTTTGTTTCTTAGTTATATTTAATAATTCTTTTGAGAACATAAATCAAATACATGTAATATTTCAGTTTATGAGATCCGGTGAATGTAAAGATTTAGATGTGTTTAAAAAAATTTTAACTGGATTTTATAAATTGAAAAAATGCGAAATATTTGATAGATGTTCGTTTTCTCATAAATATAAATTTCAGAAAAGATATATTAATTATAAAAAAACTGTTACGATAGAAAATTTTGATTATTATTATAATTATATAAATTCCAAATTAAGCGAAGGGGGATACTTGAAAAAATATTTTTTAGAACATTGGGAATATGTAGTGAAATCCATTCTTATGTTGGTTGAATATGAGTTAAGAATAGAATATTCAAATATTTTCAAAATGAACGACTTACAACATCACCATTATAATATGAAATTATTAAATAATGTAAGGCCGTTCATAAAAAATATATAGAAAAATCCTTTCTATTACATGTATTTATTTAATCATATTCTATACTATGATCCTGATAATATGTTTGTGGATATAGAATATGCTAAAGATACTGTTATAGAAAGATAAAAATTAATTTTTTAAAAATTTTGTGAATTTGATGAATATTTTAATCAGTCCTTTAACCTAGCACCCACAAACTGGTCTTGGGACGATAACAATATTGAATCATATGAGCATGGAATATCCTATATATTAGATGGGGAACATTTTAATAAAAATATGGCGCATTATGATATAAAGTTGACACATAGACAAGAACGAATGGGTATACAAAATACGTATTCGGGATTTGGTAACGTTAGAATTTCATATTAATAATGCGTTTTATTATTATTATTATTATTATTATTATTATTATTATACTTATGACATAAAAATATTAATATTATTTTTCAATTAATTATAAGAAAAAAAATTTAATGAAATAATATTAGAGTTAAGTTGAATATAGTATAAAAAATTAATATTAGTTTTAAGTTAGCCATATGAATGCGTTGACATAAAAATATTATTATTATTTTTCAATTAATTATAAGAAAAAAAAATTTAATGAAATAATATTAGAGTTAAGTTGAATATAGTATAATCAATTAATATTAGTTGTAAGTTAGCCATATGAATGCGTTGTATTATTTTTCAATTAATTATAAGACAAAAAAAAATTTTTTTTTAATCAAATAATATTAGAGTTAAGTTGAATATAGTATAATCAATTAATATTAGTTTTAAGTTAGCCACTAATAAATACCATAACATATAGCCTTACTTATCAATTAGAAATTGCATATTAAGTACAAATCATTTAGTATCTAAAGTTTTGTTTGTTAAACAACATGACAACGGCACAAGGTAAATTGGATGCTTTGCTAGCACATGTTAAACTGTGTTCGTGTGGTAAAACTGAAGCTCATTATCATATAGCAGTTGCTAAATCTTATATGCAGAATTATAATTTATCGGATTTAGATATAACGAGTGGACATTATAAAGGCTGTTTATGGTCTGTAGTAGTATTTGTTTGTGACGGGCCAGACACTTGTGTATGCGTCCTCTTTGAAGAATCATTAGGAAAAGCGCGAGCGTGTTTGGAATGTGACGATTGGCCTTTGTTTGCTGATTTTTTTAAAAACAAAATGGAATTTATTTTTGACTTTCAAGGTTTTAAAAACAAAGACAATGAGTTTATTGTTAAAGAATTGGCTATAATTTCAAAGAATGATGACAACATTTACGAGTTACTTCTATTTCAACCACCATATAGTTTTCATCACCTTCCAAAAGATTTACAAAAGCAAGTATTGTGGTTAGAAAATCAATGTCATGGTTTACCTTGGGAAAGTGGATTGAAACCTTACAACCAACTGAAGGATGTGTTTCGAGGTATGGCACTTAGTGGTACAATATTTGCTAAAGGAACTGAAAAACAGAAATTTATTTCAAACTTATTATCAGATTTTAATGTTAAATAGTTTATTTAGATTATTTGTATTGCCCTAATTTGAATGTATTGAAAAATCTCTTTTGGAATAATTTTATAAAAGAATGTAAATTCAATCATTCACAATATAATTGTGCTTATGTTAATGTTTGTGTTTTAAAACAATGGTTAAATTATGAAAAACTAGTTTTAGACAGATTAAATGCAGTAGATTTAGCAATAAAAGAAGTATATGATAAAGGTTATCATAATATACAAGATTGTTTAGTTCATTATTTGCCAAAACATTTTCTTATTAATCATTTTGAAAATATCGAGCATACATTTAATAGATTACCCAATCATTTGAAATGTGATCCAGATATTTTAAACAATTTACCTTGTGAAAAACATAAAGTACAAGTTGAATCTGGTTTTTGTTTTAATGGTATCAAATCAAATGTTTCATATAATCTCAAAAAGAAAGATTGTGTTTATTGTAAAACTTGATTTAGTTATTGGTATTAGTTTTAAAAAGTATATAAATGTTAACTAACTGAAACTGTTTTGCAAAAAAAAATAAATGTATGAAAATGTTTGTCAGTGAATTTATTTTACCTCTTTATAATCGATGATAACAATATAAGCTATTTATTACCTTGAAGTATTTCTCTTGACTAATTTTCGAGGAATTTTTTCATTTTTTAACAACACAAACATAGTTTTACACAACACAATTTAATCATTTTATATTTGACAACGTTCAAAGCAAAAGTGTTGAACGATATGGCATCAAAGTTGACGTCATTGTTGAGAGTGGGGATTGCCAGTGAGGTGCATAAACAAGTTCGTAGGAAATTTCCGACCCGCCATGTTGAAGTTAAAGGTTTACACGATCTCTACCAGGCTGACCTAGTGGAAATGTTATCATTTGCCAAAGTCAATAAAGGTTATAAATATATACTGGTTTTAATAAACTTTTTTAGTAAATTTGCAATAGCTGTACCAATGAAATCTAAAAATGCCATTGTAATGGAAAAGACATTACAACCAATTTTAGGAAGATATTCTATGCGTCATTTGCAAACCGATAAAGGAACTGAATTTTTTAACTCGAGGATTAAATCTTTATTAGGCAAATATAATATAAATCATTATTCTACATATTCTGATAAAAAAGCCTCTATAGTTGAAAGACTAAATAGAATGTTAAAAACGAAAATGTGGAGGGCTTTCAGTGCCCAGGGAAATTATAAATGGTTAAATTTATTAAGCGATATAGTTACTGAATATAATAACACTAAACATAGGACTATCGGTATGCGCCCAATTGATGTTAATAAAAATAATGAACATTTAGTGTTGAGACGTATAGTTCAAAATAGACAGAAGAAAAAACAACTTGTGCGAAACAGATTTATTGTGGGTGATAAAGTTAGAATAAGTAGGTATCAAAAACCCTTGACAAAAAGTTATATACCAGCTTGGAGTAACGAAATATATACAATTTGGAAAATAGAACCAACAGTTCCAGTGACATATAAACTAAAGGACGATTCTGGAGTTGAAATTAAAGGGGGATTCTATCAAGAGGAATTGAGTAAAACTAAATTTAGCAACATATTTCTTATCGATAAGATTGTGCGTCGAAAAGGAAATAAATTGTTAGTACGTTGGTTGGGTATGGACAGTACTAGAGATACCTGGATAAATAAAAAAGATTTATTATGAAGGTGATAAAACAAAGCCAAAAAATGCGTATTATGAATTTCGATACATATTTCTCAAATGATAATGAATATGATAATATGGATCGCCATGGTCCGCTATTACCGAATTCCATCACATGTCTTATTGTAGGACCATCGAACTGTGGAAAAACGAATCTCATGTTTAATTTAATATTTCATCCACGAGCACTTTTGTTGAAAATATTTATATTTTTTCAAAGTCAATTAATCAATCCAAATATAAGTTTTTAAGTCGAGTGTTTTCCAAAATACCTGATGTTGGTTACCTTATTTTTACTGAAAATGACGACGTGCCTCATCCTAATGAGATTAAATCAAAATCAATTATGATATTCGATGATGTCATGTGTGAACGACAAAATAATATTCGAAACTATTTCGCAATGGGTAGACACAATGACATTGATACATTTTATTTATGTCAAACATATAGTCGAATACCAAAACAATTGATACGTGATAATGCTAATTTAGTGGTTTTATTCAGACAAGATGAAACAAATTTACGTCATGTGTATAATGATCATGTCAACACAGATATGAAATTTGAAACTTTTAAAGAAATGTGTTCGATGGCCTGGTCTAAAAACCAAAATTCTTTTCTAGATTTGGATAAAGAGAGACGTTTAAATAAAGGACGATATCGTATAATGTTTGATGAATTTATAACATTATAGAGTCAGTAGTAATCATGTCTTTGTCTAGTTCACTTGGCGAACGTGAAAAAATTGTTTTAGAAATAAAAGATTTAAGAAAACGAATTAAGGAAAAACATCGTGCACTAAAACGAGGTATTATGGATATGGAAGATCATATAGAGAAAAATATAAAACCCATAATGGAACCGTTGATAAAACCGATAAAAGAATATACTGAAAAATTTCAACCGTTAAAAGAATATTTTTTTTTTTTTTTTTTATTAAAACTGGTCATTTCTGACCAACCATTAATTTACATTTGATAATTAGATGTTAAAAGAATATAGCGAAAATTTAAATTATAGGCCTATAAAAAGTTGGCGAGAGTTGAATGAGAAAACATTGTTGGCCACTATACATGAAAAACAAAAGCAGCAAGAAGAGAAAAAACAAAAGCAACAAGAAGAAAAATTAAAAAAGAGAAAAAAGAATTATGAAGCCAATGATAACGATGAGAGTTATACTTCTGACGAAGATTTTACTGAGGGAAGAACTGCATTTAAACGTTTGACGCCAGCGAAAGGGGAAAAAAGAAAAAACGAAATGATAGGTGGGAATCGACTGAAAAGAAGTCCTCCAACACCTGAAACACCAAGGAGCGATGAAGATGCTAATATAAAAAGAATAAACACTGGAAATATGATTGAAAGTGAAATTCCTGTTAAAAGTAAACCCTTAGACCCCGAAATGTTGATGGACGTAAAAAGCGAATATTCTTCAGATAGCAATATGGAGGAAGAGCCAATGGATGTTAATGTCTATGAGTCACAACCCACCTTTAGTGAATATGTGAAATCACCTAAAGGCAGGCGTCAAGCAATAACATTTAGAAAGAACACATTTAAAGGCAAGTTGTCTACAGAATATTTTTTAAATTTTATAAAGAAACCTAAAGTGGATAATGTTTTCGGAGCGCGGATAGAAAATGATAAATGGATGGTTGGTGATAAAGAGTTAGACATTGAGGGCGATGATTTGATTATCGAAGGTGTTAGGTATGCTGGTACGCGTGGTATTTATGAATTATTATTCATGAGAATGCCTGATGCATACATTTATACAGAAGATGATCTCATAATATATCGAGATATTTTAATAGCAACGAATGCACACAGAGTTAATTATTCGGCGATCTTTAAATTGAAATCAAACAATAGTAATAAATACAAGAAAATAATTTCAAAATTATTTCCGCCCCAGAACCCCGCACTCACATGGATTGGAAGAGCGGAAACGGCTTGATTTTGAAAGAATATGAAAAAAAATAAACCGTCATATATTTATTTTAATGATCCCAATGAATTATGCGAGCGATTAAAAATACTAATTGCATCACAGTCGGCAGGAAATACGGGGCACAAGAATGTAATAATTTCAATAATTGAAGAGTTAAAGGAAGCAGGAATTATTATTAATAAAAATAAAAGTGATTTGTAAAAAAAATATTAGTCATTTGTTTTCTAATAGTTCATGTATGAGTATCTCTAAAAATGAGCGTTGATAAATTTGGACGTCAATTACATTCTTCCTATCGACAACACAATAGACGAGGACCTGCTGGAGTGGGGTTTAAAATGACTTAAAGCGGTGATTATGACATGGAGAATAAACGGTTGACACATTTGAACGAAGCAAAAGATGATGAAGATGCTGTTAATTTTAAAATTTTTAAAGAAAAATACCTAACATTAAAAACATATATCGATGGACACATAAATTATATTCGTAATGAAGTGAATGTTATAAAAAAGTATCAGGAAATAATTTTGAATCAAAATAAAAAAATTGAAGCGAAAGAGGCTAGTGAAGGAGATAGTGACAATGATTTAGTACCTGAACCGAAAGAAACAATATTCATTACGCCTTCATCTGCGATAGGGGGAGGAAGAAGGCTATAATGACAGGAAAACAGTTTAGTGTGTATCAAGGAAGCGGCATAAAAAGTTCTTTAACGAGTTTACCTGGAAAAATTTTAAATCGTACTATAGATTTTTTACCAATAGAATTACATATACCAGGATACCAATATTGCGGTCCCGGCACCAGATCGCAAGCAAGATTGAGAAGAGGCGACCCAGGCATTATTAAATTAGATCAAGCCTGTAAAGATCACGATATTGCATATTCAAAATACAGTATTCGGATTCACATCAACGATCCATTGCCGACGAACAAATAGCTGACAAAGCTTGGCAGCGTGTCACATCAAACGACGCTAGGTTGAGCGAAAGAGCAACTGCTTACGCAGTTACTAATATTATGAAATTGAAAAATAAATTAGGTGGTGGAGGAAGAAGAAAAGTTAAAACAAAGAAACGGAGGACAAAAAATACAAAAACGTGCAAAACTAAAAAATTCTAACAAAGGTACTTAAACGAATAAAAAAAACGTGTGCTAGTAAAAAGGGTAGAGGCTATTACCTGAAACCTTACAAAGGAGGTGGCTGTAATACAAAAAAAAATAATAATATTACCAACAAGAGCGCTATCAAATAAAGATGTATATAAAAACGCTAAAAAATTGAACATTCCTAACTTCAGAGGAGTTTTTATGCGTGACAATTTACCTTTTCAAATCAAAGAAAATGAACACGGAGTTATACATTTGGACAGTGTGCAAGGACAAGGTACGCATTAGGTTGCCTATCGAAAGGTAAAACATAAAATTCTTTATTTTGACAGTTTTGGTAATCTGCCTCCACCTACAGAAATAATTCGATATTTTGAAACATCGACAGATAATGCACCTATTTTCTACAATTACAGAAATAAACAAAATTTAAATTCGCACAATTGTGGTCATTTGTGTTTAGCGTTTTTAACGAATAACATCTAAATCACCAATATGCTCTGTTTAAGCGGCAAAGGATCAAACATCTCATGTGACATATTTCCGCCTATAGATTTGGCCAATGAAAAATGGGAAATAGGTTTAATTTATTTTATATCTTACAACACTATACCAAATATTGAAACAGATGTTAATGATAAATTTTACTATGGCAATAATAAAGTCATACAATTGCCTGAGGGATCTTACGAGATAGATAATATAGTTTCGTACTTGAAAGATGCCATTCATGAGGAAAACAAAAATGTTAAGTTCGAAGTAAGTGGGAATATTAATACTTTAAAAACGAAAATATTTTGTTCGAAACCAATTAGATTTGACAAAGCGTCGGTCCATTACTGGGATTTAAATCAGAAGAATTGCGAGCAAATACTTGGCACATTTCCGAAAATACTGTAAACATTAATAAAGTGGACGTTATACGAATAGTATGTAATATTGCAAGAGGATCATATAGGAATGGTATTGAAGGACATATTATTCACGAATTTTATCCAGCCGTTGAACCTGGTTATAAAATTATTGAAAAACCTGTCACAGTAATTTATCTACCTCTAAACATAACAGGCCTACTTCATAACATTACAGTACGTCTCGAAGTTCAGGACGGTCAACTAATAAATTTAAGAGAAGAATATATAACACTTAGACTTCATTTGCGAGAAGTGTTATATAATCATGGTCTTAGTTTTGAATAATAATACGAATTTCGACAATTTTATTACACCAGTAGGTCGACGACAGTTGACAGAATACAAGCTGACAAGGAGGAACAAAGACTTTTTGGAATCTTTAGGGTATAGTGTGAATAAAAAATATGTTGCGAGTAGATGATAAAATTATTTTTGATGAAACTATTGTCGATTTAGAATATCACACACATCTACCATATGCACAAACAACATATGGCGAGAATGATGAGATTCGCATTCCAGTATATCAACAGAATGTGTACACTTTGCCTTCTAAAAGTTACATTTATATAGAGGGAGAATTTAAAGCGATAAAAGCGACAGACAATAGTGAAAGTGATGAAATCGAACTTATCAGCAATGGAATGTCATTTCTTTTTGATGAAATTCGCTATGAAATTTGTGCAACAGAAATTGATCGAGTGAAAAATGTTGGAATAACGACAACAATAAAAAACGTCTTAACCAACACTGAAGATGAAAAAAATATTTTATTAAATGCTGGGTGGACATTAAATATGGAATCTTTAAAGTGTAAGAAAATTTTTTTGTTTTGTATTCCTTTAAAAATGCTACTTGGTTTCGCGGACGACTATGTTCACATATTATTAAATGTTAAACAAGAATTAATATTACTCAGGAGTTCAAACAATTTCAATACGATTATAACAAAAGACGCTAATAATAAAATAGAATTGAAAATTAATAAAATATTTTGGAAAATTCCATATATTCGATTGGCCGATGATTATAATCTATCACTACTAAGAATCACCGATAAGGACCAACCAATTTCACTAGGATTTCGTCTTGGACGCTTATCGATAATCCTGTTTCGAAAAACTCAACTTGGACTGTGAAGACAGCATCAAATAGTGAGAAACCTCGCTACGTTATTATTGCATTCCAAACTGATAGGAGAAATGTGAAAAATAAAAATGCTGGACACTTTGATTTCTGTGATATTAATAATATTAAACTGTATCTAAACTCACAATATTATCCATACGATAATTTTAATGGAAACAGAGCAATTATATACGACGTTTTTACAAAATTTCAGTCATCCTATTATCACGGTAGCAGCAATAGACCCGCTATTGATTTTGAAACTTTTTTCGCAAAAAACACCATTATTTGTTATAGACTGTTCACGACAAAATGAAACATTAAAAACCGGTACTATTGATGTGCGCATAGAAATTGAATCAAATGTCAACATACCTGAAAAGATAGCTGCTTATTGTCTCATCATGCAGGATGCACTTGTAGAATACACACCTTTATCTGGTCTTGTACGTAAAATATTTTATTTTTTTAAATATTTTTTTTCCAGGCGAAAAACCTATTCAGGTTATCATCGCCTAACTAAAGTTAAGTTTTTAAAATAAATATTACATAAAACTAATCAGAGTAAAACAAAATAAATGTTTAAAACTAATTGTAATTATCTAAAACTAAAGAACCTAACATTATACAAAATTTAAATATTATTAAATAGATTAAGGTGGTGTAAGAAAGCGAGGACACGGTCGATAGCCGTGACATCGTCTCTTAAAACCACCTCTAAACTACCTCGAAGATCGTAACGTATATATAAATTTGTCAACTCATTACAATCAAGCAGGATATGCTTGATTGTAATATTATTTCTACAAAACGGACATAGTGGTGGATCCTCATGTCAACCATCCATGCGTTAACAAAGAGTGGCCGATGCGAAGTCGAGTAACCACCACTTCCTCCCTACGATTCGAACGAACAGATGTCCTCCATGGTCGGACGGTATTTTTGATGTCCCTCAGCTTGTTTCTATTTACATTTTGCCATTCTTCGTTCCAAACAGAGAATAATGTAGATTTAACTTTGCATACAAAATCTGATGCCATCACACGTTGTGTCGATGGCAACATACCTGTAGCTAATTTTGCACCTTCATCTCCTTTAGTGTTTCCGAAAATTCCACAGTGATCAGGCACCCAGAGAAACGACACCTCGACACCTCGTAATTGGAGCCTGTGTATAGAGCACAAGATGTCTCCAACTAAAGGGTTCTTAGTGTACATTTCCTGAATAGCCTGGAGAGCGCTTTTGGAATCACAACACACAAGATATTTCGATTTTGCAGACGGAATTGATCTTAAAGCTTGGAAAATTGCATAAAGTTCTGCAGGAAAAACGCTACAGGCTGAGGGCAATCCGTAAGTGAAAGTTTGTCCTTCCATATAAAATGCACAACCTATCCCATTGTCCAGTTTTGAACCGTGTGTGAATATAGTCACAGTTTGTTGGTGAGTTTGATGAATCTGCAAAAACTCCTGACGATAAATAACGTCAGGATTATTGTGTTTTAAGTACATGGACAATGAGAAGTCACATTTGGGCTTTTGTATTGTCCATGGAGGGATGTAGCATGATGTTCGTTCGAATATAGGTGGATGTTCTAAATTTAGATTCCTAAAAATGCGCAACGTTCTTATTCCGAAGGGAGCAGTTGAACTTTGACGCACATTGTAACGATCCTCGAGGTGGTTATCAAAAACTGCTATGAATGCCGGATGTTTAGGTTTACTTCGAAGACCAGTGTAATATGAATTTTGTAGCATTTGACGTCGCATAGAGAGAGATGGTTCTCCAGCTTCAACTAGAAGGCTGGAGATTGGGCTTGATCTAAAAGGACCAGTAGAAAGTCAAGACCAGCGTGATGTATTGAATCCAGGAGTTTCAGAACCGTAGGTCGAGCAGATGAATAGGCTATACAGCCGTAATCTATGCGCGATCTTACAACGGCGCGATAGAAACGGAGCATACAGGTTCTGTCTGCTCCCCAATTTGTACCACTTAGAACTCTCAACATATCCAATATCTTGCTGCACCGGGTCCTCATATCACGCACATGCGGACTCCATGAAAGTCTTTTATCTAATAAAAGACCCAAAAATCTCACATTATCCGCGGTCTGAAGCCGCGTACCATCAAGATAAAGAATAGGTTCCTGGTGTTGCCTGCGACGACTAAATGCTATACACTGGGTCTTCGAAGCCGAAAACTTGAAGCATGTAATGTAGCCAGAATAATAATAATTTTTTTTTTAATTCAGTGTACATTTTATTGATCTTTAATTCACATTTCATCTGTAATTTTAAATAATGGTTGAAAAGTACAAAAAAAATCACATATAAGAACGACTTTTAGGAAGGAGAAAATCGAAAATTGAGCAGTGGATAATATAAATAGATACGATAACACTCGATGCAGAGTACACACATACGAAGGAAGTGGAGAGTTGCACCTAGTCTGCAAATAGATAGTATATATATTCAAGAAAATTATTTTACTTTATAATATAGGAGATATGGTTGGATACCCGAGATACAGTACACCTGGAAGCAGGCTGGCATCGTTCAACAACACCAAATTTGTATACTCCCGTCTTTATGCTTGGCAATTTGCAGAAGCCGGTGTTTTCTTTCACTCTGCACCTGATGGCGTTATATGCTTTTACTGTGGTGGTGGTTTAAAGGATTGGTAAGCACATGAATTTCCATGGATTGAACATGTTGGATGGTTTCCGAGGTGCGGTTATTTAAAATCAGTAAAGGGTGAGGATTTTGGGGCACGATGTGATGTTGTGCGTAGGATGACGGTTTACTCATACCCAATACCAATACACCCCGCAAAGAAAAGGAAACAGGGATAAGCAAAGCCTTTATTGTACAAGGATAATGTAATATACTATTGTTATACTGTTATGTAACACTTTATGTTCATACAAATATTTTTGTGATTCTTTAATAAACAGCTATGGACTGACCGTGGTAATAAAAGTTTTATTAATATCCTAAGTAACATTTAAACATACAATTGGTATCATGTGGGAAAAAAGTCAAGGATAAATAGGAAAAAATGATTTGAACAACTCACTTTTTTTAACTATATATTTACTCTATAAACAATTGAAAATGGTTAACAAATAATATTTATTAATTATAAAGCATTAATTATTTTTAATAGTTAACAAATAATATTTATTCTTTACAAAGCATTAGTTATTTTTTAAAGAAAAATGGCCATGTGCTAAAGTATTAATTCCATTATCACATATATGTCTCTTATCATCATCACCACTGAGAGCTAATTTATTTACAGTTATTGTCTGTACAATATGTTTTTTTGATTTGAATGATTTAATATCACTTCTGGTTTTAGTAAAAACATTTAAGCATTTTTTATAATCATCAAAATGTATTTTTCTAAGTGCTGCTTTTGTTATGCCTTTAGCTTTTTTGTCAATACTATTCGCAGTTTTGAAAGCATATAATTTAGCTCTTAGTCCAACAAATTCTGACAACCCAACACCTTTGCATTCGTCTTTAAAGCAACCTAATGTTTTTGCATTATCTGTAAAATAACGTATATGAGTGTGAGGAAGTTCTGACATATCAAAATGTCTTCTTACCTCTTGATTTTTCTTAATATCTTTATAAAAATTTTCAGTAGAAATTTTATAAAATAAACTGTATCCATATAAAGAAGCTGAATTTTAGAGTTATACAATTCTTTCATAACATCAAAATGCATTTCATACATATGTGTTTTACTTATTTCCAAAACAGTAAACCCTATATATATATATATTGGTTTGTTAAAATAAATGGATTCTTTTTCTGATTCAATTGCACACAAAGAACCATCATAAATTATTCGATTTAAGAAGGTAGGTTTTCCAATTAAATAATTTAATTTTTTTTCTGAACTCACAAGTTTCAAATTTTTTCTTTTCCTTATAATTTCAATAGTTTTACCAAACATGGCATTAATTACAAATTTATAAAAATCTTTTTAAAATTCATTTTTAGCATTTTGTCTCTTTTTCGTGTTAAATAAAACATATGGCGATAAGCAAGCACTTTTTCTGAATTGCATAATTCTATGAATTTTTGTAAGTACTAAACCATGTCGCATTGCTTGTTTTAAATTAACATAATGACAAACGTAATTTTGTTTATCTTCTAAAGTAGTTAACAACAATTTTGGTTGTTTACTGCCTGGCGGACATTTGTTTTGTGGTAAAAATGGCAACTTATTATCACAATTATGCAAACTTTGTGGATACATAATATCAACTTCTAAAATATAACCTATGGGAGAATCATCCTCTAGACAGAACATCAAAAGCCTTTATTTTTTTAACTGACATCCATTTAAACGAATCATAAGGCATGAATCTGGTCATGCTCCACCCATATAAATTTGTAGCATCGATATAAGCTAAACAAGAGGAAAGGTTTGTCTATATCAAATTCATTTTCCAATAGATAATTATTAGCTTCTGCATGTCTCGTCACGCATGCAGTTATTCCACCTCTGATACCATTTTCTATGAATAGATATTTATCATATTCGTCAAATAATTTTTATTCAATTTTTGTAAATTTTAACATAGCATCAAATGTCAAACCAGGAAGTGTAAAATATAAAATAATAAGCACAGTCCAATCCATAATTGGATATAGACAATTCTCTAAAATTTTCAAAAATATCACTTAACAATAATACATCTATTTTAAGGTAGAGATTGCTATATTCCCCTAAATTTCTAAATTCAAAATGATTCCACACATCTTGCGCATATTTGTATTCAGCATCTGTGATATGACTAGATTCTAGATTGTTATAAAAATCATTTTTTGTTGGCAACTCAGTATCTTTTAATTTGTCCCAACAATCTGTATAATTATAAGGATAAACACCTTTTCTTGTTATAAACGGCAAATCATTTACAGAAAAATGTTTATATGTATGTTTAAAGTTGTCTTTAGGCAAATTATTTGCTAATTTACTAAGACTTGTACTCATAAATTTATAGGTGTCTATAAATCTCAATGCAATGCCATTAGTTGTGTTTTTTGAAAATGTTATATATTTTACGTTAGTGTTGGTTAAGAGGTTTTTTATTGTTGTCGTTTTTCCAACATTTTTCACTCGATCAATTTCTGTTGCACAAATTTCATAGCGCATTTCATCAACAAGAAATGACATTCCATTGCTGATAAGTTCGATTTCATCACTTTCACTATTGTCTGTCGCTTTTATTGCTTTAAATTCTCCCTCTATATAAATGTAACTTTTAAAAGGTAAAGCGTACACATTCTGTTGATGTACTGGGTTGCGAATCTCATCATTCTCACCGTATGCTTATGCCTTCAGTTTTGAATAATTGATTTTCTGCTTGATTTTGTTGTGACATAACTATAAAATACAAAAACAACAATAATAATAATAGACTTAAAACAATTTACATTCATTTCCTATCACTAGATTCAAACCCTGATTCTTCTAAGTTAACAATTTCTACTAATTTTGGGTAAGCACAAACCACAGAAATCAACTGAGCAATTTTAAAAACTATATTAAAAATTATATATATGTATGTTTATCGTTAACAAATCATCATCATCATCATCATCAGATGATGATGAATTATTTACAATTACAAGATTTATTAAAGTCATTGCTTTTTTTAAAGTTTCAATTGAAAAAGAACTTGTACTTTATTTAAATTCTTCTCTCCCAATAATTATAAGAAACTCATCATGTGTTAATTCTTTATCTAAATATTTATCAAGATTTTTCTGTGAGATTTCATTGCTAATGAAATATGATTTAGCTGCTAAATAAAACGATTTCATTTCACAAAATAATCGTAACATTTCACTATCTTGCACAGAGTTATGTAATGTGTTTGCACATAACAACCATTTGTTGGCTATTGTCAATCCAGCATCAAACAATGTTGATAATACATCAATTAATGTTTTTTAATATTAACTTTACTACTACTATTAAAGACCATACTAGGTACTGGTTCGTTATTCTCCATTATGCCTTCAGTTTTGAATAATTGATTTTGTGCTTGATTTTGTTGTGACATAACTATAAAATACAAAAACAACAATAATAATATACTTAAAACAATTTACATTTATTTCCTACCACTAGATCCAAACCCTGATTTTCCCCTCTTTGTTTCTTCTAAGTGAACAATTTCTACTAATTTTGGATAAGCACAAACCTCACAAATCAACTGAGCAATTTTATCGCCCTTTCTAACAAAAAAATCATTATTTGAAAAATTAAATAATAACACCTTTACATTCCCTGTATAATCTTTATCAATCACCCCTGCCCCTACATGAATGAAATAATTAAAAGCTAACCCCGATCTGGGGGCAATACGGCCATATGTATTTTAGGTAAAGAAATTCCTAAATCTGTTTTCACTAAACATTTACCAAATTTAGGAACATATTCATAAGCACTTTTAAAATCAAAACCTGCAGATAATTCACTGCACTTTTCGGGTGCATATGCATTTTCAGTTAATTTTACAAATCCCAATTCCACAACTGAAAATAATAAAAACTATATTAAAAATTATATATATGTATGTTTATCGTAAATAGCAAGAATTCTAATTAATAAATAAAATTTACCTGTAAATTCTGTCCTTCTATCAAAAGAAATAAACGCAAAGTCTTAACACAGAGATGTATCCAGCTGCGATGTAGAGAGAATAGTGAATAGAAACGTTTATAAAGAGAACTGTAGTCTGCACATGCGCACGCAGTATAATCAAAGCTAAAAGTGAAAGGTTATTTGTTAAGCACTTGACGTTCTTATTGAGGCCACATACAGCATATAAAAATTCAACACGCGCTGGATTGTTTGTTAAGCGCATGATTATCCTTATTGGGATCACGTAGAAGACAAACAATCAGCACGTGTTGTATTGTTTTCCATATTAAGGTAACACCAAGGGCATAATAATGCGTGTTGTATACTAATCAAAGACAGATTTAAACTTTTATCGGCTGGCCTTATTGAGTTATCGACTGACCTTATTGAGATTACACCAAGAGCATTCAACATGCGCAATATTCTAAACATTTTAGCGTCTACCATAGTAATTGCCGATTCGTATTTCTGTATTCAATTTAACTTAAAGTAATTATTATTTTAATTGTAATACTAAACTTTTTAACTTGTTTAAAATATTAGCATTGTTAGAGTATTTACTACATTCAACGCCAAAAACATCTAATTCATTTACCTGTGCTTTAACTACTGTGTTTAAAAATTCACTGTAGCCTAAAATAGTGTTATTCTTAAAAAAATATAATAATCCATCTGTAAATCTAAAAACGGACTCCATATTACCAGGTAAGAATGAAAATGTATCAGAAATTAACGCATAACTCTTAATTTGAAAATTACATTCATCTAATAACATATAATAGTTTGTATTAAAGAAAATAAATGTATTTCCTTTATAACTGTTTACGACCCCATTGATAATCATTGAAGATCTACCTCCTAAAATTGAAATATGTTTTGGATAACCACTAACAAGTTTTAAAGACGGAAAATCTAACATAAAAATATATTGATCGGCAAAAAAGACAATTTGCTCAGTTGTTCTCTGATAAATAAAATCAAATTTTGTAAAATTTTCTGGTAAAAAAATTAACCAGTCTACAATTAGTTGTGCTTTGTTAATAACTGTCTTATCTTGTAAATTTACCGACCAAAACCATTTTTCATAAAAAATATATAACTGATGATTGATAACTAGAAAAGTTTTTAAATTCTTCAAATCACATAAATTCGGTGTATAATCTTCTTTATCTTGTTTTACACGTTCCGTAGCAGATTTTGAAGGTCTTGGTGTTGTTGATATGGTGTCTTTAGGTCCATATAAGGTTTGTATTGCTAAAATGTCGTCCGCTGACAGATCATCATTCATATTCTGATAATATGGATACATTACTGAAGTCGGATCGTTTGAGTGGCTTATACCCAGAGTATGACCTATTTCGTGAATTAAGAAACTTAATAAAAAAATTTTACCTTGATCACATTTTAAAACATCTCTTTCTAAACACCATAATTCATCACTGTCAATGTGTATTTCACGTGTGCTTTAATTAACATTGGGATGAAATGCATGTGCCAAAACACCACCTTCACCGTCAAATGTATTTGTACAATAAATCGATGATCTTTGAAGTTTATGCATACCTTTTTTATAGGAAATTAATATATCAGCGTTCAATCTGTCATTTACAAAAACTAAATCTGTATGCTTTTCCCAAATTTTAAACGCTTGTTTCGCTAATTCTTTTACCTGACGCGTTGCTACAACAAAATACCATTTTAATACTTTCTTATGCCACTTTTCAGAAGATAACCGAAAAGGATAAATTGTGTCTTTAAGACCACATCTAGGTATTCGCATAAATTGTAAATTTTCATTAGTTATTTTACCACTTATCGTTAAATTGTATAACTCTTGAAGTAATAAAATTGCGTCAGATACTAATGTCAAATTTATATTTGAAATACCAGTGCTATTAGATATATTGAAATAACCAAACTCGTTTAAATAATTTAAAACAAAATCAAGATTTTCTTCTTTACATCGTTTTACTATTTCACTTTCAATTAACCATGTATTCAAATCAAACAGATCTTTTATTGCATAGTTTTTCACAATTAAAACAGTCACAAAAATTACCAACGTACATAACATATTAGTAAATAGCATTGTATCCAATGTTAATATATTGTTACCCCAGCGCATCACGCAAAGAACTGACACACATGTGAAAAATCAGTTTCAGCCATTTTGAAATTTAGATTTTGAAAGAGACACACTTAAGCGTTATAATCGATGTTATACGTCATAATATACATAGCAGCCATTTTGAAACAGTGTTGATTATCTTGAAAAATAGGTTAATCTCTTGTAAAGGTGACGAAAAAACAGAGGTCATCTTAAAACAATACAATTATCTGTTGCAAACGTCACACCAGCCATCTTGAATGACGCAGTTCTCCCACTCGTTCCCCCCACAGTTCTCTTACTCATTCCCCCCACCACACCACGCCCTTCTCCTCATTCTTCTCACCCCCTCCCTCCGCACTCCCCTCCCTCCAAACCACGCCCTTCCCCCAATACACCCTTCCCCCACCACACCCTTCCCCCATCACGCCCTTCCCCCCACCACACCGTTCCCCCACTACGCCCTGCCCACCACGCCCTTCCCCCCACCTTGCCCCCCCCCCACTGGCCACGCCCCTCGCGATAATCTTATCTAAGCCACGCCCCTCGAGATACCCGCAACCCTATACTACTATTTAAGGAAGATATGTGCTACTGTAGATAAGACTAAGAAAGAGAAGTTGGAAAAATAATAATTGGGAAGAGATGTGTTTCCGTAGATAAGACTAAGGGAGAAATGTGGTGCCAAGAATAGATTTAAGGTAGGGAGAGAAGTGCTACTGTAGATAAGACTAAGAGGGATAAGTTGGATTATGAATAGATTAGGTAGAGTTGTGATATTGTAGATAAGACTAAGAGAGAAAAGTGACACCAAGAATAGATTTTAGGTAGGTGATACTGTAAATAAGAATAAGAGAAATAGTGTGAGAGAGAGAGAGAGATGTAGTACATGAATAGATTTATGGTGAGATCAAATACTGTCGATAAGACTAAGAGAGAGAGACGTGGGAACGTGAACAGATTTAAGGTAGAGATGTAATACTGTAGGTAAGACTTAGAGAGAGAAGTTGGAACATGAATAGATTAGGTAGAGATGTGGTACCGTAGATAAGAGTAAGTGAGCAATGTAGAGCCAAGAATAGGTTTAATTTAGCGATGTGATACTGTAGATATGACTAAGAGAGAGAAGTTGGAACGTGAATAGATTAGGCATAGTTGTGATACTGTAGATAAGACTAAGAGAGAGAAGTGGGACCAACAATAGATTTAAGGCAGAGATGTGTAACTGTAGATAAGACTAAGAGAGAGCTGTGGGACATGAATAGATTTAGAGTAGAGATGTAATACCGTAGATAAGACTAAGAGAGATAAGTGGGAACAAGAATAGATTTAAGGTAGAGATCTGATATAGTAGGTAAGACTAAGAGAGAGACGTAGAGCCACGAATAGATTTAAGGTAGAGATGCGATTTTGTAGACAAGACTTATAGACAGAAGTGAAATATTAATAGATTTAAGGTAGAGATACTATGTATTTGACTGAGATAAAAGATTGAAATCATAAATTAGATTAAAATAGAGATATTCGTATGTATACTATAGATATGACTTAGATAACGAAATGGAACAATAATGTAATATTAGTTTACTTTTACTGTAGATAGGGTTAAAATATATACGAAGGGCTTAGACGTAATCATGTACTCTATATGACTAAGTCAGAGGCACGCGAACCCTCTGTCTAATTAATCATAATCCAACTTATAGGATCATTATTATAAAACCGTCAAGTCATGGGTAGGAGAATCCATCTCAAGACGTGTAGAGCATAGGAACAGAGATGTGGAAAGATTGTTATTATTGGAGTGGTCTTGCGACTAAATGGAGACGGTCTGTCTAGCTCATGACTGTCCTCGACCGTCATCACATTGCTAAATAGACCATTGGAGATTATCTATATCTAACGACCCCCTCTTCACCACTAGTCCAACCTTAAACTCTTGGCTGCTCCATCCATGATACTCGTGTCACACGGATCGACAGACTTGATGCTAAGACTCAAAGAGCCCCTAAGTAAGAGCTCAAGGTCCTTACTCTAAGGCGTAGACTGGTCGCTTCTGGGATTATACGAGCCTCTAACCCAGGTGTTCCCAAACTTTTGGGGTTCAAGCCCCCTCCTCTTGAGATAAAATTCTCCCACGCCCTCTCCACTTTGTACTATAAATAAATGGTGTAAGTATATGAAAAAGAATCAAATATTATATATATTGATACAGTTTATTTATACATACTTTCCCAAGAAACATGATATAACATTTCAAGTTTCAATTTGGAAGGTAAATTTTGACTGTCAAGAGAAAAAGTTTTTAGTGAGATGCTTGAGATTGCATTTTTTATACTAGCATGCGAATTTGAGGTTGTATATTAATTAGGTCACAATCCAAGCCATTAGCAATATCAAGTTTTTTCCTGTAGTATTAAATATATTTAATTTATCTTATTATCTACCAACTGGCCTCGCTCCCCCCTGACTTGCCTTCACACTCCCTAAATGGGGCGCACCTATAGTTTGGAAACCCATGCGTTCTAAGCACTAATTTCGGTGTCACCTGAAGTAGATCCATTCAACGGCCCAATTTTCTGTGCCATCAAGAAAACCCTCTGATTATTTCGGTTCAAGAAGGTAACGTAGAAATACACCTTTCTTACCTAAACGAGTCGCATCTTGACCTTAGAGGATGGTTCTATGATCTCTTGTAAGACTACAGAAAAGTGGCCACCCCAATTCTACCGCAAGACAACCAAAACAACAACATATTAAAACAGTAAATAAACTTGGCTTAAACCTCTCACCAACAACTGGAGAGAACATTTGAAAACCCTTGCCCAGTTAGGTCGAAAGTAGATTATTAGATTAAGAACAAAGATGCCTTAAAATATTCCAAATAAATTAGGAAGTTTTAAAGGGGAACTAAAACCAACAGTAGATCGAATCATGAAGCATACTTCGGAGTTACAAACGCGTCCAGAAGTGCCTGCTTCTGAACGGTAACTCTGGAATGCCAGGATCTGCCGAAGTAAGTCACCATACATATTAAATCGCCTCGAACACTTGACGAAATAATTTACAATGGCAAGGGATCAAATTTAAATGAATACTGCGGCGATGGAATGCTGTTTGGGGCCTAGTTGTAAGGTAAGTTGTAGAGAGGTGATTGGCCGCTCGGAGGTTCAACGTCCCGGAGCCTTCCTGGTGTGTGGTGTCATCCTGGTGACGTCACTCACAGCAAGGAGTGGTTTCGATAGAGACTCCGAATTCCGAACAGGCCTTTGTTATTGTTGATGTTTATAATCAGCCCAACGTAACCGGATTTCCTGGTGGAAAGGGTCGGAATAAAATGTACAACCCATTTATGACGTCATTTACTAAATATTTGTTTATGTGGGGTTTACTTACTCGTACAGCGGTAGAGTCTAGAGTGTAGAGTTATTTAAGCGTATTTGTATTTTTTTACTACTTCCATGTATCAAGTTCTTTCTTATTAACTTCTTATCATTTTTCGTCTCCTTATTTTGGATCCAACTCACGTTTCCAAAGGCATTCTTTCACCGTACAAAAGGATCGTTTGCCCTTTCTTCTTGGTCAGCCTGGTTGGCTAGGCAACCATTCCCTTCCTTGTACTTACGAATATTCCAACAAGGATTACCATTCTCTCTATCACTACCTTTATTTTGAATTAATCACTGTTCTCTGAATATTCTACAAGTAGTATAACCGGATGCAGTGGATCCGCCAAGTTGTAGCCTGTTGGAGATGAACGAGCGATATCCCTCCGGACAATGTGATTGATCAACACAATTCATCAACAAGAATTAACTAAGAATAGCGATTTTTTAAATTTTAAATAAATAAAGTCACTTGAACGTTTTATTTAAATCCTCATTTACATTTCGATTGCAAACCAATCCCCTTCAGAGGAAGAAATTATTGCAAGAATAACTGTAAGAATTATTATTATTAATGAATAAAGAATTTAATAAAAATTTTTTGTAGTTTTATCATATATTTAAAATGAAGAGCACTTCACAGTCGCGCCACGTTTTAAGGACGGTGATCCTAACGTCCACGATGTTTATTATTTTAAAATCCATTTATACATATGACTTACAGATAACGTTTTCTCAAAACATGTTTTTATTATTCAATATACTACACACATCATAAACATGAAATTATTTATAAAATTATTGACTCAAAAATATTCACCAATTTAATATTATTGACTTTATAAAAACCCTCTTTAGCAGTCATCAGTAAAATCAAAACTGGTTTTAGGTGTTTATTATTATTTTTATAAATATTCTTGTTAATAAATTATTTCTTGTTGATAAAATAATATATATATATTATTTTGTTGTAACTATAACAATATCCATATGTATAAAAATGAATTTTTGTATGTATGTGTGTACGTATATATGAGCCTTATACATTACTACCACTGGTCCGATCGCCATGAAACTGGGAAATTGTTGAGTACTTTCCATGGGAAGGTTTCTATAATTTTTCCAACCTGTAATTTTTCAGTATCAAAACAGCATAAAATATGACTTTCTATCTTATGACATTTCGTTGAATTCATTCCAAATTCTGATTGCAAGGCAACACTCAACAATATATAATTATTTTCCAACACATTTCAAACAGTATACAAACAATTTTTCATACCGGAATACCCTTCAATAAATAACATTCAATCAAGAACTTTTGTTGTCACACTTTTCTCGATATGTCATACAGTTCAGCTATTAATATGTTAATAAAATACTAAATTAGGTTTATCCAATATTAACACGCCATTCATTGTGTTTTAGGCGATACAAAGTTCGTCGGTTCAGCTAGTAAACAATAAATCTACATACGAGTATATAAGAATCTTACTTGATACTTTTGGAGTTTCGCATGAGTGTGTTTGTCTGTGTGTGTGTGTGTGTGTGTGTGTGTGTGTGTGTGTGTGTGTGTGTGTGTGTGTCAGTAAAATTGCAACTTCTGTCCACTGGCAAAGTAAGAGGTTGCTGCAGCTGACTGTAAATATCCTCCAGCTTTTCCAATATCTTCCAGTCGATACGCGGGAGAGCAAATTGCGCAGAGGTAAGGTCAAAGCGTGACGTACTGATTGCAACTATGAGATTACGAGCTCTAATAGTTTCCCAGGCCTAATTACGGCAACACGATCGGCTGCCTCGGTTTTAGGCATAGGCAGAGGCCGCTGTAATGGGCAGCGTGATTTACGCACCGTGCTTCAGATTATATCTAATTAACCGGCCCTTGTTTACGCATTTGCCCATTGTTTATATTCCCAAATCCTACCCCCTTTTTATGGTCACGAATCAGGGTATTATTTCAGACAGCCCTGCATTTTTTACGCCTCAAGCTTCCCTTATATCATATACCAAGAAATATGTGAAGCATATTTAAGGCAGGTAGCCTTAGACACATATAAAAACTGTAGTTAAAAAAATACTGCAAAGTTCCTGATAAATTACCCATCGTAACCCTCAATCCTCGACCCAAGAAAGTTTTACAGTATTTTCCTTGCTCAGTTTTTTCAAGAAGTCGTTATTTATGTGAAAATCATATCATTTATATAATAGTCTAAACGAGGTCTTGAATATAAGATACAATCCACGCTTCTGCAGTCATATTCTGTATCGGGGTCACATCAATAGAGGGAACAGATGTAAAAAATATTAATTTACCACTTTATGAAGACGTCTCGTTGTATCGGAAAGGGAGCACGCTTGAACAAGGTTTCATTCCTGAAGTTGAATAATCGATACCACTCCCTTTTAATGGTACAGCCTCAGATACAATTTGATGGTTAAGAAGCACTGTTCGTATTATGTAACTACGGGCATATTTTTCTAAACACACTATTCTATTTAAAGTGGAGTAGTTAAGGACATATCGAATAATATAAAACGATAAATATTCATGACACAATACTTTTTTCGTTCTAAAAGCACGTTTAATCGACAAAACACACTCTACGATGACGCAATAAACGCAGTGCAACGGCCAGAATGACCCATGCAAATAAATCTGGTATAGTTTAATAGAATAGTAGAATAGTTAAATAGATCAATCAACTAATATGCCAATTATTTCATAGTATTATAATAAAAATGTTAAATATAGGGAAAATCAATGTAAACTAAAGTAATTAGAACTAAATAGACAAACTGGTAGTGTTAGAATAAATTATAAACTAACACAACATTAATTAGGCTAACCGCTAATAGACCGATTTAAATGAAACAGTAAAAGAGAGGCCTATGGGACCCAGCCAAAATGTATAATATTAAATTAATTTTGACCAAATATAATCAGGGATAGTGAATATAAGTATAAAAATCTGCGGAAAGTAAATTAGGCATAGCTAGGTAGAGTTGTATTTCTGTAAAGATGCAAATTTTAATTTAAAACATGATAGCCTAAAAAATTGAGGTTATCCAACATGAAGTTATATTAGTTTCGGTAAAAAACCGCGTGGGGATTTACGATCTTGCCACACTGCAGCGACAGCGTTACCGTCGAAGTTGGAGTTAAGAAGAAGAAACAGCAACTTAATTAAATTAGAAGAAATAAAGACAAACAAATTATTAAATGGAAGATAAAAAATTGAAATAACACATTGGAGTAAAGAAAAATCTTTCACAAAAATTGAAACTAATTAAAATTAAAAATTACGAAATAAACAAAGTCAGTTACCATAGCAACGGCTTTCTCAGTGGTTAAAAATGTAAGATGGACATCGTAAAGGCGGAAGTTTGAAGAAATTGGGAAAAACGAAGCCAAAAAGGTGACGCTTAGTCAGAACAGTTTGAACGGTCATCGAGAGTGGTCGTATGATACACGCAGAACCATTAACGACCCAATATGTGGTAAGAAGTCTGTATAAAGTGCTACGATGTGACCCGGGGAGTGTACAGATATATGAGTTGCGGCTCATATATGTTTCTACCAACATCTCGACCAAGAAAATGAAAAAAGAAGCCGAGCTTAACAAAATTCACCGACGCCATGTATGCAGGGAAGCCTACATCCAAACCCCATGGAAGCTGTGAACAGGCCAAAAGACAAACCAACCATTGAAGATACCTAACGTTTTGCAGTATAAGGTCATATAAACAATTTAATTTTCTTTTAGATAAAATTTTATTTCAAAATATATTAACTTAAAACCAAAATTAACAAAAAATTGAATAACCTAAGGGACTGAAAACTCTCTTAGGTTACCTAAATTAATTAACAAATATTCAAAATTGATTTCCATTCAACCGTATACCTGAATTGGAAATAAACGTATTGTGTTTAAATAATTTTATCTGATATGGCTTTGTTCTTGAAAAATGTATGAAATCCTTTGACTTAGTATATTATAAGTATCAGCAGGAAGTTTTTATTAAATGCCTAGCATGTAATACTAATAAGGTTAACCTATAAATAGGTAAATATTAACCAGAGTCTATTAGTGAATTAAAAGGATTGTTTGTTAAAAGGCATAGCCTAAAGTAACTAGAAATTAACCTTAAAATGTTTGAAAGTAAACAAGACTCTAAAATACGTAAAATTTAACTAGAATACTCAAATTATGTCCAAATTAATTATAATAATTGAATTTAAATAGATGATAGTAGACATATTTGGATTTTGATAATAATATTAGAAAAGGATATAGAATGTGTAGATATACACATATATATATATATATATATATATATATATATATATATATATATATATATATGTGTGTGTGTGTGTGTGTGTGTGTTAATATAAATAATAATAAAAATGTAAACATAATAAAGGGGACATATTCTGTACTAATACCATGAAACAAGATAGTCATGGTAATTCAAAAGTAAGGTTAGGTAAAATTAAAAAAGCTAAATCCTGTTAATTAAAATAAATCAAATAATAATAAGTAATTCTAAATCCAAACAGTTAATAAAAAATTTATAGTTTCCAATTAGCTGTGTTTTCATTTCAGTAAAATAAGTTCACTAGGTATCCATGTATAGTCTTTAAGTAACAAGTGTCTCTCAAAGATTCCACTACCCCGAAAGGAGCTTAAAGAGGCTTATGGGAGGATAATTGGTTTTCATAAAAACTTCAGGAGTTGGTTCTCCTGAGAGGTTTATTCCTTGAGATACAGGTCTCGAACCAAGGTTCGTAGTCAAGGGATAAACCATTACTCTCATACGGACAAGGTGTGGTAAAAGGAAGATAGGTGAAGAGTAAGAGAAAAGGCTAGTCGGAGGGAAAAGCAGCGGTGGAAGGTAAGGTCCGTGAGAGCAGGTTAAGCGGCGCTAACTGGCTGCAAATACGAATAACGATCCATTGATACTGAATGGTAAAGGCGTCTTGAAGCCTGTCCAGCCTCGAGCCTACACTGCTAGGGCCACTGAGATAAACATTCCAATAGAATTTGTTCGGCATTACTACTAGATCGATGCCCTGTGGACAGACATGCACTGTATAATAGGATGTTAATACTGACTAGAGAGACTGAGGAAAACGTATCCAATATACTTTGTAATGAATATGCCTTAAGCCAAATATAAATAATAGTTTTCTTAGGCTCCACTGACTCAGATCACTCAACCAGACATGTACAATAGCCTTCTCAGCCAACTCTGACTCAAAGCACTCAGCCACACACCACTGATTTGGAGATCCAATCAGATATGAACAATAGGCTTTCTCAGGTATCTCTGACTCGGGACACTCAGCCTCACACCACTGATTTGAAGAACCAGCTAACAGCTAGACATGTACAATAGCCTTTCCTACCCAACTCTGACTCGTAACTCGTAGCCACACACCACTGAATCGGAGATCCGACCAGACATGTACAATAGCCATTCTTAGGCATCTCTGATTCGTAACTCTCAGCCACACACCACTGATTTGAAGATCAAGCCAGACACGACTGTTTCGAAGATCTAGCCAGACATGTACAATAGCCTTTTTCAGGGACGACTGACTCGGAACACTCAGCCAGATATGGACAATAATTTTAAGCGCATCTGTCTCTGTATAATGGAGCAAAATATATAAATGTTTTTCCTATACTATTATTGTTTTGAATATTTGAGCTACATTTTGTTCATTCTTTTATTTCCACATTTCTGTCTCAATACCATTAGGAATGTAGAGGGTAGTCAGCTATTTCAGTGCCAGTCCTAACATTACTACGTCTGCTCTTCCTTGACCTTCATTCCACACTTCGTCATATTCTTGAAGAGAATATATTTAATTTCATCGCGAGCCATAATCCTTTCTTGTATCTGTGATGCCTGACAGTTTTGTGTCCACGTTTTTAGGACATAAACCTTTGGTTAACTTCACTTGGATAAAATAAATTCCCCATGTATGAGTTTGTATCTTCTCATGGGTAGGATTGTAACTCCTCAGTGTAGGGCTGCAACTTCAAAGGGATGAGTTTGTAATTTCTCCGGGTAGGGTTATAACTTCCGAATGTGGTTGTAACTTACCCGTGTAGGAGTTTGTGAAAAAAGGTTTCAACACAAAAATAGGTGTTCTGAACAAACAGTTAGGTCACTGCAACCGCAACCGCTTTTATCAAGTTATACCTAAGCTCATCCTGTGAAAATACTGTTATTTTATCAACTGCAATGAATTTATTAATATATATTTTCAAATAAGGAAATAATTGGAAACTTTTTTCAATTTTAATTGGTTTCTTTTTTTTATATACATAGTCTAAGTGTAAAATAAACAATCTAGCCTAATTAGGAATGTTTTCCTGGAGTTTTCTTGGTGACGAATTCAATCATCATGTTTAAAAGTAATATTTTCTGTTTTTATAATACGTTCTTTTCGAAACTGTAATATAATGATCTAGATTATAATCGTTGGTTTTGGACGATGTACATGAAAAGATCAAATTGCTTACGCACGTAAAATGTATTAAGTACGAATAAGAAAAAACAGATATTTACATATTTTTTTTCTTTACTTAAAAAAAGGTTTAATTTTTTATTTATATGCAAATCCAAAGTTCTATATTCCTAGAGTAAGTACGTACAAACATCACTTGCACTTTAGTAAAGCATTTCAATCGGGAACGGTATAGGCTATGTACAAAATAATACATTTTTGATCAATTTAGGTTTAAAAGTGCCCTGAAACGTTTAAAACCTAAATATGAAACAAAAGTAATAAGAAACTCGTGCATTTAGAATTTTCTATTTAAAAAGTTGTGGAGAATTTAGTAAGCTAATACAATGGCATTTTAGTTCGTATGTTGGCCAACAGAGAGAGCTGGCATGCAATTAGGTTGTGTTTACGCGCTCGAACGAAAAAAGGAACCGTGAATTCGAATACGTTCCAATGTGGGAAGGGTTTCAGTATTAATAACAAACAATATTGACTTACGAAGATTACTCAAATATTTTGTTCGATTCAAACGAGTTATTAAAAATATTTGGACCTACATTAATAGCTTCAAGCTTATCTTCTCAGCTTTTTAGATACCTATTGTAAAAGATTGAAAATATTGTGGCACAACTGTGGAAGTAGATAAAACTTAATATACATCATTAAAGTAATTTTTTTAACAACATACACAAGTATTGCAAAGTTGTGTAGTGTAAATAACAGTTATAAATTGTTTCCTTCCAATTCTTTTCCTTCCTTTAAACAATGTAGACTTCTAATGGTTTTAACTGTTTCTCGAGTTCTAATTTACAATTCTTTTCTAATTTGAGTTGCTTCTTTGAGCAGTGAAGGCTTTTCATAGTTATGACTGGTTTATTTACCAAATCGCTTCCAGTTAGTCACCTTTCGTTGTTTTTTCTCCTCCTCTTCTTCTATTTTTCATCTTGATATTACTAGCCTATCTTACTGGGTTATTTTGTCGGTGTATCCCTTACTATCTTCTTTCACCACACCCCATCAGAAGCAAAACCAATGATACTTTTATCTACAAAATATGCCTAACCAAATACATAATTGAAGCTACTTTTGTCTCCAATTGTCTTACATACTTTGTTATAAAACCTCCAGTTCCCCCTCTGTGTTATTTCATTCAATACAGTCCTTACTATCTTCTTCCACCCCCTAGAAACAAATTCCTTGATATTTTTACCCATAAAATACCCAAAAGATGTAATCGAAGCTACTTTTGTCTCCAATTGTCTTACATATTTTGTTACAAAACCTTCAGTTCCCCCTCTGTGTAATTTCATCAAGACAGTCCTTACTATCTTCTTCCACCCCCTAGAAACAAATTCCTTGATATTTTTACCCACAAAATACACAAAAGATGTAATCGAAGCTACTTTTCTCTCCAATCATCTCACATGTTTTGTTACTAAACCTTCAGTTCTCTCACTCACCTCCTTAAATTATCTCACATATTTTGTTACTAAACCTTACGTTCCCTCACAAACCTTAATTTATCTCACATGTTTTGTTACTAAACCTCCAGTTCCATCTCTAACCTCTTTTACTTATCTTATATGTTTTGTTACTAAACCTTTAGTTCCCTCACTAACCTCCTTAAATTATCTCATATATTTTGTTACTAAACCTTACGTTCCCCCACAAACCTTAATTTATCTCACATGTTTTGTTACTAAACCTACAAATCCTTCACTAACCTTAAATTATCTTATATTTTTTGTTACTAAACCTCCAGTTCCCACCATTAACCTCCTTAAATTATCTCACATGTTTTTTTTACTTAGCCTCCAAATCCCTCACTCACCTCCTTAAATTATCTCAAATATTTTCTTACTAAACCTTACGTTCCCTCACAAACCTCAATTTATCTTCCGTGTTTAGTTACTAAACCTCCAATTCCCTTACTAACCTCCTTAAATTATCTTATATGTTTTGTTACTAAACCTTAAGTTCCCTCACTAACATATTATCTTACGTGATTTTTTTATTAAACCTCCAGTTCCCTCACAAACCTAAATTTATCTTACATGTTTAGTTACTAAACCTCCAGTTCCCTCACTAACCTTATATTATCCTACATGTTTTGTCACTAAACTTCCAGTTCCCTCACTAATCTGATATTATCCTACATGTTTTGTCACTAAACTTCCAGTTCCCTCACTAATCTGATATTATCCTACATGTTTTGTCACTAAACTTCCAGTTCCCTCACTAATCTGATATTATCCTACATGTTTTGTTACTAAACTTCCAGTTACCTCACTAACCTCCTTAATTTATCTCACGTGATTTGTTACTAAACCTTAAGTTCCCACACTAACAATATATTATCTTACGTGTTTAGTTACTAAACCTCCAGTCCCTTCACTAACATCCTGTGACTCGTTTACCTTTATCGGCAAAACATCCTCTCCAATCTAATCCAACTACACCCACTCATATTAACGTTATTAATTAGGTACTTACGTCAGGTAGATTTCCTCACCTGTGACTTCTCACTGATGCAAAAAATGTCAAACATTTCAGACATTTGTCCCAAAAATTTTGTTTGAAACAATGTTGTTTAGATTATTCATGAAAAGATTATTTATTTTTACGTCTCATTTATTTCAACCAAGTTTTATTTATTTTTATTTTATATTTAGATATAAGAATTCCCGATCCGTTGGAAAACGTAACGGAGCCTAAGAACCGTGAGAAAACATTATTGGAAACATCTGTAAGAAGAAGGTTTCAAGGAAATTGAATGTAACCTACTCACTAATGTCAACATATCGAAAGATAAACTTGCATTGAATAAACAGACGTCTGTCTATTGGTATCGCGATATTGTTTACAATAACCTCGTGAGAATATATATGTCTTGGATGCATCGAGGTTAGGTAAATACAAGAACAGACCTATCCTGTTGCATTTGTCGTCGGAGATTTTGCACGTATACGATATGATATACAATTACGATTCTTGAAATGTTACTAGAATTAGATTCTATGAAGCGTAATTACTTCGAGTTACGAAGTTAAAAGATGTAAAAACTACAATTTAAAAGTTAAAAGTTTGATTATTTATTAATTCGTTTTGACCCTGTCTCTGTAATCCCGTCAGGTTTTCAAGAGTTGTGTTCGTTTTTTTGGACTGTCTTGATCTACAGAAAACATTGTATCCCTTTACAAAAATAAGTAACTTCCTTGACATTAAAACATAAATTTCTCTGTCTGTAGTTTACCTATTATCAATATTCTTGCTGTGCTCTCAGTTGCTGTACTGTTTACAATAATATACAATACCACTGATATTTTTTCTCATGATCTGTCTATAGTTACCAGATTTTTATACATATTCTTTCAAATTTTCAATCGTTAATAAAAAACTTTTTATTCATTCACTCAAGTTCAAATATATTTTTTTTAAAACTTGTAGTGCATGACACTTGATGTTTATATAGAGAAACATTTTTCACAAAAGGGGCAAGGTATGCAATTTATATTTTCGTTCCATTTGGCTTAAAATAAGTGATAACATATGATTTATAAAATAGCTGATTTTATATCATAGGGTATGTGGTAGAACAGCTGTTTTAAGGCATATGTTATGTTACTATTTATATAATTTTAATAATTTATTACAAAGTAATTCAGATACAATGTTTCTCTGTTCACTAAAGTAGGCACTGACTTTAACTCACAAATAACTGTAATGTTACCATTTAAACCAGCTGAATTCAAATGTAAACTGCATAGCAAAGAAACGTCAGAACTCTGGTGAACAAACACGAACTTTTTAGAAAAATGGAATGTTATGGAATGATCATGTTTTCTTGCTCTAATTTTGAGTTTAGGAAACGTCCACTTCCGTTGCTTTAATCTGTTACTACAATAAACACGTTCAATGCAAAGTATGAAAAACTAATAATGTTGAAAACACAGACACACACAAACATACACACAAATATATATATATATATATATATATATATATATATATATATATATATATATATACAGAGAGAGTGAGAGAGAGAAAGAGAGAGAGGGAGAGAAAGAGAGACGGTTTTATCATCTAGATATTATATTGTCGAAACAGGTGATAATATTTTTAGATCTCAAAAAAAATGCAAAAGAGTTAATGGTAATAATTTCCTCTCTACACCTAATTGAAATTGACAAAAGCAATTACGGCTGTAAAACAATTTATATGTCGTGTTGCCGACATCAAAAAATTTATATGTTGAAAAAAAGACAAAAATGACTTCACAAAATATTTTTAAATCTCGTCTTTTTTATATAGCATAACATTTATTGTAATTTAACTACAAAGAATTCTGTTAGATAGAGTTGGTTGGGAAACAAGAAATAAAATGTCTGTTTGGAGGCCAACTTGTTGACAAGTGAAGTGACAAAAATAACCTTTATTTTAGTAAAGGTTTCTGCATGGACAAAAGGAGGCCATGTTTAACGCATTCATCTGTTTACCTAGTAATCTCCACCTTAAAAAAACAACAGAATCTAATCGTTCTGGATATATTGGGTAATATAGTGCTGTTTTTTAAAAATTAAAACGTGATTTTAAAAAGCTTTGTCTTAGAAAATTGTAAATTAATTTTTTGCCTTTTTTTCAAAATTGTAATTTTTACGATGTTTTAAATAATTTTACCCCGTGTTCATTATTGCTCTCTGCATTGCCAGGTGTAATTATGTTTGCCAGTATAGATTACGTGTAGAAAAAAAATAAATCCTGAATTAATTCAAGTATTTTGAGGAATTGTTTTTTTCTATACAACATTGAACATTTCATACAACAATGTTTGTGGACTATTGTCAGCAAAGTTCGTACGAAGCAAAGTTTTAGATTAAGAGAAAGTATTTCCCGATCCTTGAGCTATACACCTTTGCGCGTCGCGTCACTGCCTTTGTAATATAAACGTTGAAACCTAACTTTCGCCAACTCTGTAACTGCAACTAACATAACAATGTTTTGTTATACTGTAGATGATGTCGGTTTAAGTTTGTTTTTCTTTAGGCAACTTTTATATTGTTAATGATTGTTATTTATATTATTGAACCCTGAACACGTTTTTTTCTAGTGGGTAAACTAATGGTTTTTGTTAGTGTTAAGTTCAATCTCATTTTACAAATAACCGTCATTTGAACTAGGTACAATTACAAGATTATTTATTCTACATTGCACACCTAGTAACAATGATTGTACAGGTTATGAGAAGGTCGGTTTGAGGTTAGTCACGCTTGTTTACAAAACCTAATTATTCATTACTCACAACGAACCTTGTCTCGTTCTTGATGCATCGCCCAGTTTTTGCTGGTTTCTTTGGTTTCCCAAAAAACGTTTGCAATTAAAACCGGTTTTGTACGTTTTGAATATAGATTGTGGGCTGTTTATTTTATTGAGTTTTTTTCTGATGAAATTACAATATTCAGAGATTATTTACAAATTTACGTCGTGTAGAAATACCGTTTCAATCATCCAGAATTGGCATACCATTTTAAAGCAGCTTTTCTAAAATTTAGGCCTGATTATGTTACATGAGATACTGATTGCTTTGAATAATAACCCACAAAGACTACTTGACTTTTTTCTTTTAAAATATGTTCCTTAAAATATACTTTCTGAAAAAAAAGCTATTGTAAATATCGAAAACCATAAATATTGGTTAGAATTTGAAAAAACACAACGTATCCTCAATTAAAAAATACCCTCAGAACTGTACAAAATTGATGTGCGTTAAATAAAACAGTTCATTATTTGTTATAAAATTACTAGCGTTACTCGGCGCATTTATTATTAATTAATTTTCTAATAAGAAAAGCAAATCAAACATCTAAATAATTATATTTCATTTACTGCAATGCTAGGAGAGAGACAATGTTTTTCGTCATTTCATTATGCATATAAACATACAAATTTCGTTCCAATACGTGAGCACGCAACATATAATTGTCCGTGGTAAACGCTCGAATGTTCCAAATTTAAACCAGCAATGGTCAATGATTGTCCTTGTGCCTTGTTTATGATTATTGCGAATGCAAGTCGTAAAGGAAATTGAAGTCGTTTGAAATCGAAGGGTAAATTGTATGAAATCATCGGTATTCGTGGAATTAAGACCATCTCTCCTTTGAACTTGCCACTTATGATTTCTGCCTCGATCAAGTTGGGTGACAGTTTTTCTGTTGTCAGTCTGGTTCAGTTGCACAGCTTTGGTGGATTCAAATTTTGTAAGAGTATTACCGGCGATCCTACTTTAATTGTCAATAAGTGTGGACGCAATAATGCTACATAGAATTTTAAACAATTTAAAATAATGTATTATTGTAGATTATGTTCATAATTTTTTTAAATTAAGTAACACAAGTAAGTACATACATTCTAACATTAGACTTATGGAAGGCTGTACACTGAACCATCCTAATCCTCTGAGCCCTGTGGATGGATCTACACCAAACTTCACAAGAACCATCCTGGAAATATGTTAAACAATCCCTCCAACTTTCATTAACTTCTATTTAGCGGCTTAGGCATCTTTAAGATACACTCATAGATACATGTATCCGGTTAACATAGATTTGGTTATAAGAAACAAAATTAACTTTACCAACGTAAAGAGCCTGCGTATGTTTTTTGAAGATCAAGGACAAGAAACTCATTCGATTCGGTAATAGATTAGCTTACGCATTAAAGTCTATTGTTTTCTGTAATCTGCAACATATCCTGATACGTTTTTGTTATCATTACTAAATATTTGAAGAACCAAGTGGAACGCGTTTCGAAACCTTTGTTTCATTGACAAAGCCCAACTTACTACTCCTATATCATAGTTTATAGTTTTCCTTTTGTTCTTCAAATATTTAGATAGTTTAATCAGGGAACTCAAGATGATTACAACTACCAACTTGTTTGTTATATTTTAGTAAAGTTATTGTGAAGTGTAGCATTGCACAATACTTGTGCAGTATTACAAAAAATCCACCTATAACCGTAGTAAATAATAACTACAACTTATCAGAAACACGTTTTTGAGATACAAACAATAGACACTTACTTTATGTGTAACTCAACTACGCAGGTATTTTTATTTAAAAATCTAACTTTAATGTACTATCTATCTTAAAAACATTTTTTGTAAAACACAGAATGAAATATGCGTGTCGTGTTACAGACAGCTGACAAAAAATTACAAAAATTATTTTAAAATGTAATAGTAGAACCCTTATTTTAATATTATTAAGCAAATTATCGTACTCTAGCCAACATTTTTTTTGAAAGCATTTAAATTTTTGTATTGGGCTTTTTTTGAAAGGTTTGTAACTTAATGGTATAAAATGTTAACTGTATACAAAACTACGAGCACAAATTTACAAATTATGTGTCTCTATATTATTACAAACTTAATATAGACTTGTAAGAGAAACTACGCTTAAATGATCAATAACATGGACTAATACTAACATAACGCCTGTAATGTATTTAATTTGTTTATTAATTGATTTTGTGTTGATGTACTTATTAATTCTATTTGCCAATAAGGGAGCTATCATTGGTATTGAAATATCCATGCCAATAAACATGTTAAAACTGTAATTCTAATAAACTATTATCATCCCATTCAACTAAATTTTTTTATATAAACTCATTATGTGCCTAATGAATTTGGGCTCATGTATCATAACATTACATTTTATATTTCTGATCGTTCCAAATCCCCCTTCCACGCTATAAATGAAAATTATTGCAGTGCACTCTTAAAAAAGCCCAAGTATAAACTATAGACGTGTTTTAAATGCATAGACTTTTGAAAATAGCATGAAAACGTTATGTATGACCTCGAGTGGATCTGGGCGACGCGCATTGTTTTTGTATTCAGTGGTGGTTAGTGAGATCCATTAATTTAATATGCTGGCAAGGTTTAAGTTAATGCGAGGCACTTGTTAAACTGCAAGTGCAGGGATCCTCCATGCATTCAGAATCAAAAGCCATATGATTTCTATTCATGACAACCTATTCGACATAAAAACTATGATATGGCACATCCGATTTATCTCGAGTAATTGTGGCCAAACGTACTAGTGCAGTGACTGCATTATTATAGAATCTACATTTACTCATCTAGAATCAATGCCCATATGCTTTCTATTCAAAGCCGCCTATTCGATATAAAACTATGATATGGCACATCCGATTTATCTCGAGTAATTGTGGCCAAACGTACTAGTGCAGTGACTGCATTATTATAGAATCTACATTTACTCATCTAGAATCAATGCCCATATGCTTTCTATTCAAAGCCGCCTATTCGATATAAAACTATGATATGATACCTACCGTTCGTAATTTCTGATCATTTCTGCTGCTCTTACCTCGGAACCCTCTCTTTTACTAGAGATTAAAATCGGCAAAATCGCTGCGGTTGTACTGACTCTGCAACTATGCAGGAGGAGCTCTCTTGGTGTTTTACCTGAGGCAGATTGCTACTCTTTCGTCGGAGCCCTTCTCCTTTATCCAAGCATGGGAACAGAGACACAGCTGTGGTGGTACTGACTCTGCGACTATGCAGGCGGAGCTCTCTTGGTGTTTTACCTGAGGCAGATTGCTACTCTTTCGTCGGAGCCCTTCTCCTTTATCCAAGCATGGGAACAGAGACACAGCTATGGTGGTACTGACTCTGCGACTATGCAGGCGGTGCTCTCTTGGTGTTTTACCTGAAGCAGATTGCTACTCTTTCATCGGAGCCCTTCTCCTTTATCCAGGCATGGGAACAGCGACACAGCTCTGGTGGTACTGACTCGGCGACTATGCAGGAGGAGCTCTCTTCGTGTTTTGCACCAGGCCGCTTGCTTATCTTACCTCGGGGCTTTTCTTCTTTATCCGGGCTGGCGAGCGGCAACATAACTGCCGTGGTACTGACTTTGCAACTATGAAGGCGGAGATCTCTTGGTGTTTTACCCGAGACAGATTACTTGGGACCGGAAACCCCCCTGTGGTGACATTTGCTCTGCAGCTATGCAGGCGGGGATCTCTTTGTGTTTAACCTGAGGCAGCTTGTTTCTCTTCCCTCAGAGCCCTTCTTCTTTATCCGAGCTGGAGAACGGCAAAACAGCTGCGGTGGTACTGACTCTGCAACTATCCAGGCGGAGCTCTCTTGGTGTTTTACCCCAGACAGCTAGCTTGTCTTACCTAGGGACCCTCCTCCTGTTTTCAAGTATGGGAACAGAAACGCAGCAGTGGTGGTACAGACTCTGCAACTATGTAGGCGGAGCTCTTTTTGTGTTTTACCTGAGACAAATTCCTTGTCTTACCTCGGAGCACTTCTCCTTTATCAAGGCTTGGGACCGGCAACACAGCTGCGGTGGTACTGACTCTCCAACTATGCAGGCGGAGCTCTCTTTGTATTTTACAAGGAGCAGATTGCTGGACTTACCTCGGAGCCTTTCTCCTTAATCCGGGGTTAACTAGGAATACTGTATAGGTAATATTAACATGTTGCTGGCAGAAATAAACACCAGAAGAATGCTTTTCAAGCAACAGGAATATCCTGTGTAAGCAGCAGGAAAATATCGAGTAAGAAGGAGAGGAATACTGTGTAAGTAATATTAAAATGTGGCTGTGTGAGTAAATACCAGAAGAATGCTTTTTGAGCAACAGGAGTGTCCTGTGTAAGCAGCAGGAAAATATCGAGTAAGAAGCAGAGGAATATTGTGTAAGTAATATTAAAATGTGGCTGTGTGAGTAAATACCAGAAGAATGCTTTTTGAGCAACAGGAGTATCCTGTGTAAGCAGCAGGAAAATATCGAGTAAGGAGAAGATGAATACTGTATAAGTAATATTAAAATGTGGCTGTGTGAGTAAATACCAGAAGAATGCTCATTGAGCAACGGGAATTCGCTGTGTTAGCAGCAGAAGAATACTGTGTACGAAGCCGGAAACTATTAGAATATTGTCCACTGTATTTACGAGGAATATGCGAAAACCTTGAACCAGAAGTCATAGTTCGGCGAGAGTGCCACAATCTAATTAAATATGGCTTTCCGATTTCCTCTGATCCGCCTTCTCTTGCGAGTATCGTTTCAACATTTTTCGAAATATTAGTATGCAATATCACCGACGGGCGCGTGATGTAAAAGGGCAGTATTGGTTTTATATCTACAATGTTGAGCTCCATCTAAACGCATCGTTCCCTAGAACGATGTAAATCCAGATAATAGAAATAAGCCTCTACTACAATATCGACTACAGCTGTTGCAGACGCTCTCTGCAATTGGTAACTAACGATTGTCGTTCAAAGTCAAACTGGTGGAGGATCATCGGGGCAGAATCACAAAACTGTTCCTCTTTCCCCGTGTCTTGAACCGAAGTTCAGACATTTTCCCTATCTCACAGAAGCCCTGGCATTTGGAAGCTGTACTATGACAATTTCTTAAGTACGTCAAACAAAATAAAGCTGTAAATTCACTGGCTGTGATTTAGGTCGCTTAATAAAAAGACGAACACGAACAGTGCGCAACTGAGATAAACAAGGCAGTGACCCAATTTAGTATCAACAACAGATATTACGCCACGAGGCCAGATTAGGCCCTAATCATTTGTTTTGTTTCACTTTGAAACTTCTTGTCTCGACCCAAATATTTGTTGTAGAAGATAGACAGATGAGGATTTTCTTTAACTTAAGAACCTAAAAAACATGAAGGAAGGGCTAATTGTATCCGTTTTAATTGTTATTTAAAATAATTCAACTTGCTGACTAAAATATGAATAGCAAAGTTACACCGGTATTTGAGAATTTCTATTGATGTTTTTAGTTTAAAGAAAAAATTTTAAAACAGAATTATTTTTTTGTTTCACTCTTCATCTACCACACAGCATCATAGTAGTCGTCTATAAGCATTGCCCCGTGGCAAACAATATTATTGTAGTCGTTTAGAAACGCTACCCTAGTGACAACCATTTTTTTAGTTGTTTGGTAATCTATTTTTCATCCCTTATTTTTACACGCAGCGTACGATTAATTGGAATATTGTATTTTTGTAGTCAGGACAATACTCCAGAGAGTGCGTGACGATCAGATGGGTATGGGAAGGCCAATGCTGATTCAGGCGTCTAGTGTTCCATTAGAAGAGCGGATAATACTGATTTCTTCCAGCTGTCACGTGTGCGTTCTAATCAGAGTACAGTAGAGTATTTCCTTTATTATTATAATTTTGTTGCTAATACACTATTTAAATAGAACACCTGGAACTTGCATTAAACTTCCCTCAGAAAAAATTATACTATTATTGTTCGATTATACGTCCTTCGGGTCTAACATTCTTTGTAAGACCCTGCTACGTACATGGATCCTTCTTCGTTTAGACCAATTAACTTTTTTTAAAGTATAACAAGAACTCTACGCAGAGGATATTCCCCTTACTTCACAAAATGTCCGTTGTTGGAGGTGTCCGCTATGCAGAGACCAATAAATAACCGTGATAATTATGGCTTAAAATTGCTAGTGAAAATGGTACAAAACAAAAGTTCCTATCTCTACTAAAATTCAAAGACATTTATTTCAAAGTGTAAGCCATAGAAATTATATCAATTGAATATTTGTTGTAAGTGAAACTAGTTGTGTTAATTTTGATATTAAGTGACTAATTTTCGAAAGTACGTTATTGCATAAGGACCTGCCATCACGGCCGGAAACCAGGATATGTGTATTGCCCTAGAGACTATTTCGAAGAGGGCTGTTACTTGTGAACAGCTAGGATTACACATGAAACTTAACAACATAACCCACATGAGGGGGACAACTACTGGCGCTAGTCTATCAGCCACCCGAAAGAGGGTTGTAATTTTATTTAGCCTATTTTACGTGAATTACTCGTAAATTGTAAAACCTTTTTCGTCTTTACTTGAACAAACATTTTTTCACTTCACTGAGTGTCCTAATCGCATCACTGAAATAATTTGGACAGCTGAGGTTCATAAAGAGCCCGCTTCTCTATATCGCTGGATTTATCATCTTTATCAGTTGTTTTGTCTGACGTAATATCATACATTGAAAACAAAATATAGGTAACACGCTAAGTCTCGGAATTTTGCGTCATTTGTCGTTATCTCATAGAAACCCGTAAACAAGAGACAGCCTCTGCGTGTTTACTGAACATAGGAGAGAAGGTGATACATACCTGCCGAGGAAGTACCCTTTCCGTTTACTCCTTCTTCCTCCATGGCGCTACAGTCCTGTGGGGTTCATGGCCTACTCAATGAGACTTAGTGAAGTAGCTCGATCCTGCGCTGCTCCTTTCCAGTTTCTCACATTCAACAGGGTTCTGGAGTCTTGAGTGACTCAATTCATTCAAGTCTAGGACGTGTTTTTGCTCTCATTTTATAGATAGTTCCATCTGGTACATTTCTGGGTGCATCCCTCTCCTCCACATGCCCAGCTAAGTCTTCCAATCCTTATTACTTTTCCTATATTGGGTTCTCTAAACAGCTCGTAAAGCTCACAATTACTTCTCCTCCTCTACTGCCCACCAACATTCACGGGGCAAAGAACTCTCCTGAAGATCTTCCTCTCGAAGATAACCGGTCTGTTTTCCTTATTCCTCGTTATATAATGCCCAGGCTTCAGAGGCATAAATTAGTATTGGACGGATCAATGTCTTATACAGCATAATTTTTGTTTCCTACTTAAATACTGGCTGCTTAGGTGTTTGCGTAATCCAAAGTAGGCTTTATTGGCATTGGCTATCCTTTTATTCACCTCAATAGAGACCTTATTATTGGAGCTGACAATGGATTCCAGATAAATAAATTGATTCACTATTTCAAATTTAAAGGGTCCCAGCTCAACAAATCCACCTGCATGTTGGGTTACTTGAGGGTTGCCACACTCTAGATACTTTGTTTTCATTAATCTCAACTCCTCTCCGTTTACAGACAGTTAATTTTTACATTCTAACATAACTTTTTGAATGCATAGCCAAGAAATGTATTTTAAATAGTACAAGTAGACTGTAAATAGCACAAGTATTTTTGTGTTTAAGAATATCCGTAGTTGAGAGAGATTTATTAAAGATCACTATGTTACGGAACTGTGGATTGAAACTATTTTCGTTAAATGTAGGCGTCAGTAAGAATTGGTTATACCGTATATCTTAACCATTTGCTGTACTGAAGCCACTCTAGTTCTTACATAAACCTATAGCTATGTAACGCTTTGCTTTCTTCTTGTCAACCTGTGATTATTTGTCCTAAGAATCTATTTATGGAAGCTTTACGTGTTTACTCGTCAGCTGTCGTGGCATCTGGTAATTATATTACTGACGGTTGTTTGTGTCCGGACGAGTGCCTCTGGGTTTCATCCAACGTCATCGGCTCTTCTCGCTAATGCGACAAACACTTCACGAAATCAAATAGTGTCAAATAGAAATTAATTTGCAAAGACATTGAGAACCAAAACAACGATAACAAGTAAAAAAAAATAATAAGTGGAACCAAACAATGATACTAGAGAGTAAGATGAAATCAAATATTATTCGATAGACAAAGTGAAAATTAAATGGAAAAACTCGTAAGAAATAAAGAAATGAGTTTGTAAACTAAGTTACAGCCTGTAAATAAAATGTGTGAGGGAATTGTGTATCATGTAAAATGAAAGGCAAGCCTTCAAACTATTACAATTTCAGGCACATGCTATTATTTCCTTTATTTCCCCCATTTTCGGCCGAATGTCTACTTCGTATTTCGTGAAAGCTTCATTCTGAGGTACTTTCAGAAGTGCTCACGCTCCATGATGACGTATTACTACATGCTGTCGGTATTACTCAATTCTCTATCATTGATTCATGGTGACGAGTGAAGAGGCTCTTGACTATGTCAGTAATGATAAATTAATTAAAAGCTTTGAGAAATTATTCTTGTCTAGGAATTATATATTTATTCATAAATATTTAACATGAAAGGCACTCAATTCTTGTCTGAGGAAGTCGCCATATTCGCTGGCGAAAAGTTGCATTTTCAAGTTTTTTTTGGGACAATATTGCTCGTATTAAATCTATTAAATGCGTGTATAAGTATGTGTGTGTGCGCGCCCGGATAGGTTTATGCCCGTCCAGGAGCACAAGTCTGAGGGTCCGCTTTTTGGTAAGGCCAACCTAGAGTGGATAAAGATTTATTTTGCATTACCAGGACTGAACTAATAAGACGGGGTATTGAGGTATGGAAACCTGGTGATTCGAAAGGTTCTACAGGTTTCACGTAGTTCCTGCAGTCAAAAACCGTAGTCCTGGTTGGGGTTCGTCTTAGTGAAATCGAAAGACTTTTGCAGACTTGTAGTGTCACCAAGCCCTTGTCTCTTGTGAAAGTCACATGTTTGGGGTTGAAATTTTGCTGGTTTCAAAATGCTGAACTGAAGATTTTCCTCATCCACCCTCTAAATTTGTGTTTTTGACAGAGATTAGGTCGTGAGACAGGTACTCACTACCTTGATCACCTGTCTTCGTTTTTCACCATCTTTCTTTTTTCTTCACTACTTAAGAAAATTTGTGTGTGTATGTGTGCGCGTGCGCGCTCACAAGCGGCCGCATGCAATAGGACCTTTATGCGCACTCACGTAACTTTACCTAAGAGCCGTACTCTCAGACAAGTTACTTGTCCCCCACAGCCAACCTGACCACTAACCCTTGAGTGCATTGTGTGTGTATGTGTGCGCGTGCGCGCTCACAAGCGTCCGCATGCAATAGGACCTTTATGCGCACTCACGTAACTTTACCTAAGAGCCGTACTCTCAGACAAGTTACTTGGCCCCCACAGCCAACCTGACCACTAACCCTTGAGTACATTGTGTGTGTATGTGTGTGCATGCGCGCTCACAAGCGTCCGCATGCAATAGGACCTTTATGCGCACTCACATAACCTTACCTAAGAGCTGTACTCTCAGACAAGTTACTTGGACCTCACAGCCAACCTGACCACTAACCCTTCAGTAAATTGTGTGTGTGTATGTGTGCGCGTGCGCGCTCACAAGCGTCCGCATGCAATAGGACCTTTATGCGCACTCACGTAAATTTACCTAAGAGCCGTACTCTCAGACAAGTTACTTGGCCCCCACAGCCAACCTGACCACTAACCATTGAGTACATTGTGTGTGTATGTGTGCGCGTGCGCGCTCACAAGCGACCGAATGCAATAAGACCTTTATGCGCACTCACGTAACTTTACCTAAGAGCCGTACTCTCAGACAAGTTACTTGGCCCCCACAGGCAACCTGACCACTAACAGTTGAGTACATTGTGTGTGTATGTGTGCGCGTGCGCGCTCACAAGCGTCCGCATGCAATAGGACCTTTATGGGCACTCATGTAACCTTACCTAAGAGCCGTACTCTCAGACAAGTTACTTGTCCCCCACAGCCAACCTGAACACTAACCCTTGAGTACATTGTGTGTGTATGTGTGCGGGTGCGCGCTCACAAGCGTCCGCATGCAATAGGACCTTTATGCGCACTCACGTAACTTCACCTAAGAGCCGTACACTCAGACAAGTTACTTGTCCCCCACAGCCAACCTGACCACTAACCCTTGAGTACATTGTGTGTGTATGTGTGCGGGTGCGCGCTCACAAGCGTCCGCATGCAATAGGACCTTTATGCGCACTCACGTAACTTCACCTAAGAGCCGTACTCTCAGACAAGTTACTTGTCCCCCACAGCCAACCTGACCACTAACCCTTGAGTACATTGTGTGTGTATGTGTGAGCGTGCGCGCTCACAAGCGTCCGCATGCAATAGGACCTTTATGCGCACACACGTAACTTTACCGAAGAGCCGTACTCTCAGACAAGTTACTTGGCCCCCACAGCCAACCTGACCACTAACCCTTGAGTACAATGTGCGTGTATGTGTGCGCGTGCGCGCTCACAAGCGTTTGCATGCAATAGGCCCTTTATGCGCACTCACGTAACTTTACCTAAGAGCCGTACTCTCAGACAAGTTACTTGGCCCCCACAGCCAACCTGACCACTAACCCTTGAGTACATTGTGTGTGTAAGTGTGCGCGTGCGAGCTCACAAGCGTCCTCATGCAAGAGGACCTTTATGCGCACTCATATAACCTTACCTAAGAGCCGTACTCTCAGACAAGTTACTTGGCCCCCACAGCCAACCTGACCACTAACAGTTAAGTACATTGTGTGTGTATGTGTGCGCGTGCGCGCTCAACAGCGTTCGCATGCAATAGGACCTTTATGCGAACTCACGTAATTTTACCTAAGAGCCGTACACTCAGACAAGTTACTTGGACCCCACAGCCAACCTGACCACTAACCCTTGAGTACATTGTGTGTGTTTGTGTGCGTGTGCGCGCTCACAAGCCTCCGCATGCAATAGGACCTTTATGCGCACTCACGTAACTTTACCTAAAAGCCGTACTCTCAGACAAGTTACTTGTCCCCCACAGCCAACCTGACCACTAACCCTTGAGTACATTGTGTGTGTATGTGTGCGCGTGCGCGCTCACAAGCGTCCGCATGCAATAGGACCTTTATGCGCACTCACGTAACTTTACCTAAGAGCTGTACTCTCAGACAAGTTACTTGTCCCCCACAGCCAACCTGACCACTAACCCTTGAGTACATTGTGTGTATGTGTGCGCGTCCGTATTCACAAGCGTTTGCATGCAATAGGCCCTTTATGCGCACTCACGTAACTTTACCTAAGAGCCGTAACTTCAGACAAGTTACTTGGCCCCCACAGCCAAACTGACCACTAACAATTGAGTACATTGTGTGTGTAAGTGTGCGCGTGCGCGCTCATAAGCCTCCGCATGCAATAGGACCTTTATGCGCACTCACGTAACTTTACCTAAAAGCCGTACTCTCAGTCAAGTTACTTGTCAACCACAGCCAACCTGACCACTAACCATTGAGTACATTGTGTGTGTATGTGTGCGCGTGCGCGCTCACAAGCGTCCGCATGCAATAGGACCTTTATGCGCACTCACGTAACTTTACCTAAGAGCTGTACTCTCAGACAAGTTACTTGTCCCCCACAGCCAACCTGACCACTAACCCTTGAGTACATTGTGTGTATGTGTGCGCGTGCGTATTCACAAGCGTTTGCATGCAATAGGCCCTTTATGCGCACTCACGTAACTTTACCTAAGAGACGTACTCTCAGACAAGTCACTTGTCCCCCACAGCCAACCTGACCACTAACCCTTGAGTACATTGTGTGTATGTGTGCGCGTGCGTATTCACAAGCGTTTGCATGCAATAGGCCCTTTATGCGCACTCACGTAACTTTACCTAAGAGACGTACTCTCAGACAAGTTACTTGGCCCCCACAGCCAACCTGACCACTAACCATTGAGTACATTGTGTGTGTTTGTGTGCGTGTGCGCGCTCACAAGCGTCCGCATGCAATAGGACCTTGATGGGCACTCACGTAACTTTACCTAGGAGCCGTAATTTCAGACAAGTTGCTTGGCCCCCACAGCCAACCTGACCACTAACCCTTGAGTACATTATGTGTGTATGTGCGCGGGCGCGTACGTGCGCGCTCACAAGCCTCCGATTGCAATAGGACCTTTATGCGCACTCACGTAACTTTACCTAAGAGCCGTAATTTCAGACAAGTTACTTGGCCCCCACAGCCAAACTGACCACTAACCCTTGAGTACATTGTGTGCGTAAGTGTGCGCGTGCGAGCTCACAAGCGTCCGCATGCAAGAGGACCTTTATGCGCACTCATATAACCTTACCTAAGTGCCGTACTTTCAGACAAGTTACTTGGCCCCCACAGCCAACCTGACCACTAACCCTTGAGTACATTGTGTGTGTATGAGTGCGCGTGCGCGCTCACAAGCGTCCGCATGCAATAGGACCTTTATGCGCACTCACGTAACTTTACCTAAGAGCCGTACTCTCAGACAAGTTACTTGGCCCCCACAGCCAACCTGATCACTAACAGTTGAGTACATTGTGTGTGTATGTGTGCGCGTTGGCGCTCAACAGCGTTCGCATGCAATAGGACCTTTATGCGCACTCATGTAACCTTACCTAAGAGCCGTACTCTTAGACAAGTTACTTGTCCCCCACAGCCAACCTGACCACTAACCCTTGAGTACATTGTGTGTGTATGTGTGCGCGTGCGCGCTCACAAGCGTCCGCATGCAATAGGACCATTATGCGCACTCACGTAACTTTACCGAAGAGCCGTACTCTCAGACAAGTTACTTGGCCCCCACAGTCAACCTGACCACTAACCCTTGAGTACAATGTGCGTGTATGTGTGCGCGTGCGCGCTCACAAGCGTTTGCATGCAATAGGCCCTTTATGCGCACTCACGTAACTTTACCTAAGAGCCGTACTCTCAGACAAGTTACTTGGCCCCCACAGCCAACCTGACCACAGACCATTGAGTATATTGTGTGTGTATGTGTGCGCGTGCGCGCTCACAAGCGTCCGCATGCAATAGGACCTTTATTTGCACTCACGTAACTTCACCTAAGAGCCGTACTCTCAGACAAGTTACTTGGCCCCCACAGGCAACCTGACCACTAACAGTTGAGTACATTGTGTGTGTATGTGTGCGCGTGCGCGCTCACAAGCGTCCGCATGCAATAGGACCTTTATGGGCACTCATGTAACCTTACCTAAGAGCCGTACTCTCAGACAAGTTACTTGTCCCCCACAGCCAACCTGACCACTAACCCTTGAGTACATTGTGTGTGTATGTGTGCGGGTGCGAGCTCACAAGCGTCCGCATGCAATAGGACCTTTATGCGCACTCACGTAACTTCACCTAAGAGCCGTACACTCAGACAAGTTACTTGTCCCCCACAGCCAACCTGACCACTAACCCTTGAGTACATTGTGTGTGTATGTGTGCGGGTGCGCGCTCACAAGCGTCCGCATGCAATAGGACCTTTATGCGCACTCACGTAACTTCACCTAAGAGCCGTACTCTCAGACAAGTTACTTGTCCCCCACAGCCAACCTGACCACTAACCCTTGAGTACATTGTGTGTGTATGTGTGCGCGTGCGCGCTCACAAGCGTCCGCATGCAATAGGACCTTTATGCGCACACACGTAACTTTACCGAAGAGCCGTACTCTCAGACAAGTTACTTGTCCCCCACAGCCAACCTGACCACTAACCCTTGAGTACATTGTGTGTGTATGTGTGCGCGTGCGCGCTCACAAGCGTTTGCATGCAATAGGCCCTTTATGCGCACTCACGTAACTTTACCTAATAGCCGTACTCTCAGACAAGTTACTTGGCCCCCACAGCCAACCTGACCACTAACCCTTGAGTACATTGTGTGTGTAAGTGTGCGCGTGCGAGCTCACAAGCGTCCTCATGCAAGAGGACCTTTATGCGCACTCATATAACCTTACCTAAGAGCCGTACTCTCAGACAAGTTACTTGGCCCCCACAGCCAACCTGACCACTAACAGTTAAGTACATTGTGTGTGTATGTGTGCGCGTGCGCGCTCAACAGCGTTCGCATGCAATAATACCTTTATTCGAACTCACGTAATTTTACCTAAGAGCCGTACACTCAGACAAGTTACTTGGACCCCACAGCCAACCTGACCACTAACCCTTGAGTACATTGTGTGTGTTTGTGTGCGTGTGCGCGCTCACAAGCCTCCGCATGCAATAGGACCTTTATGCGCACTCACGTAACTTTACCTAAAAGCCGTACTCTCAGACAAGTTACTTGTCCCCCACAGCCAACCTGACCACTAACCCTTGAGTACATTGTGTGTGTATGTGTGCGCGTGCGCGCTCACAAGCGTCCGCATGCAATAGGACCTTTATGCGCACTCACGTAACTTTACCTAAGAGCTGTACTCTCAGACAAGTTACTTGTCCCCCACAGCCAACCTGACCACTAACCCTTGAGTACATTGTGTGTATGTGTGCGCGTCCGTATTCACAAGCGTTTGCATGCAATAGGCCCTTTATGCGCACTCACGTAACTTTACCTAAGAGCCGTAATTTCAGACAAGTTACTAGGCCCCCACAGCCAAACTGACCACTAACCCTTGAGTACATTGTGTGTGTAAGTGTGCGCGTGCGCGCTCACAAGCCTCCGCATGCAATAGGACCTTTATGCGTACTCACGTAACTTTACCTAAAAGCCGTACTCTCAGTCAAGTTACTTGTCCCCCACAGCCAACCTGACCACTAACCCTTGAGTACATTGTGTGTGTATGTGTGCGCGTGCGCGCTCACAAGCGTCCGCATGCAATAGGACCTTTATGCGCACTCACGTAACTTTACCTAAGAGCTGTACTCTCAGACAAGTTACTTGTCCCCCACAGCCAACCTGACCACTAACCCTTGAGTACATTGTGTGTATGTGTGCGCGTGCGTATTCACAAGCGTTTGCATGCAATAGGTCCTTTATGCGCACTCACGTAACTTTACCTAAGAGACGTACTCTCAGACAAGTTACTTGGCCCCCACAGCCAACCTGACCACTAACCATTGAGTACATTGTGTGTGTTTGTGTGCGTGTGCGCGCTCACAAGCGTCCGCATGCAATAGGACCTTGATGCGCACTCACGTAACTTTACCTAGGAGCCGTAATTTCAGACAAGTTGCTTGGCCCCCACAGCCAACCTGACCACTAACCCTTGAGTACATTATGTGTGTATGTGCGCGGGCGCGTACGTGCGCGCTCACAAGCCTCCGATTGCAATAGGACCTTTATGCGCACTCACGTAACTTTACCTAAGAGCCGTAATTTCAGACAAGTTACTTGGCCCCCACAGCCAAACTGACCACTAACCCTTGAGTACAATGTGCGTGTATGTGTGCGCGTGCGCCCTCACAAGCGTTTGCATGCAATAGGCCCTTTATGCGCACTCACGTAACTTTACCTAAGAGCCGTACTCTCAGACAAGTTACTTGGCCCCCACAGCCAACCAGACCACTAACCCATGAGTACATTGTGTGTGTATGTGTGCGGGTGCGCGCTCACAAGCGTCCGCATGCAAGAGGACCTTTATGCGCACTCATATAACCTTACCTAAGTGCCGTACTTTCAGACAAGTTACTTGGCCCCCACAGCCAACCTGACCACTAACCCTTGAGTACATTGTGTGTGTATGAGTGCGCGTGCGCGCTCACAAGCGTCCGCATGCAATAGGACCTTTATGCGCACTCACGTAACTTTACCTAAGAGCCGTACTCTCAGACAAGTTACTTGGCCCCCACAGCCAACCTGATCACTAACAGTTGAGTACATTGTGTGTGTATGTGTGCGCGTTGGCGCTCAACAGCGTTCGCATGCAATAGGACCTTTATGCGCACTCATGTAACCTTACCTAAGAGCCGTACTCTTAGACAAGTTACTTGTCCCCCACAGCCAACCTGACCACTAACCCTTGAGTACATTGTGTGTGTATGTGTGCGCGTGCGCGCTCACAAGCGTCCGCATGCAATAGGACCATTATGCGCACTCACGTAACTTTACCGAAGAGCCGTACTCTCAGACAAGTTACTTGGCCCCCACAGTCAACCTGACCACTAACCCTTGAGTACAATGTGCGTGTATGTGTGCGCGTGCGCGCTCACAAGCGTTTGCATGCAATAGGCCCTTTATGCGCACTCACGTAACTTTACCTAAGAGCCGTACTCTCAGACAAGTTACTTGGCCCCCACAGCCAACCTGACCACAGACCATTGAGTATATTGTGTGTGTATGTGTGCGCGTGCGCGCTCACAAGCGTCCGCATGCAATAGGACCTTTATTTGCACTCACGTAACTTCACCTAAGAGCCGTACTCTCAGACAAGTTACTTGGCCCCCACAGGCAACCTGACCACTAACAGTTGAGTACATTGTGTGTGTATGTGTGCGCGTGCGCGCTCACAAGCGTCCGCATGCAATAGGACCTTTATGGGCACTCATGTAACCTTACCTAAGAGCCGTACTCTCAGACAAGTTACTTGTCCCCCACAGCCAACCTGACCACTAACCCTTGAGTACATTGTGTGTGTATGTGTGCGGGTGCGAGCTCACAAGCGTCCGCATGCAATAGGACCTTTATGCGCACTCACGTAACTTCACCTAAGAGCCGTACACTCAGACAAGTTACTTGTCCCCCACAGCCAACCTGACCACTAACCCTTGAGTACATTGTGTGTGTATGTGTGCGGGTGCGCGCTCACAAGCGTCCGCATGCAATAGGACCTTTATGCGCACTCACGTAACTTCACCTAAGAGCCGTACTCTCAGACAAGTTACTTGTCCCCCACAGCCAACCTGACCACTAACCCTTGAGTACATTGTGTGTGTATGTGTGCGCGTGCGCGCTCACAAGCGTCCGCATGCAATAGGACCTTTATGCGCACACACGTAACTTTACCGAAGAGCCGTACTCTCAGACAAGTTACTTGTCCCCCACAGCCAACCTGACCACTAACCCTTGAGTACATTGTGTGTGTATGTGTGCGCGTGCGCGCTCACAAGCGTTTGCATGCAATAGGCCCTTTATGCGCACTCACGTAACTTTACCTAATAGCCGTACTCTCAGACAAGTTACTTGGCCCCCACAGCCAACCTGACCACTAACCCTTGAGTACATTGTGTGTGTAAGTGTGCGCGTGCGAGCTCACAAGCGTCCTCATGCAAGAGGACCTTTATGCGCACTCATATAACCTTACCTAAGAGCCGTACTCTCAGACAAGTTACTTGGCCCCCACAGCCAACCTGACCACTAACAGTTAAGTACATTGTGTGTGTATGTGTGCGCGTGCGCGCTCAACAGCGTTCGCATGCAATAATACCTTTATTCGAACTCACGTAATTTTACCTAAGAGCCGTACACTCAGACAAGTTACTTGGACCCCACAGCCAACCTGACCACTAACCCTTGAGTACATTGTGTGTGTTTGTGTGCGTGTGCGCGCTCACAAGCCTCCGCATGCAATAGGACCTTTATGCGCACTCACGTAACTTTACCTAAAAGCCGTACTCTCAGACAAGTTACTTGTCCCCCACAGCCAACCTGACCACTAACCCTTGAGTACATTGTGTGTGTATGTGTGCGCGTGCGCGCTCACAAGCGTCCGCATGCAATAGGACCTTTATGCGCACTCACGTAACTTTACCTAAGAGCTGTACTCTCAGACAAGTTACTTGTCCCCCACAGCCAACCTGACCACTAACCCTTGAGTACATTGTGTGTATGTGTGCGCGTCCGTATTCACAAGCGTTTGCATGCAATAGGCCCTTTATGCGCACTCACGTAACTTTACCTAAGAGCCGTAATTTCAGACAAGTTACTAGGCCCCCACAGCCAAACTGACCACTAACCCTTGAGTACATTGTGTGTGTAAGTGTGCGCGTGCGCGCTCACAAGCCTCCGCATGCAATAGGACCTTTATGCGTACTCACGTAACTTTACCTAAAAGCCGTACTCTCAGTCAAGTTACTTGTCCCCCACAGCCAACCTGACCACTAACCCTTGAGTACATTGTGTGTGTATGTGTGCGCGTGCGCGCTCACAAGCGTCCGCATGCAATAGGACCTTTATGCGCACTCACGTAACTTTACCTAAGAGCTGTACTCTCAGACAAGTTACTTGTCCCCCACAGCCAACCTGACCACTAACCCTTGAGTACATTGTGTGTATGTGTGCGCGTGCGTATTCACAAGCGTTTGCATGCAATAGGTCCTTTATGCGCACTCACGTAACTTTACCTAAGAGACGTACTCTCAGACAAGTTACTTGGCCCCCACAGCCAACCTGACCACTAACCATTGAGTACATTGTGTGTGTTTGTGTGCGTGTGCGCGCTCACAAGCGTCCGCATGCAATAGGACCTTGATGCGCACTCACGTAACTTTACCTAGGAGCCGTAATTTCAGACAAGTTGCTTGGCCCCCACAGCCAACCTGACCACTAACCCTTGAGTACATTATGTGTGTATGTGCGCGGGCGCGTACGTGCGCGCTCACAAGCCTCCGATTGCAATAGGACCTTTATGCGCACTCACGTAACTTTACCTAAGAGCCGTAATTTCAGACAAGTTACTTGGCCCCCACAGCCAAACTGACCACTAACCCTTGAGTACAATGTGCGTGTATGTGTGCGCGTGCGCCCTCACAAGCGTTTGCATGCAATAGGCCCTTTATGCGCACTCACGTAACTTTACCTAAGAGCCGTACTCTCAGACAAGTTACTTGGCCCCCACAGCCAACCAGACCACTAACCCATGAGTACATTGTGTGTGTATGTGTGCGGGTGCGCGCTCACAAGCGTCCGCATGCAATAGGACCTTTATGCGCACTCACGTAACTTTACCGAAGAGCCGTACTCTCAGACAAGTTACTTGGCCCCCACAGCCAACCTGACCACTAACCCTTGAGTACAATGTGCGTGTATGTGTGCGCGTGCGCGCTCACAAGCGTTTGCATGCAATAGGCCCTTTATGCGCACTCACATAACTTTACCTAAGAGCCGTACTCTCAGACAAGTTACTTGGCCCCCACAGCCAACCAGACCACTAACCCTTGAGTACATTGTGTGTGTAAGTGTGCGCGTGCGAGCTCACAAGCGTCCTCATGCAAGAGGACCTTTATGCGCACTCATATAACCTTACCTAAGAGCCGTACTCTCAGACAAGTTACTTGGCCCCCACAGCCAACCTGACCACTAACAGTTAAGTACATTGTGTGTGTATGTGTGCGCGTGCGCGCTCAACAGCGTTCGCATGCAATATTACCTTTATGCGCACTCACGTAATTTTACCTAAGAGCCGTACACTCAGACAAGTTACTTGGACCCCACAGCCAACCTGACCACTAACCCTTGAGTACATTGTGTGTGTTTGTGTGCGTGTGCGCGCTCACAAGCCTCCGCATGCAATATTACCTTTATGCGCACTCACGTAACTTTACCTAAAAGCCGTACTCTCAGACAAGTTACTTGTCCCCCACAGCCAACCTGACCACTAACCCTTGAGCACATTGTGTGTGTATGTGTGCGCGTGCGCGCTCACAAGCCTCCGCATGCAATAGGACCTTTATGCGCACTCACGTAACTTTACCTAAAAGCCGTACTCTCAGTCAAGTTACTTGTCCCCCACAGCCAACCTGACCACTAACCCTTGAGTACATTGTGTGTGTATGTGTGCGCGTGCGCGCTCACAAGCGTCCGCATGCAATAGGACCTTTATGCGCACTCACGTAACTTTACCTAAGAGCTGTACTCTCAGACAAGTTACTTGTCCCCCACAGCCAACCTGACCACTAACCTTTGAGTACATTGTGTGTATGTGTGCGCGTCCGTATTCACAAGCGTTTGCATGCAATAGGCCCTTTATGCGCACTCACGTAACTTTACCTAAGAGCCGTAATTTCAGACAAGTTGCTTGGCCCCCACAGCCAACCTGACCACTAACCATTGCGTACATATTGTGTGTATGTGCGCGGGGGCGTACGTGCGCGCTCACAAGCCTCCGCATGCAATAGGACCTTTATGCGCACTCACGTAACTTTACCTAAGAGCCGTAATTTCAGACAAGTTACTTGGCCCTCGCAGCCAAACTGACCACTAACCCTTGAGTACATTGTGTGTGTAAGTGTGTGCGTGCGAGCTCACAAGCGTCCGCATGCAAGAGGACCTTTATGCGCACTCATATAACCTTACCTAAGTGTCGTACTCTCAGACAAGTTACTTGGCCCCCACAGCCAACCTGACCACTAACCCTTGAGTACATTGTGTGTGTATGTGTGCGCGTGCTCGCTCACAAGCGTCCGCATGCAATAGGACCTTTATGCGCACTCACGTCACTTGACCTAAGAGCCGTACTCTCAGACAAGTTAAATGTCCCCCACAGCCAACCTGACCACTAACCCTTGAGTACATTGTGTGTGTATGTGTGCGCGTGCGCATTCACAAGTGTCCGCATGCAATAGGACCTTTATGCGCACTCACGTAACTTTACCTAAGAGACGTACTCTCAGACAAGTTACTTGTCCCCCACAGCCAACCTGACCACTAACCCTTGAGTACATTGTGTGTATGTGTGCGCGTCCGTATTCACAAGCGTTTGCATGCAATAGGCCCTTTATGCGCACTCACGTAACTTTACCTAAGAGCCGTAATTTCAGACAAGTTACTAGGCCCCCACAGCCAAACTGACCACTAACCCTTGAGTACATTGTGTGTGTAAGTGTGCGCGTGCGCGCTCACAAGCCTCCGCATGCAATAGGACCTTTATGCGTACTCACGTAACTTTACCGAAAAGCCGTACTCTCAGTCAAGTTACTTGTCCCCCACAGCCAACCTGACCACTAACCCTTGAGTACATTGTGTGTGTATGTGTGCGCGTGCGCGCTCACAAGCGTCCGCATGCAATAGGACCTTTATGCGCACTCACGTAACTTTACCTAAGAGCTGTACTCTCAGACAAGTTACTTGTCCCCCACAGCCAACCTGACCACTAACCCTTGAGTACATTGTGTGTATGTGTGCGCGTGCGTATTCACAAGCGTTTGCATGCAATAGGCCCTTTATGCGCACTCACGTAACTTTACCTAAGAGACGTACTCTCAGACAAGTTACTTGGCCCCCACAGCCAACCTGACCACTAACCATTGAGTACATTGTGTGTGTTTGTGTGCGTGTGCGCGCTCACAAGCCTCCGATTGCAATAGGACCTTTATGCGCACTCACGTAACTTTACCTAAGAGCCGTAATTTCAGACAAGTTACTTGGCCCCCACAGCCAAACTGACCACTAACCCTTGAGTACAATGTGCGTGTATGTGTGCGCGTGCGCGCTCACAAGCGTTTGCATGCAATAGGCCCTTTATGCGCACTCACGTAACTTTACCTAAGAGCCGTACTCTCAGACAAGTTACTTGGCCCCCACAGCCAACCAGACCACTAACCCATGAGTACATTGTGTGTGTATGTGTGCGGGTGCGCGCTCACAAGCGTCCGCATGCAATAGGACCTTTATGCGCACTCACGTAACTTTACCGAAGAGCCGTACTCTCAGACAAGTTACTTGGCCCCCACAGCCAACCTGACCACTAACCCTTGAGTACAATGTGCGTGTATGTGTGCGCGTGCGCGCTCACAAGCGTTTGCATGCAATAGGCCCTTTATGCGCACTCACATAACTTTACCTAAGAGCCGTACTCTCAGACAAGTTACTTGGCCCCCACAGCCAACCAGACCACTAACCCTTGAGTACATTGTGTGTGTAAGTGTGCGCGTGCGAGCTCACAAGCGTCCTCATGCAAGAGGACCTTTATGCGCACTCATATAACCTTACCTAAGAGCCGTACTCTCAGACAAGTTACTTGGCCCCCACAGCCAACCTGACCACTAACAGTTAAGTACATTGTGTGTGTATGTGTGCGCGTGCGCGCTCAACAGCGTTCGCATGCAATATTACCTTTATGCGCACTCACGTAATTTTACCTAAGAGCCGTACACTCAGACAAGTTACTTGGACCCCACAGCCAACCTGACCACTAACCCTTGAGTACATTGTGTGTGTTTGTGTGCGTGTGCGCGCTCACAAGCCTCCGCATGCAATAGGACCTTTATGCGCACTCACGTAACTTTACCTAAAAGCCGTACTCTCAGACAAGTTACTTGTCCCCCACAGCCAACCTGACCACTAACCCTTGAGCACATTGTGTGTGTATGTGTGCGCGTGCGCGCTCACAAGCCTCCGCATGCAATAGGACCTTTATGCGCACTCACGTAACTTTACCTAAAAGCCGTACTCTCAGTCAAGTTACTTGTCCCCCACAGCCAACCTGACCACTAACCCTTGAGTACATTGTGTGTGTATGTGTGCGCGTGCGCGCTCACAAGCGTCCGCATGCAATAGGACCTTTATGCGCACTCACGTAACTTTACCTAAGAGCTGTACTCTCAGACAAGTTACTTGTCCCCCACAGCCAACCTGACCACTAACCTTTGAGTACATTGTGTGTATGTGTGCGCGTCCGTATTCACAAGCGTTTGCATGCAATAGGCCCTTTATGCGCACTCACGTAACTTTACCTAAGAGCCGTAATTTCAGACAAGTTGCTTGGCCCCCACAGCCAACCTGACCACTAACCATTGCGTACATATTGTGTGTATGTGCGCGGGGGCGTACGTGCGCGCTCACAAGCCTCCGCATGCAATAGGACCTTTATGCGCACTCACGTAACTTTACCTAAGAGCCGTAATTTCAGACAAGTTACTTGGCCCTCGCAGCCAAACTGACCACTAACCCTTGAGTACATTGTGTGTGTAAGTGTGTGCGTGCGAGCTCACAAGCGTCCGCATGCAAGAGGACCTTTATGCGCACTCATATAACCTTACCTAAGTGTCGTACTCTCAGACAAGTTACTTGGCCCCCACAGCCAACCTGACCACTAACCCTTGAGTACATTGTGTGTGTATGTGTGCGCGTGCTCGCTCACAAGCGTCCGCATGCAATAGGACCTTTATGCGCACTCACGTAACTTTACCTAAAAGCCGTACTCTCAGACAAGTTACTTGGCCCCCACAGCCAACCTGACCACTAACCCTTGAGTACTTTGTGTGTGTATGTGTGCGCGTGCGCGCTCACAAGCGTCCGCATGCAATAGGACCTTTATGCGCACTCACGTCACTTGACCTAAGAGCCGTACTCTCAGACAAGTTAAATGTCCCCCACAGCCAACCTGACCACTAACCCTTGAGTACATTGTGTGTGTATGTGTGCGCGTGCGCATTCACAAGTGTCCGCATGCAATAGGACCTTTATGCGCACTCACGTAACTTTACCTAAGAGACGTACTCTCAGACAAGTTACTTGTCCCCCACAGCCAACCTGACCACTAACCCTTGAGTACATTGTGTGTATGTGTGCGCGTCCGTATTCACAAGCGTTTGCATGCAATAGGCCCTTTATGCGCACTCACGTAACTTTATCTAAGAGCCGTAATTTCAGACAAGTTACTAGGCCCCCACAGCCAAACTGGCCACTAACCCTTGAGTACATTGTGTGTGTAAGTGTGCGCGTGCGCGCTCACAAGCCTCCGCATGCAATAGGACCTTTATGCGTACTCACGTAACTTTACCGAAAAGCCGTACTCTCAGTCAAGTTACTTGTCCCCCACAGCCAACCTGACCACTAACCCTTGAGTACATTGTGTGTGTATGTGTGCGCGTGCGCGCTCACAAGCGTCCGCATGCAATCGGACCTTTATGCGCACTCACGTAACTTTACCTAAGAGCTGTACTCTCAGACAAGTTACTTGTCCCCCACAGCCAACCTGACCACTAACCCTTGAGTACATTGTGTGTATGTGTGCGCGTGCGTATTCACAAGCGTTTGCATGCAATAGGCCCTTTATGCGCACTCACGTAACTTTACCTAAGAGACGTACTCTCAGACAAGTTACTTGGCCCCCACAGCCAACCTGACCACTAACCATTGAGTACATTGTGTGTGTTTGTGTGCGTGTGCGCGCTCACAAGCGTCCGCATGCAATAGGACCTTGATGCGCACTCACGTAACTTTACCTAGGAGCCGTAATTTCAGACAAGTTGCTTGGCCCCCACAGCCAACCTGACCACTAACCCTTGAGTACATTATGTGTGTATGTGCGCGGGCGCGTACGTGCGCGCTCACAAGCCTCCGATTGCAATAGGACCTTTATGCGCACTCACGTAACTTTACCTAAGAGCCGTAATTTCAGACAAGTTACTTGGCCCCCACAGCCAAACTGACCACTAACCCTTGAGTACAATGTGCGTGTATGTGTGCGCGTGCGCGCTCACAAGCGTTTGCATGCAATAGGCCCTTTATGCGCACTCACGTAACTTTACCTAAGAGCCGTACTCTCAGACAAGTTACTTGGCCCCCACAGCCAACCAGACCACTAACCCTTGAGTACATTGTGTGTGTATGTGTGCGGGTGCGCGCTCACAAGCGTCCGCATGCAATAGGACCTATATGCGCACTCACGTAACTTTACCGAAGAGCCGTACTCTCAGACAAGTTACTTGGCCCCCACAGCCAACCTGACCACTAACCCTTGAGTACAATGTGCGTGTATGTGTGCGCGTGCGCGCTCACAAGCGTTTGCATGCAATAGGCCCTTTATGCGCACTCACGTAACTTTACCTAAGAGCCGTACTCTCAGACAAGTTACTTGGCCCCCACAGCCAACCAGACCACTAACCCTTGAGTACATTGTGTGTGTAAGTGTGCGCGTGCGAGCTCACAAGCGTCCTCATGCAAGAGGACCTTTATGCGCACTCATATAACCTTACCTAAGAGCCGTACTCTCAGACAAGTTACTTGGCCCCCACAGCCAACCTGACCACTAACAGTTAAGTACATTGTGTGTGTATGTGTGCGCGTGCGCGCTCAACAGCGTTCGCATGCAATATTACCTTTATGCGCACTCACGTAATTTTACCTAAGAGCCGTACACTCAGACAAGTTACTTGGACCCCACAGCCAACCTGACCACTAACCCTTGAGTACATTGTGTGTGTTTGTGTGCGTGTGCGCGCTCACAAGCCTCCGCATGCAATAGGACCTTTATGCGCACTCACGTAACTTTACCTAAAAGCCGTACTCTCAGACAAGTTACTTGTCCCCCACAGCCAACCTGACCACTAACCCTTGAGCACATTGTGTGTGTATGTGTGCGCGTGCGCGCTCACAAGCCTCCGCATGCAATAGGACCTTTATGCGCACTCACGTAACTTTACCTAAAAGCCGTACTCTCAGTCAAGTTACTTGTCCCCCACAGCCAACCTGACCACTAACCCTTGAGTACATTGTGTGTGTATGTGTGCGCGTGCGCGCTCACAAGCGTCCTCATGCAAGTGGACCTTTATGCGCACTCATATAACCTTACCTAAGAGCCGTACTCTCAGACAAGTTACTTGGCCCCCACAGCCAACCTGACCACTAACAGTTAAGTACATTGTGTGTGTATGTGTGCGCGTGCGCGCTCAACAGCGTTCGCATGCAATATTACCTTTATGCGCACTCACGTAATTTTACCTAAGAGCCGTACACTCAGACAAGTTACTTGGACCCCACAGCCAACCTGACCACTAACCCTTGAGTACATTGTGTGTGTTTGTGTGCGTGTGCGCGCTCACAAGCCTCCGCATGCAATAGGACCTTTATGCGCACTCACGTAACTTTACCTAAAAGCCGTACTCTCAGACAAGTTACTTGTCCCCCACAGCCAACCTGACCACTAACCCTTGAGTACATTGTGTGTGTATGTGTGCGCGTGCGCGCTCACAAGCCTCCGCATGCAATAGGACCTTTATGCGCACTCACGTAACTTTACCTAAGAGCTGTACTCTCAGACAAGTTACTTGTCCCCCACAGCCAACCTGACCACTAACCCTTGCGTACATATTGTGTGTATGTGCGCGGGGGCGTACGTGCGCGCTCACAAGCCTCCGCATGCAATAGGACCTTTATGCGCACTCACGTAACTTTACCTAAGAGCCGTAATTTCAGACAAGTTACTTGGCCCTCGCAGCCAAACTGACCACTAACCCTTGAGTACATTGTGTGTGTAAGTGTGCGCGTGCGAGCTCACAGGCGTCCGCATGCAAGAGGACCTTTATGCGCACTCATATAACCTTACCTAAGTGTCGTACTCTCAGACAAGTTACTTGGCCCCCACAGCCAACCTGACCACTAACCCTTGAGTACATTGTGTGTGTATGTGTGCGCGTGCTCGCTCACAAGCGTCCGCATGCAATAGGACCTTTATGCGCACTCACGTAACTTTACCTAAAAGCCGTACTCTCAGACAAGTTACTTGGCCCCCACAGCCAACCTGACCACTAACCCTTGAGTACTTTGTGTGTGTATGTGTGCGCGTGCGCGCTCACAAGCGTCCGCATGCAATAGGACCTTTATGCGCACTCACGTCACTTGACCTAAGAGCCGTACTCTCAGACAAGTTAAATGTCCCCCACAGCCAACCTGACCACTAACCCTTGAGTACATTGTGTGTGTATGTGTGCGCGTGCGCATTCACAAGTGTCCGCATGCAATAGGACCTTTATGCGCACTCACGTAACTTTACCTAAGAGACGTACTCTCAGACAAGTTACTTGGCCCCCACAGCCAACCTGACCACTAACCCTTGAGTACATTGTGTGTTTATGTGTGCGCGTGCGCGTTCACAAGCGTCCGCATGCAATAGGACCTTTATGCGCACTCACGTAACTTTACCTAAGAGCCGTACTCTCAGACAAGTTACTTGGCCCCCACAGCCAACCTGACCACCAACCCTTGAGTACATTGTGTGTGTATGTGTGCGCGTGCGCGCTCACAAGCGTCCGCATGCAATAGGACCTTTATACGCACTCATCTAACCTTACCTAAGAGCCGTACTCTCAGACAAGTTACTTGTCCCCACAGCCAACCTGACCACTAACCCTTGAGTACATTGTGTGTGTATGTGTGCGCATGCGCATTCACAAGTGTCCGCATGCAATAGGACCTTTATGCGCACTCACGTAACTTTACCTAAGATCCGTACTCTCAGACAAGATACTTGGCCCCCACAGCCAACCTGAGCACTAACCTTCGCGTACATTGTGTGTGTATGTGTGCGCGTGCGCATTCACAAGTGTCCGCATGCAATAGGACCTTTATGCGTACTCACGTAACTTTACTTAAGAGCCGTACTCTCAGACAAGTTACTTGGCCCCCACAGCCAACCTGAGCACTAACCCTCGCGTACATTGTGTGTGTATGTGTGCGCGTGCGCATTCACAAGTGTCCGCATGCAATAGGACCTTTATGCGCACTCCTGTAACCTTACCTAAGAGCCGTACTCTCAGACAAGTTACTTGTCCCCGACAGCCAACCTGACCACTAACCCTTGAGTACATTGTGTGTGTATGTGTGCGCGTGCGCATTCACAAGTGTCCGCATGCAATAGGACCTTTATGCGCACTCATGTAAACTTACCTAAGAGCCGTACTCTCAGACAAGTTACTTGTCCCCCACAGCCAACCTGACCACTAACCCTTGAGTACATTGTGTGTGTATGTGTGCGCGTGCGCATTCACAAGTGTCCGCATGCAATAGGACCTTTATGCGCACTCATGTAAACTTACCTAAGAGCCGTACTCTCAGACAAGTTACTTGTCCCCCACAGCCAACCTGACCACTAACCCTTGAGTACATTGTGTGTGTATGTGTGCGCGTGCGCATTCACAAGTGTCTGCCTGCAATAGGACCTTTATGCGCACTCACGTAACTTTACCTAAGAGCCGTATTCTCAGACAAGTTACTTGGCCCCCACAGCCAACCTGACCACTAACCCTTGAGTACATTGTGTGTGTATGTGTGCGCGTGCGCGTTCAACAGCGTTCGCATGCAATAGGACCTTTATGCGCACTCACGTAATTTTACCTAAGAGCCGTACTCTCAGACAAGTTACTTGGCCCCCACAGCCAACCTGACCACTAACCCTTGAGTACATTGTGTGTGTATGAGTGCGCGTGCGCGCTCACAAGCGTCCGCATGCAATAGGACCTTTATGCGCACTCACGTAACTTTACCTAAGAGCCGTACTCTCAGACAAGTTACTTGGCCCCCACAGCCAACCTGATCACTAACAGTTGAGTACATTGTGTGTGTATGTGTGCGCGTTGGCGCTCAACAGCGTTCGCATGCAATAGGACCTTTATGCGTACTCATGTAACCTTACCTAAGAGCCGTACTCTTAGACAAGTTACTTGTCCCCCACAGCCAACCTGACCACTAACCCTTGAGTACATTGTGTGTGTATGTGAGCGCGTGCGCGCTCACAAGCGTCCGCATGCAATAGGACCATTATGCGCACTCACGTAACTTTACCGAAGAGCCGTACTCTCAGACAAGTCACTTGGCCCCCACAGCCAACCTGACCACTAACCCTTGAGTACAATGTGCGTGTATGTGTGCGCGTGCGCGCTCACAAGCGTTTGCATGCAATAGGCCCTTTATGCGCACTCACGTAACTTTACCTAAGAGCCGTACTCTCAGACAAGTTACTTGGCCCCCACAGCCAACCTGACCACAAACCATTGAGTATATTGTGTGTGTATGTGTGCGCGTGCGCGCTCACAAGCGTCCGCATGCAATAGGACCTTTATTTGCACTCATGTAACCTTACCTAAGAGCCGTACTCTCAGACAAGTTACTTGTCCCCCACAGCCAACCTGACCACTAACCCTTGAGTACATTGTGTGTGTATGTGTGCGGGTGCGCGCTCACAAGCGTCCGCATGCAATAGGACCTTTATGCGCACTCACGTAACTTCACCTAAGAGCCGTACACTCAGACAAGTTACTTGTCCCCCACAGCCAACCTGACCACTAACCCTTGAGTACATTGTGTGTGTATGTGTGCGGGTGCGCGCTCACAAGCGTCCGCATGCAATAGGACCTTTATGCGCACTCACGTAACTTTACCGAAGAGCCGTACTCTCAGACAAGTTACTTGGCCCCCACAGCCAACCTGACCACTAACCCTTGAGTACAATGTGCGTGTATGTGTGCGCGTGCGCGCTCACAAGCGTTTGCATGCAATAGGCCCTTTATGCGCACTCACGTAACTTTACCTAAGAGCCGTACTCTCAGACAAGTTACTTGGCCCCCACAGCCAACCTGACCACTAACCCTTGAGTACATTGTGTGTGTAAGTGTGCGCGTGCGAGCTCACAAGCGTCCTCATGCAAGAGGACCTTTATGCGCACTCATATAACCTTACCTTAGAGCCGTACTCTCAGACAAGTTACTTGGCCCCCACAGCCAACCTGACCACTAACAGTTAAGTACATTGTGTGTGTATGTGTGCGCGTGCGCGCTCAACAGCGTTCGCATGCAATATTACCTTTATGCGCACTCACGTAATTTTGCTTAAGTGCCGTACACTCAGACAAGTTACTTGGACCCCACAGCCAACCTGACCACTAACCCTTGAGTACATTGTGTGTGTTTGTGTGCGTGTGCGCGCTCACAAGCATCAGCATGCAATAGGACCTTTATGCGCACTCACGTAACTTTACCTAAAAGCCGTACTCTCAGACAAGTTACTTGTCCCCCACAGCCAACCTGACCACTAACCCTTGAGTACATTGTGTGTGTATGTGTGCGCGTGCGCGCTCACAAGCCTCCGCATGCAATAGGACCTTTATGCGCACTCACGTAACTTTACCTAAAAGCCGTACTCTCAGTCAAGTTACTTGTCCCCCACAGCAAACCTGACCACTAACCCTTGAGTACATTGTGTGTGTATGTGTGCGCGTGCGCGCTCACAAGCGTCCGCATGCAATAGGACCTTTATGCGCACTCACGTAACTTTACCTAAGAGCTGTACTCTCAGACAAGTTACTTGTCCCCCACAGCCAACCTGACCACTAACCTTTGAGTACATTGTGTGTATGTGTGCGCGTCCGTATTCACAAGCGTTTGCATGCAATAGGCCGTTTATGCGCACTCACGTAACTTTACCTAAGAGCCGTAATTTCAGACAAGTTGCTTGGCCCCCACAGACAACCTGACCACTAACCCTTGCGTACATTATGTGTGTATGTGCGCGGGCGCGTACGTGCGCGCTCACAAGCCTCCGCATGCAATAGGACCTTTATGCGCACTCACGTAACTTTACCTAAGAGCCGTAATTTCAGACAAGTTACTTGGCCACTAACCCTTGAGTACATTGTCTGTGTAAGTGTGCGCGTGCGAGCTCACAAGCGTCCGCATGCAAGAGGACCTTTATGCGCACTCATATAACCTTACCTAAGTGTCGTACTCTCAGACAAGTTACTTGGCCCCCACAGCCAACCTGACCACTAACCCTTGAGTACATTGTGTGTGTATGTGTGCGCGTGCTCGCTCACAAGCATCCGCATGCAATAGGACCTTTATGCGCACTCACGTAACTTTACCTAAAAGCCGTACTCTCAGACAAGTTACTTGGCCCCCACAGCCAACCTGACCACTAACCCTTGAGTACTTTGTGTGTGTATGTGTGCGCGTGCGCGCTCACAAGCGTCCGCATGCAATAGGACCTTTATGCGCACTCACGTCACATGACCTAAGAGCCGTACTCTCAGACAAGTTAAATGTCCCCCACAGCCAACCTGACCACTAACCCTTGAGTACATTGTGTGTGTATGTGTGCGCGTGCGCATTCACAAGTGTCCGCATGCAATAGGACCTTTATGCGCACTCACGTAACTTTACCTAAGAGACGTAATCTCAGACAAGTTACTTGGCCCCCACAGCCAACCTGAACACTAACCCTTGAGTACATTGTGTTTGTATGTGTGCGCGTGCGCGCTCACAATCGTCCGCATGCAATAGGACCTTTATGCGCACTCACGTAACTTTACCTAAGAGCCGTACTCTCAGACAAGTTACTTGGCCCCCACAGCCAACCTGACCACTAACCCTTGAGTACATTGTGTGTGTATGTGTGCGCGTGCGCGCTCACAAGCGTCCGCATGCAATAGGACCTTTATGCGCACTCATGTAACCTTACCTAAGAGCCGTACTCTCAGACAAGTTACTTGTCCCCCACAGCCAACCTGACCACTAACCCTTGAGTACATTGTGTGTGTATGTGTGCGCATGCGCATTCACAAGTGTCCGCATGCAATAGGACCTTTATGCGCACTCACGTAACTTTACCTAAGAGCCGTACTCTCAGACAAGTTACTTGGCCCCCACAGCCAACCTGAGCACTAACCCTTGCGTACATTGTGTGTGTATGTGTGCGCGTGGCATTCACAAGTGTCCGCATGCAATAGGACCTTTATGCGCACTCATGTAACCTTACCTAAGAGCCGTACTCTCAGACAAGTTACTTGTCCCCCACAGCCAACCTGACCACTAACCCTTGAGTACATTGTGTGTGTATGTGTGCGCGTGCGCATTCACAAGTGTCCGCATGCAATAGGACCTTTATGCGCACTCACGTAACTTTACCTAAGAGAAGTACTCTCAGACAAGTTACTTGGCCCCCACAGCCAACCTGACCACTAACCCTTGAGTACATTGTGTGTTTATGTGTGCGCGTGCGCGCTCACAAGCGTCCGCATGCAATAGGACCTTTATGCACACTCACGTAACTTTACCTAAGAGCCGTACTCTCAGACAAGTTACTTGGCCCCCACAGCCAACCTGACCACTAACCCTTGAGTACATTGTGTGTGTATGTGTGCGCGTGCGCGCTCACAAGCGTCCGCATGCAATAGGACCTTTATGCGCACTCATGTAACCTTACCTAAGAGCCGTACTCTCAGACAAGTTACTTGTCCCCACAGCCAACCTGACCACTAACCCTTGAGTACATTGTGTGTGTATGTGTGCGCATGCGCATTCACAAGTGTCCGCATGCAATAGGACCTTTATGCACACTCACGTAACTTTACCTAAGAGCCGTACTCTCAAACAAGTTACTTGGCCCCCACAGCCAACCTGAGCACTAACCCTCGCGTACATTGTGTGTGAATGTGTGCGCGTGCGCATTCACAAGTGTCCGCATGCAATAGGACCTTTATGCGCACTCACGTAACTTTACCTAAGAGCCGTACTCTCAGACAAGTTACTTGGCCCCCACAGCCAACCTGAGCACTAACCCTCGCGTACATTGTGTGTGTATGTGTGCGCGTGCGCATTCACAAGTGTCCGCATGCAATAGGACCTTTATGCGCACTCATGTAACCTTACCTAAGAGCCGTACTCTCAGACAAGTTACTTGTCCCCCACAGCCAACCTGACCACTAACCCTTGAGTACATTGTGTGTGTATGTGTGCGCGTGCGCATTCACAAGTGTCTGCCTGCAATAGGACCTTTATGCGCACTCACGTAACTTTACCTAAGAGCCGTATTCTCAGACAAGTTACTTGGCCCCCACAGCCAACCTGACCACTAACCCTTGAGTACATTGTGTGTGTATGTGTGCGCGTGCGCGCTCAACAGCGTTCGCATGCAATAGGACCTTTATGCGCACTCACGTAATTTTACCTAAGAGCCGTACTCTCAGACAAGTTACTTGGCCCCCACAGCCAACCTGACCACTGACCCTTGATTATATTGTGTGTGTATGAGTGCGCGTGCGCGCTCACAAGCGTCCGCATGCAATAGGACCTTTATGCGCACTCACGTAACATTACCTAAGAGCCGTACTCTCAGACAAGTTACTTGGCCCCCACAGCCAACCTGATCACTAACAGTTGAGTACATTGTGTGTGTATGTGTGCGCGTGCGCGCTCAACAGCGTTCGCATGCAATATTACCTTAATGCGCAATCACGTAATTTTGCCTAAGAGCCGTACACTCAGACAAGTTACTTGGACCCCACAGCCAACCTGACCACTAACCCTTGAGTACATTGTGTGTGTTTGTGTGCGTGTGCGCGCTCACAAGCCTCAGCATGCAATAGGACCTTTATGCGCACTCACGTAACTTTACCTAAAAGCCGTACTCTCAGACAAGTTACTTGTCCCCCACAGCCAACCTGACCACTATCCCTTGAGTACATTGTGTGTGTATGTGTGCGCGTGCGCGCTCACAAGCCTCCGCATGCAATAGGACCTTTATGCGCACTCACGTAACTTTACCTAAAAGCCGTACTCTCAGTCAAGTTACTTGTCCCCCACAGCCAACCTGACCACTAACCCTTGAGTACATTGTGTGTGTATGTGTGCGCGTGCGCGCTCACAAGCCTCCGCATGCAATAGGACCTTTATGCGCACTCACGTAACTTTACCTAAGAGCCCTAATTTCAGACAAGTTACTTGGCCACTAACCCTTGAGTACATTGTGTGTGTATATGTGCGCGTGCTCGCTCACAAGCATCCGCATGCAAGAGGACCTTTATGCGCACTCACGTAACTTTACCTAAAAGCCGTACTCTCAGACAAGTTACTTGGCCCCCACAGCCAACCTGACCACTAACCCTTGAGTACTTTGTGTGTGTATGTGTGCGCGTGCGCGCTCACAAGCGTCCGCATGCAATAGGACCTTTATGCGCACTCACGTCACTTGACCTAAGAGCCGTACTCTCAGACAAGTTAAATGTCCCCCACAGCCAACCTGACCACTAACCCTTGAGTACATTGTGTGTGTATGTGTGCGCGTGCGCATTCACAAGTGTCCGCATTCAATAGGACCTTTATGCGCACTCACGTAACTTTACCTAAGAGCCGTACTCTCAGACAAGTTACTTGGCCCCCACAGCCAACCTGACCACTAACCCTTGAGTACATTGTGTGTGTATGTGTGCGCGTGCGCGCTCACAAGCGTCCGCATGCAATAGGACCTTTATGCGCACTCATGTAACCTTACCTAAGAGCCGTACTCTCAGACAAGTTACTTGTCCCCCACAGCCAACCTGACCACTAACCCTTGAGTACATTGTGTGTGTATGTGTGCGCATGCGCATTCACAAGTGTCCGCATGCAATAGGACCTTTATGCGCACTCACGTAACTTTACCTAAGAGCCGTACTCTCAGACAAGTTACTTGGCCCCCACAGCCAACCTGACCACTAACCCTTGAGTACATTGTGTGTGTATGTGTGCGCGTGCGCATTCACAAGTGTCCGCATGCAATAGGACCTTTATGCGCACTCATGTAACCTTACCTAAGAGCCGTACTCTCAGACAAGTTACTTGTCCCCCACAGCCAACCTGACCACTAACCCTTGAGTACATTGTGTGTGTATGTGTGCGCGTGCGCGCTCAACAGCGTTCGCATGCAATAGGACCTTTATGCGCACTCACGTAATTTTACCTAAGAGCCGTACTCTCAGACAAGTTACTTGGCCCACACAGCCAACCTGACCACTAACCCTTGAGTACATTGTGTGTGTATGTGTGCGCGTGCGCGCTCACAAGCGTCCGCATTCAATAGGACCTTTAAGGGCACTCATGTAACCTTACCTAAGAGCCGTACACTCAGACAAGTTACTTGGCCCCCACAGCCAACCTGATCACTAACAGTTGAGTACATTGTGTGTGTATGTGTGCGCGTTGGCGCTCAACAGCGTTCGCTTGCAATACTACCTTTATGCGCACTCATGTAACCTTACCTAAGAGCCGTACTCTTAGACAAGTTACTTGGCCCCCACAGCCAACCTGACCACTAACCTTTGAGTACATTGTGTGTGTATGTGTGCGCGTGCGCATTCAGAAGTGTCCGCATGCAATAGGACCTTTATGCGCACTCACGTAACTTTACCTAAGAGCCGTACTCTCAGACAAGTTACTTGGCCCCCACAGCCAACCTGACCACTAACCCTTGAGGACATTGTGTGTGTATGTGTGCGCGTGCGCGCTAACAAGCGTCCGCATGCAATAGGACCTTTATGCGCACTCACGTAACTTTACCTAAGAGCCGTACTCTCAGACAAGTTATTTGGCCCCCACAGCCAACCTGACCACTAACCCTTGAGTACATTGTGTGTGTATGTGTGCGCGTGCGCGCTCACAAGCGTCCGCATGCAATAGGACCTTTATGCGCACTCATGTAACCTTACCTAAGAGCCGTACTCTCAGACAAGTTACTTGTCCCCCACAGCCAACCTGACCACTAACCCTTGAGTACATTGTGTGTGTATGTGTGCGGGTGCGCGCTCACAAGCGTCCGCATGCAATAGGACCTTTATGCACACTCACGAAACTTTACCTAAGAGCCGTACACTCAGACAAGTTACTTGGCCCCCACAGCCAACCTGATCACTAACAGTTGAGTACATTGTGTGTGTATGTGTGCGCGTTGGCGCTCAACAGCGTTCGCTTGCAATACTACCTTTATGCGCACTCATGTAACCTTACCTAAGAGCCGTACTCTCAGACAAGTTACTTGTCCCCCACAGCCAACCTGACCACTAACCCTTGAGTACATTGTGTGTGTATGTGTGCGGGTGCGCGCTCACAAGCGTCCGCATGCAATAGGACCTTTATGCACACTCACGAAACTTTACCTAAGAGCCGTACTCTCAGACAAGTTACTTGGCCCCCACAGCCAACCTGAGCACTAACCCTTGAGTACATTGTGTGTGTATGTGTGCGGGTGCGCGCTCACAAGCGTCCGCATGCAATAGGACCTTTATTCGCACTCACGTAACTTTACCTAAGAGCCGTACTCTCAGACAAGTCACTTGTCCCCCACAGCCAACCTGACCACTAACCCTTGAGTACATTGTGTGTGTATGTGTGCGGGTGCGCGCTCACAAGCGTCCGCATGCAATAGGACCTTTATGCGCACTCACGTAATTTTACCGAAGAGCCGTACTCTCAGACAAGTTACTTGGCCCCTACAGCCAACCTGACCACTAACCCTTGAGTACATTGTGCGTGTATGTGTGCGCGTGCGCGCTCACAAGCGTTTGCATGCAATAGGCCCTTTATGCGCACTCACGTAACTTTACCTCAGAGCCGTACTCTCAGACAAGTTACTTGGCCCCCACAGCCAACCTGACCACTAACAGTTAAGTACATTGTGAGTGTATGTGTGCGCGTGCGCGCTCAACAGCGTTCGCATGCAATAGGACCTTTATGCGCACTCACGTAATTTTACCTAAAAGCCGTACACTCAGACAAGTTACTTGGCCCCCATAGCCAACCTGACCACTAACCCTTGAGTACATTGTGTGTGTATGTGTGCGCGTGCGCGCTCAAAAGCGTCCGCATGCAATAGGACCTTTATGCGCACTCATGTAACTTTACCTAAGAGCCGTATTCTCAGACAAGTTACTTGGCCCCCACAGCCAACCTGATCACTAACCCTTGAGTACATTGTGTGTGTATGTGTGCGCGCGCGCGCTCACAAACGTCCGCATGCAATAGGACCTTTATGCGCACTCACGTAACTTTACCTAAGAGCCATACTCTCAGACAAGTTACTTGGCCCCCACAGCCAACCTGACCACTAACCCTTGAGTACATTGTGTGTGTATGTGTGCGCGTGCGCGCTCACAAACGTCCGCATGCAATAGGAACTTTATGCGCACTCACGTAACTTTACCTAAGAGCCGTACTCTCAAACAAGTTACTTGGGCCCCATAGCCAACCTGACCACTAACCCTTGAGTACATTGTGTGTGTATGTGTGCGCGTGCGCGCTCACAAGCGTCCGCATGCAATAGGACCTTTATGCGCACTCATGTAACCTTACCTAAGAGCCGTACTCTCAGACAAGTTACGTGGCCCCCACAGCCAACCTGACCACTAACCCTTGAGTACATTGTGTGTGTATGTGTGCGATGCGCGCTCACAAGCGTCCGCATGCAATAGGACCTTTATGCGCACTCATGTAACCTTACCTAAGAGCCGTACTCTCGGACAAGATACTTGGCCCCCACAGCCAACCTGACCACTAACCCTTGAGTACATTGTGTGTGTATGTGTGCGATGCGCGCTCACAAGCGTCCGCATGCAATAGGACCTTTATGCGCACACATGTAACCTTACCTAAGAGCCGTACTCTCAGACAAGTTACTAGGCCCCCACAGCCAATCTGACCACTAACCATTGAGTACATTGTGTGTGTATGTGCGCGCGCGCGTGCGTGCGCGCTCACAAGCGTCTGCATGCAATAGGACCTTTATGCGCACTCACGTAACTTTACCTAAGAGCCGTACTCTCAGACAAGTTACTTGGCCCCCACAGCCAACCTGAGCACTAACCCTTGAGTACATTGTGTGTGTATGTGTGCGCTGCGCGCTCACAAGCGTCCGCACGCAATAGGACCTTTATGCGCACTCATGTAACCTTACCTAAGAGCCGTACTCTCAGACAAGTTACTTGGCCCCCACAGCCAACCTGACCATTAACCCTTGAGTACATTGTGTGTGTATGTGTGCGTGTGCGCGCTCACAAGCGTCCGCAAGCAATAGGACCTTTATGCGCACTCACGTAACTTTACCTAAGAGCCGTACTCTCAGACAAGTTACTTGGCCCCCACAGCCAACCTGAACACTAACCCTTGAGTACATCGTGTGTGTATGTGTGCGCGTGCGCGCTCACAAGCGTCCGCATGCATTAGGACCTTTATGCGCACTCACGTAACTTTACCTATGATCCGTACTCTCAGACAAGTTACTTGGGCCCCATAGCCAACCTGACAACTAACCCTTGAGTACATGTGTGTGTATGTGTGCGCGTGCGCGCTCACAAGCGTCCGCATGCAATTGTACCTTTATGCGCACTCATATAACCTTACCTAAGAGCCGTACTCTCAAACAAGTTACTTTGCCCCACAGCCAACCTGACCACTAACCCTTGAGTACATTGTGTGTGTATGTGTGCGCGTGCGCGCTAACAAGCGTCTGCATGCAATAGGACCTTTATGCGCACTCACGTAACTTTACCTAATAGCCGTACTCTCAGACAAGTTACTTGGCCCCCACAGCCAACCTGACCACTAACCCTTGAGTACATTGTGTGTGTATGTGTGCACGTGCGCGCTTACAAACGTCCGCATGCAATAAGACCTTTATGCGCACTCCCGTAACTTTACCTAATAGCCGTACTCTCAGACAAGTTACTTGGCCCCCACAGTCAACCTGACCACTAACCCTTAAGTACATTGTGTGTGTATGTGTGTGTGCGTGCGCGCTCACAAACGTCCGCATGCAATAGGACCTTTATGCGCACTCACGTAACTTTACCTAAGACCCGTATTCTCAGACAAGATACATGGCCCCCACAGCCAACCTGATCACTAACCCTTGAGTACATTGTGTGTGTATGTGTGCGCGCGCGCGCTCACAAACGTCCGCATGCAATAGGACCTTTATGCGCACTCACGTAACTTTACCTAAGAGCCGTACTCTCAGACAAGTTACTTGGCCCCCACAGCCAACCTGACAACTAACCCTTGAGTACATTGTGTGTGTATGTGTGCGCGTGCGCGCTCACAAGCCTCCGCATGCAATAGGACCTTTAAGGGCACTCATGTAACCTTACCTAAGAGCCGTACACTCAGACAAGTTACTTGTCCCCCACAGCCAACCTGACCACTAACCCTTGAGTACATTGTGTGTGTATGTGTATGGGTGCGCGCTCACAAGCGTCCGCATGCAATAGGACCTTTATGCGCACTCACGTAATTGTACCGAAGAGCCGTACTCTCAGACAAGTTACTTGACCCCTACAGCCAACCTGACCACTAACCCTTGAGTACATTGTGCGTGTATGTGTGCGCGTGCGCGCTCACAAGCGTTTGCATGCAATAGGCCCTTTATGCGCACTCACGCAACTTTACCTAAGAGCCGTACTCTCAGACAAGTTACTTGGCCCCCACAGCCAACCTGACCACTAACCCTTGAGTACATTGTGTCTGTAAGTGTGCGCGTGCGAGCTCACAAGCGTCCTCATGCAAGAGGACCTTTATGCGCACTCAATATAACCTTACCTAACAGCCGTACTCTCAGACATGTTACTTGGCCCCCACAGCCAACCAGACCACTAACAGTTAAGTACATTGTGTGTGTATGTGTGCGCGTGCGCGCTCAACAGCGTTCGCATGCAATAATACCTTTATGCGCACTCACGTAATTTTACCTAAAAGCCGTACACTCAGACAAGTTACTTGGCCCCCACACCCAACCTGACCACTAACCTTTGAGTACATTGTGTGTGTATGTGTGCGCGTGCGCGCTCACAAGCGTCCGCATGCAATAGGACCTTTATGCGCACTCATGTAACTTTACCTAAGAGCCGTATTCTCAGACAAGTTACTTGGCCCCCACAGCCAACCTGATCACTAACCCTTGAGTACATTGTGTGTGTATGTGTGCGCGTGCGCGCTCACAAACGTCCGCATGCAATAGGACCTTTATGCGCACTCACGTAACTTTACCTAAGAGCCGTACTCTCAGACATGTTTCTTGGCCCCCACACCCAACCTGACCACTAACCCTTGAGTAAATTGTGTTTGTATGTGTGCGCGTGCGCGCTCACAAACGTCCGCATGCAATAGGAACTTTATGCGCACTCACTTAACTTTACCTAAGAGCCGTACTCTCAAACAAGTTACTTGGGCCCCATAGCCAACCTGACCACTAACCCTTGAGTACATTGTGTGTGTATGTGTGCGCGTGCGCGCTCACAAGCGTCCGCATGCAATAGGACCTTTATGCGAACTCATGTAACCTTACCTAAGAGCCGTACTCTCAGACAAGTTACTTGGCCCCCACAGCCAACCTGACCACTAACCCTTGAGTACATTGTGTGTGTATGTGTGCGCAGCGCGCTCACAAGCGTCCGCATGCAATAGGACCTTTATGCGCACTCACGTAACTTTACCTAAGAGCCGTACACTCAGACAAGTTACGTGGCCCCCACAGCCAACCTGACCACTAACCCTTGAGTACATTATGTGTGTATGTGTGCGATGCGCGCTCACAAGCGTCCGCATGCAATAGGACCTTTATGCGCACTCATGTAACCTTACCTAAGAGCCGTACTCTCAGACAAGTTACTTGGCCCCACAGCCAACCTGAGCACTAACCCTTGAGTACATTGTGTGTGTATGTGTGCGCTGCGCGCTCACAAGCGTCCGCCCGCAATAGGACCTTTATGCGCACTTATGTAACCTTACCTAAGAGCCGTACTCTCAGAGAAATTACTTGGCCCCCACAGCCAACCTGACCACTAACCCTTGAGTACATTGTGTGTGTATGTGTGCGTGTGCGCGCTCACAAGCGTCCGCATGCAATAGGACCTTTATGCGCACTCACGTAACTTTACCTAAGAGCCGTACCCTCAGACAAGTTACTTGGCTCCCACAGCCAACCTGAACACTAACCCTTGAGTACATTGTGTGTGTATGTGTGCGCGTGCGCGCTCACAAGCATCCGCATGCAATAGGACCTTTATGCGCACTCACGTAACTTTACCTAAGAGCCGTACTCTCAGACAAGTTACTTGGCCCCCACAGCCAACCTGAGCACTAACCCTTGAGTACATTGTGTGTGTATGTGTGCGCGTGCGCGCTCACAAGCGTCCGCATGCAAAAGGACCTTTATGCGCACTCACGTAACTTTACCTAAGAGCCGTACTCTCAGACAAGTTACTTGCCCCCCACAGCAAACCTGACTACTATCCCTTGCGTACATTGTGTGTGTATGTGTGCACGTGCACGCTCACAAACGTCCGCATGCAATAGGACCTTTATTCGCACTCACGTAACTTTACCTAAGAGCCGTACTCTCAGACAAGTTACTTGGCCCCCACAGCCAACCTGAACACTAACCCTTGAGTACATTGTGTGTGTATGTGTGCGCGTGCGCGCTCACAAGCGTCCGCATCAATAGGACCTTTATGCGCACTCACGTAACTTTACCTAAGATCCGTACTCTCAGACAAGTTACTTGGGCCCCATAGTCAACCTGACCATTAACCCTTAAGTACATTGTGTTGTATGTGTGTGTGCGTGCGCGCTCACAAACGTCCGCATGCAATAGGACCTTTATGCGCACTCACGTAACTTTACCTAAGAGCCGTATTCTCAGACAAGATACTTGGCCCCCACAGCCAACCTGAGCACTAACCCTTGAGTACATTGTGTGTGTATGTGTGCGCTGCGCGCTCACAAGCGTCCGCACGCAATAGGACCTTTATGCGCACTCATGTAACTTTACCTAAGAGCCGTACTCTCAGACAAGTTACTTGGCCCCCACAGCCAATCTGACCATTAACCCTTGAGTACATTGTGTTTGTATGTGTGCGCGTGTGCGCTCACAAGCGTCCGCATGCAATAGGACCTTTATGCGCACTCACGTAACTTTACCTAAGAGCCGTACTCTCAGACAAGTTACTTGGCCCCCACAGCCAACCTGACCACTAACCCTTGAGTACATTGTGTGTGTATGTGTGCGCTGCACGCTCACAAGCGTCCGCATGGAATAGGACCTTTATGCGCACTCATGTAACCTTACCTGAGAGCCGTACTCTCAGACAAGTTACTTGGCCCCCACAGCCAACCTGACCACTAACCCTTGAGTACATTGTGTGTGTATGTGCGCGCGCGCGTGCGTGCGCGCTCTCACGCGTCTGCATGCAATAGGACCTTTATGCGCACTCACGTAACTTTACCAAAGAGCCGTACTCTCAGACAAGTTATTTGGCCCCCACAGCCAACCTGACCACTAACCCTTGAGTACATTGTGTGTGTATGTGTGCGCTGCGCGCTCACAAGCGTCCGCATGGAATAGGACCTTTATGCGCACTCATGTAACCTTACCTAAGAGCCGTACTCTCAGACAAGTTACTTGGCCCCCACAGCCAACCTGACCACTAACCCTTGAGTACATTGTGTGTGTATGTGTGCGCAGCGCGCTCACAAGCGTCCGCATGCAATAGGACCTTTATGCGCACTCACGTAACTTTACCTAAGAGCCGTACACTCAGACAAGTTACTTGGCCCCCACAGCCAACCTGACCACTAACCCTTGAGTACATTGTGTGTGTATGTGTGCGCTGCGCGCTCACAAGCGTCCGCATGCAATAGGACCTTAATGCGCACTCATGTAACCTTACCTAAGAGCCGTACTCTCAGACAAGTTACGTGGCCCCCACAGCCAACCTGACCACTAACCCTTGAGTACATTGTGTGTGTATGTGTGCGATGCGCGCTCAAAAGCGTCCGCTTGCAATAGGACCTTTATGCGCACTCATGTAACCTTACCTAAGAGCCGTACTCTCAGACAAGTTACTAGGTCCCCACAGCCAACCTGACCACTAACCATTGAGTACATTGTGTGTGTATGTGCGCGCGCGCTTGCGTGCGCGCTCACAAGCGTCTGCATGCAATAGGACCTTTATGCGCACTCACGTAACTTTACCTAAGAGCCGTACTCTCAGACAAGTTACTTGGCCCCCACAGCCAACCTGAGCACTAACCCTTGAGTACATTGTGTGTGTATGTGTGCGCTGTGCGCTCACAAGCGTCCGCACGCAATAGGACCTTTATGCGCACTTATGTAACCTTACCTAAGAGCCGTACTCTCAGAGAAGTTACTTGGCCCCCACAGCCAACCTGACCACTAACCCTTGAGTACATTGTGTGTGTATGTGTGCGTGTGCGCTCTCACAAGCGTCCGCATGCAATAGGACCTTTATGCGCACTCACGTAACTTTACCTAAGAGCCGTACCCTCAGACAAGTTACTTGGCTCCCACAGCCAACCTGAACACTAACCCTTGAGTACATTGTGTGTGTATGTGTGCGCGTGCGCGCTCACAAGCATCCGCATGCAATAGGACCTTTATGCGCACTCACGTAACTTTACCTAAGAGCCGTACTCTCAGACAAGTTACTTGGCCCTCACAGCCAACCTGAGCACTAACCCTTGAGTACATTGTGTGTGTATGTGTGCGCGTGCGCGCTCACAAGCGTCCGCATGCAATAGGACCTTTATGCGCACTCACGTAACTTTACCTAAGAGCCGTACTCTCAGACAAGTTACTTGGCCCCCACAGCAAACCTGACTACTATCCCTTGCGTACATTGTGTGTGTATGTGTGCGCGTGCACGCTCACAAACGTCCGCATGCAATAGGACCTTTATTCGCACTCACGTAACTTTACCTAAGAGCCGTACTCTCAGACAAGTTACTTGGCCCCCACAGCCAACATGAACACTAACCCTTGAGTACATTGTGTGTGTATGTGTGCGCGTGCGCGCTCACAAGCGTCCGCATCAATAGGACCTTTATGCGCACTCACGTAACTTTACCTAAGATCCGTACTCTCAGACAAGTTACTTGGGCCCCATAGCCAACCTGACCACTAACCCTTGAGTACATGTGTGTGTATGTGTGCGCGTGCGCGCTCACAAGCGTCCGCATGCAATTGTACCTTTATGCGCACTCGTATAACCTTACCTAAGAGCCGTACTCTCAGACAAGTTACTTTGCCCCACAGCCAACCTGACCACTAACCCTTGAGTACATTGTGTGTGTATGTGTGCACGTGCGCGCTTACAAACGTCCGCATGCAATAGGACCTTTATGCGCACTCCCGTAACTTTACCTAAGAGCCGTACTCTCAGACAAGTTACTTGGCCCCCACAGTCAACCTGACCACTAACCCTTAAGTACATTGTGTTGTATGTGTGTGTGCGTGCGCGCTCACAAACGTCCGCATGCAATAGGACCTTTATGCGCACTCACGTAACTTTACCTAAGAGCCGTATTCTCAGACAAGATACTTGGCCCCCACAGCCAACCTGATCACTAACCCTTGAGTACGTTGTGTGTGTATGTGTGCGCGCTCGCGCTCACAAACGTCCGCATGCAATAGGAGCTTTATGCGCACTCACGTAACTTTACCTAAGAGCCGTACTCTCAGACAAGTTACTTGGCCCCCACAGCCAACCTGACAACTAACCCTTGAGTACATTGTGTGTGTATGTGTGCGCGTGCGCGCTCACAAGCGTCCGCATGCAAAAGGACCTTTATGCGCACTCACGTAACTTTACCTAAGAGCCATACTCTCAGACAAGTTACTTGGGCCCCATAGCCAACCTGACCACTAACCCTTGAGTACATTGTGTGTGTATGTGTGCGCGTGCGCGCTCACAAGCGTCCGCATGCAATAGGACCTTTATGCGAACTCATGTAACCTTACCTAAGAGCCGTACTCCCAGACAAGTTACTAGGCCCCCACAGCCAACCTGACCACTAACCATTGAGTACATTGTGTGTGTATGTGCGCGCGCGCGTGCGTGGGCGTTCTCAATCGTCTGCATGCATTAGGACCTTTATGCGCACTCACGTAACTTTACCTAAGAGCCGTACTCTCAGACAAGTTACTTGGCCCCCACAGCCAACCTGAGCACTAACCCTTGAGTACATTGTGTGTGTATGTGTGCGCTGCGCGCTCACAAGCGTCCGCACGCAATAGGACCTTTATGCGCACTCATGTAACTTTACCTAAGAGCCGTACTCTCAGACAAGTTACTTGGCCCCCACAGCCAATCTGACCATTAACCCTTGAGTACATTGTGTGTGTATGTGTGCGCGTGTGCGCTCACAAGCGTCCGCATGCAATAGGACCTTTATGCGCGCTCACGTAACTTTACCTAAGAGCCGTACTCTCAGACAAGTTACTTGGCCCCCACAGCCAACCTGACCACTAACCCTTGAGTACATTGTGTGTGTATGTGCGCGCGCGCGCGTGCGTGCGCGCTCTCACGCGTCTGCATGCAATAGGACCTTTATGCGCACTCACGTAACTTTACCAAAGAGCCGTACTCTCCGACAAGTTATTTGGCCCCCACAGCCAACCTGACCACTAACCCTTGAGTACATTGTGTGTGTATGTGTGCGCTGCGCGCTCACAAGCGTCCGCATGGAATAGGACCTTTATGCGCACTCATGTAACCTTACCTAAGAGCCGTACTCTCAGACAAGTTACTTGGCCCCCACAGCCAACCTGACCACTAACCCTTGAGTACATTGTGTGTGTATGTGTGCGCGTGTGCGCTCACAAGCGTCCGCATGCAATAGGACCTTTATGCGCACTCACGTAACTTTACCTAAGAGCCGTACTCTCAGACAAGTTACTTGGCCCCCACAGCCAACCTGACCACTAACCCTTGAGTACATTGTGTGTGTATGTGTGCGCTGCCCGCTCACAAGCGTCCGCATGGAATAGGACCTTTATGCGCACTCATGTAACCTTACCTAAGAGCCGTACTCTCAGACAAGTTACTTGGCCCCCACAGCCAACCTGACCACTAACCCTTGAGTACATTGTGTGTGTTTGTGTGCGCAGCGCGCTCACAAGCGTCCGCATGCAATAGGACCTTTATGCGCACTCATGTAACCTTACCTAAGAGCCGTACTCTCAGACAAGTTACTAGGCCCCCACAGCCAACCTGACCATTAACCATTGAGTACATTGTGTGTGTATGTGCGCGCGCGCGTGCATGCGCGCTCTCAAGCGTCTGCATGCAATAGGACCTTTATGTGCACTCACGTAACTTTACCAAAGAGCCGTACTCTCAGACAAGTTACTTGGCCCCCACAGCCAACCTGACCACTAACCATTGAGTACATTGTGTGTGTATGTGCGCGCGTGCGCGCTCACAAGCGTCCGCATGCAATAGGACCTTTATGCGCACTCACGTAACTTTACCTAAGAGCCGTACCCTCAGACAAGTTACTTGGCCCCCACAGCCAACCTGAACACTAACACTTGAGTACATTGTGTGTGTATGTGTGCGCGTGCGCGCTCACAAGCATCCGCATGCAATATAACCTTTATGCGCTCTCACGTAACTTTACCTAAGAGCCGTACTCTCAGACAAGATACTTGGCCCCCACAGCCAACCTGATCACTAACCCTTGAGTACGTTGTGTGTGTATGTGTGCGCGCTCGCGCTCACAAACGTCCGCATGCAATAGGACCTTTATTCGCACTCACGTAACTTTACCTAAGAGCCGTACTCTCAGACAAGTTACTTGGCCCCCACAGCCAACCTGACAACTAACCCTTGAGTACATTGTGTGTGTATGTGTGCGATGCGCGCTCACAAGCGTCCGCATGCAATAGGACCTTTATGCGCACTCATGTAACCTTACCTAAGAGCCGTACTCTCAGACAAGTTACTAGGCCCCCACAGCCAACCTGACCACTAACCATTGAGTACATTGTGTGTGTATGTGTGCGCGTGCGCGCTCACAAGCGTCCGCATGCAATAGGACCTTTATGCCCATTCACGTAACTTTACCTAAGAGCCGTACTCTCAGACAAGTTACTTGGCCCCCACAGCCAACCTGACCACTAACCATTGAGTACATTGTGTGTGTATGTGTGCGCGTGCGCGCTCACAAGCGTCCGCATGCAATAGGACCTTTATGCCCATTCACGTAACCTTACCTAAGAGCCGTACTCTCAGACAAGTTACTTGGCCCCCACAGCTAACCTGACCACTAACCATTGAGTACATTGTGTGTGTATGTGTGCGCGTGCGCGCTCACAAGCGTCCGCATGCAATAGGACCTTTATTCGCACTCACGTAACTTTACCTAAGAGCCGTACTCTCAGACAAGTTACTTGGCCCCCACAGCCAACCTGACAACTAACCCTTGAGTACATTGTGTGTGTATGTGTGCGATGCGCGCTCACAAGCGTCCGCATGCAATAGGACCTTTATGCGCACTCATGTAACCTTACCTAAGAGCCGTACTCTCAGACAAGTTACTAGGCCCCCACAGCCAACCTGACCACTAACCATTGAGTACATTGTGTGTGTATGTGTGCGCGTGCGCGCTCACAAGCGTCCGCATGCAATAGGACCTTTATGCCCATTCACGTAACTTTACCTAAGAGCCGTACTCTCAGACAAGTTACTTGGCCCCCACAGCCAACCTGACAACTAACCCTTGAGTACATTGTGTGTGTATGTGTGCGATGCGCGCTCACAAGCGTCCGCATGCAATAGGACCTTTATGCGCACTCATGTAACCTTACCTAAGAGCCGTACTCTCAGACAAGTTACTAGGCCCCCACAGCCAACCTGACCACTAACCATTGAGTACATTGTGTGTGTATGTGTGCGCGTGCGCGCTCACAAGCGTCCGCATGCAATAGGACCTTTATGCCCATTCACGTAACTTTACCTAAGAGCCGTACTCTCAGACAAGTTACTTGGCCCCCACAGCCAACCTGACCACTAACCATTGAGTACATTGTGTGTGTATGTGTGCGCGTGCGCGCTCACAAGCGTCCGCATGCAATAGGACCTTTATGCCCATTCACGTAACCTTACCTAAGAGCCGTACTCTCAGACAAGTTGCTTGGCCCCCACAGCCAACCTGACCACTAATCCTTGAGTACATTGTGTGATACATTTTCCTGGGCTCTGTAGAGAAAGACGGAGCACGGATATTTTTTCGCCTTACTCCGCTCTCAAGAAAGTTTATAATAGACAATACTAATATGTCTGTAAAAACGTTTGAAGAAAGAAGAAACTGAAGAATAGAGGGTAGAAATCGCCAAGACAACATGTTAAACATTGCCCCCACAAAAATACACTTTAGAATAAGAAGAAAATATTTTTTAAAAAGGATTATTCCATTTATACTACTTTACCTGTGAGTCTTTAACGAACTATTTGTATAAGTTAGTGTTCTTACTTGGCGAGTAATATCATAATATTCATAATCTTTTAAATTTTACTATTTGCTGTAAAAGAAAATTCTATTTTCTAAATAAAAACGTTAGATAAATATTTGCTCGTACAAAAAATTTTCATTATCTTATTTACGGCGCCGGTTTATACAGCAAAATGCCTATTTATTGGGTTCGAGTTGTTTGTACTAATCTCAATAATTTTACAACTGAGCCATCAAAGAATGAGGAAGTGAGAGAGGCCGCCAGATGTCCAGTGATGCAACTCTCAGATGTCAGTGACACTGGCTGTGTGTGTGAGAAGTTGTGACATATTCACATGTCAAGAGAAAAAGTGCGCAGTTCGCTAGCAGGCATCACGAGTTACGCATTTTTCTAGGAAAACGTACTCTCTTTCTCACTCCCCCTCCCTCCTCTCTCGCCACTTCTATTTTATACCCATTGTAAAAAAAAAACATTTCTTTGCCAAGATAATATAAAACTTCAACGACTCTCTCCTGTAACTCTTAACTCTCATTCAACTGAGTTTAATAAGTTTAGTTCCTCGAATCGAAGCGTTCTTCGTTAAATCCTTGCGAATGAGTTTCCAATCTGAAAATCTTTTATGCCAGTCTAAAGGGTCTGCCATTCGTACTGCACATAAAGATTAAGGGTTTCTAAAATAGAAGTGAATTCAAAATCAATGGGTTTAAATGAAACACAAATACCCAATTACATTGGAAGCAGGACTTAGTCCAGCACAAGTCAAATATAACCCCAATGCCCTTGGAACACCAGATGTAAGATCAAGGTGTCTTGAATCAAATCAAATAACCCAGATTAACTGGAGGCAGCAAGATAGTTTTCACAACCCTCAAAATAATTTTATTCCGGTTAATTGTTTAATATTACTTGCAGCTTAACAAACATATAATGTAAAAGGGTAGTTTATGATATAGAGCTCTTAAACATTAACTTTTAATCATTGAATAAATCTTCTGATTTGAATAAAAAATACCCTTTGGTGTTCTGTGAGGACTTGGAGGTAATTTACATTCCAAGGCAAATCCTTGAAACGTAAATGACATTTTATGCCATTATAGAGCGCATAATTAGTCACGCGTTTACAAAATGAATTAATTAAATTTGCTCTTAATTTTAAAACATTCCTCATATTAAAAATACTGAATGAACATTAAATTTAAACTCAAGTACAGAGTGATATTTATTACTAAAAAATCACGTTTTCACGAATAACAAGATCCTAAAAGCAAGATTATAATTTTCACAGCCTGAAGTTCTACAAATACCGAGACGGCCAGTCTTCCTATTATATCCATCACAAACGTCCTCTTCATGGATAGGAGAAAGCCAAAGCTCGTCTGTTTGCGGATTCCTCGTGAGTTTTAGGTCTAAAATACACTACCATCGCTAAACGAAGTTACGCAATTAAAATGCTTCAAGGACTTTGTCCGATTTACAGAAATAATTTTGCCGATAAAATATTTTTTATAACTTTATTGTTTTTTGGTAGAGATACCTCGTTGAGGCCCTGCCTCATTTGAAATCATTGCAGTTCCTTTTTAGCCTTTAGCTATACTCACGTTTGTGCATTGCCACAGAGTACACGAAAGATGTGTACACCAGGAATCTTGTGAATGATGGCTTACACTGATCTTTTAAAATCATTGCGCTACTTTAATGAGTGTACCTCTGAGCTAAATATATAAATGTCGCTTAGTTCCTCGGGGCTGGAAATCCTTTAAAACTTTATCTATTAAACCTCATTCCCATCACATTTTGCCCTTTACGTTTCTCCATACTTTCGATATGGAGCCGAGGTAATGCGCCACCGGTTTCCCCGTAGTAGTAGAAGTCACATCCATATTCACAAAACACAAAATACTGAAGAAAGGATTAAATCAAACTTATCACCGCGACAGTTGAAGGCAAAGTGGCCACTGGCAAAGTGGAAAACACTTTTTGACTCAATCCAAAACATCGCAAGTTATTAGTAAATAGTTTAGGGGTAGATGACCTGGGTTGACATCTGGAAAATTAAATACGCTTTTACGCTTATCAAATTTACCTCTTAACCTAGTCAACTGCTATTGTTTCCTCATGAACGATATTTCGCTGTACCTATACATTTTCGTGCCACCTTAACACAGATGTCGTTGTTGTTTGGTAATTTCTCATTTTTTCGTTTTTTAATTTGTAGTGTTAAAAAGAAAATAACCAAAATTTTTGTTAAAACAGCAAATAAAACAATGGCCCATGCCTTAAATGAAACAGAAATTTATACAACTATCTGTTGACGCGTGGGAAAGCTGTGGGTTTTACGAGTAATCCATAGGAAACCCAGGAGGAGGCTAGGATAGAATTACGGCAAGGTAGGAAACGGAAGGAATTCGCATGCGCCATCTGACGGCTCGATCCACAGGTGCCCAAGACAACCTTTTTTTAAAATATTATTTCCCCTTCAATAATGCACAGTTTTTCTATCACCATCAAACGACAGACTGGGTTTCGATAAACTAAATTACTCCCAACGAACATATGTTTCACAAGATAAAACTAAATACTACTTTCGCACGAGTTCTGACGATGTTTCTTCTCTTCTCCCAATACGGAGAAATATTACGTACATCATTATTATTATTATTATATTAAAATCAGTTGATTATCGACTTCAGCATTGTGGTAAGTCTAGGGCAGGAACTTAACCTACTGTTATGAGCTAATAAGGAAATGCCATGGGTTCACGTAACAAAATACACACTTTCTATTGATAAATAATATTTAACTTATTACTGCACATGATCAGAGAATTTTTTCTGTGGGAGGTAGAAGATTTACCAAAATTATTTTTTAGATTTTGTTTAGAAAGTATTCCGACAAACACTTCTCTTGTAGATTCCTTTATTATGATTAAAGAAATGTGTGTGTGTGTGTGTGTGTGTGTGTGTGTGTGTGTGTGTGTGTGTGTGTGTGTGTGTGTGTGTGTGTGTGTGTGTGTGTGTGTGTGTGTGTGTGTGTGTGTGTGAGTGTTTGTGAGTGTGCACGCCTATGTGTATGTGCGCTCGCGTGTGTGTAACAAAAATTTATAGCTGAGTCGATAATTTTACTCAACGTAAAAACACCCAAACCTACATTTGAAGTACAATGTGTATGATCAGACTGAACTATATTTAGAGATTATTGCGAGATTTACTCGTGTAGATAAAATCTATCTATACTTTAAAAAACTCAATTTGGCCTAATAATGCATGTGCTCCTTTAGATCTTGATTGGGGTGAAGCCTTTCCTCAGCCAGCCAGTTCCTCTTCTAGTATTTACACCAACCGATGCCTGTTTATTGCAACTACTCATGTCGCGCCCACCGGAGCAACACTAACAAGGTATTGGTAAGGTAATACCCCTCCTTACCATTTAGCAAAAAGGACATCCTCCAGGGTTCTTACAAGATCTATTGCGGATGTTCCTGGCAAGATTTCTCTCTTAGCGCGACACCTGTCATACTGTTACATTTCACTATCTCCTGATTATCCACGGAAAGATTTCATTAGTTTGTTATATGGGCAAACATTCCTGAATCCTTCATTAGCGATAGGGGCACTAAGTATATGAGCTACTTAGATGGACGTAGTACGCTAGAGGATGGCTGCCACGAGGGCTGGGCAGGGTTTGGGGACTGAGATCAAGGGCCCCATTGGAAGGAAACATTATTGAGGTACTTTTAAATGATTAACAGTTCAGAAAAAAAAATAATAATAGGTTATTTATATAAACTGCATTTGATACAACAGTTTCGGCGCATCTGACCATTTAAAAAAAATAAAACAATTTTTTTTTAAGAAAATAATTAAACAAAAATTCAAAATGAATGTTTAAAAATATCTTTTGAATGGTAAAATATACACAAACAAAACTCTTTACATTTATTCAAATTATTGAAATTGAAAAACTGACTCATTAAAAATAAACGTTTTATATCGTTATTAGTTGGGTTATGTATTCACTTGTCAATATGTAATGTGTCTATGATATGTTTGTTATTTTAAATTTTGTTTTGTTAAATTATTATTATTTATGTGACATCTTTTCTAAACCAATTAAAATATTTGTAAAAGTTCAATGAGTTTGTATGTGAATGTTTAGAAATGTCTTTGATAATCGTTTTAAGAATAAATCGCGTTTTCTGACATAGTCTGAAAATGGGACCATAGTGTATCGAAATACTAATAGTTACATCGACCTATGATGTTTAGACAAGTAACCTATACATTTTGTTAAACATTGGCTCCGGAGACAATATTTATTGATCAATTCTTTATTGGTGATATTTATTCATTAGAGTATAGTAATAAAATGCACAAGGTTGTTTTTGGAGATTTGAATTGAACACCAGTGTAAGCGTTTAGATCCATTCAAAGAGATTGTGATCCATTCACGGTGTAAAAATACCTTCCTTTACAAAAACACAGGTGTAACAACTCTCCGACGTATTCTGAGTATTTATAATTATTTAAATAAACTTTACGAGCGCTGCGAAATTACTTCCTGCCCGCTCTCAAAAGAAACACGCAGTCAAATTATAACCAAAGCCAAGAAATACAAACTTGTTTGGCCAAAATATGCAAGAAAGGGTAAAGGCATCTGCCAGACGGGCATAAAGGACCGGATGCGATGCTCTGGCCGCGGTTTCGCCCATATTACGACTTATTATTTTGCGAAATATTCCGAGCCCGTCTCAAAACAGCAGATGTTGCGATCAATGGATATGCGAAAACACGACATGGCAACCTTTTGTGCCAGAAACTGTCTCAAGGGAAAACTCTTTCTGCGGCGAATCTCAGCTGGCCGGCTCACCTGTTCAAACACCCACGCATGGCCGCCAACTCTTGCTGTACTATAGGCCTGGATGTAATTAAAATTATAGTGTAGTATTTTTACTACAAGAACTTATACACGAGTATAAAGCTCTCTGGTGTCTTCAAAACGTTCCCTAGCGTTTTAATTGTAAAACGTTGTCGTGACAGCTACTCTAAAATGTCCTGAAATTAACTTTTACCCAATAATTTTGCATATGACTAACTTTACAGAATGTAAAGTATATTTGTAAATATTGCATTCATGTTTTGATCAAAGTTTGTTGAAAGTAACACGGTGTTAAATAAAATAAAACATATAAAAAACATTTTAACAAAATGTTTGTTATACATGAACTGTAGATTTAATTAAAAATATAGTGTAATAGTTACATCAAGAAATCCACTAATATATCTCTATACAAGAGTTTATTTAGTTTTTGGCTCAATTCAAATCAACTTTATTCCCGTCAACGACATTGTAAATACTCATTCTGGACTGAGCGATATAAGACGGATCTTGTTGTCACGAGAACAGTCGGTTCAAGCAAACAATAGACCTCACTTTGTCCGTTATTTCCTTTGCATTGGTAACATTTTAAAAATATTCAGTTGTTTCTCAATTCTTCACACACACACACACACACACACACACACACACACACACACACACACACACACACACACACACACACACACACACACACACACACACACACACACACACACACACACACACACACACACACACACACTCACACACTCACACACACACACACATACACACACACACACACACACACACACACACACACACACACACACACACACACACACACACACACACACACACACACACACACACACACATACATACATACATACATATATATATATATATATATATATATATATATATATATATATATATATATCACTTTCACTTATGTATCTAAAAATATCTAAATATATATATATATATATATATATATATATATATATATATATATTACTAGAGATGTAATACTTAAAGATGTATATGAAGTTAAAAGAGAAAGATTCCTGGCAGTAATGAAGTAATACAAGAGATGGATAGAAAAAGAAATTATAGACCAGCTTCGTAAATTATAAACGAAAAAAGCGTATATATAGTAACTAACAAGAAGAAGAAAATGTAAACTCGTAAGAAAATTCTACTTTGACACTTGATATTGTGATTCTGTCATTTATATGCCTATACATATTTATATTGTTGTAATTATAAAATATAAAGTGACTCAAATAAAATTTCACCTCAGCAGGAAATAGCTTGAAATTTTTTTTTTCATATTCCTCGTTTAATATGAAAAATGATATTATCACGTGGTGCTTGTAATCGAAAATAAATTATTAGAGATGTTTTTAAAATAAAGATGTTTTAGAAAAGCTGTATACGTGAACTAAGGAATTGGTGCTGGAGTGCCATAAATACGCGCATTCTCGCACGCACACGGCAAATAAATACACACGCCCTCGAGGGCACGCACGCACACAAGCATGTAATCTGGCTGAATGTCAAAGCGAAAAAAAACAATTGCAGTGGCAACAACCCCCGAGAGAAAATTTTGAATTACATTTCATTGTCTTTTAGCAATTAGCGAGGTTATTGTTGTGCTCGAAAGGAAATAGAGAAACGCTTTGTTTTTAGGATGAATTGAAACTTTCCCGCCTTGAATTCTATTGAATTCCAAACTTCAACTTTCAATTAACCTGAAGAAGCGAAAGAGCGCCATTGTGTTTTAGTATTATTGATGAGAGTTTTACTTGTAGAGTTATGCACATCGTTGCAAGGCATTTGCAACGAAAAGCAAAGTTTCGTCAAATTCCTTGTAACATATTGCTTGCTGCTCCAACAACCGACGCCTTTTCGGTGGCACATTATTCAGTCCGCTTCTCGAAGAGAATAAAGTTTAACACAGAACCACATTTCTCCTCTTTCTCTCCCAATGTACTTCCCTCACTAACACACCGTACTACAGACCTCTCGATACCAATCCTCCTCGGCACTAAATACTTACGACGTCACTGATACACCTATGATGGTCGTGGTATCTTATCACATACTTTACTATATTATATTAGTCACAGTTTCTCTGATTTGACTCATTACAACTTTATGCGTCGTGAAGATCCACCAATATGTCAGTATTGTGGAGATATCTTCACAATAAGACATATTTTGGTGGATTGTATCAGAGTAACTAACATTCGTGGCCTTTTTAGCTTAAAAGGTAGTTTAAAGGTGGTGCTAAGGGACGATGTCTCGGCCATTGACCGAGTGGTCGCCTTCTTGCACCACTTGAAAATATTTTTTTCCAATTTAATATTTAAACTATATTCTTTTTATTTATACATATATCTCTTTGTGTATGTTTTTTCTATTTATTTAAATTTATTATATTTTATGTTCTTGTTATTGTGTTTTTAAGATTTATTTATTGGTAAATTGTTACCTATTGTTATGTTTTAATATTGTTATCATTCATTTATTGTTATACTGTTCGTTGTTGTTATTTTGATATTTATTGTTTTATATTATTTATTGTGTTTCTCCTTTTTGTTATACATTTATTCTTTGATATAAACATTTTTTGTTATTACTATTATGTTTAGGTTATGTTTGTTTTGTGTATTTTGTTTTATTTATTGATGTGTTATCAAAAATATTGGCGTGTTTGTCTACCTTTTTTCAATTGGCGATGATAACCACAATTGGTTTTTCGCCAGGAAAAAAAACAAAAAAAAACAACCTCAGTTGACTGAAACCGTTGCTACCACAAAGACATGGCACAATTAAAGTCACGACTTAATCGATTTACCATCTTTTTTAAAAACTTTACAAGTAGATTAATGTTGCTCTTGTGTCATGAGACTGCAACATTAACTCTTGAATGTTAATTTTGACGGTCTCGACTAACAAAATCAATAAGAAATGTCCGTGGAAATAACAATTTCTACAAAGCTGCATTAAAATTAGAAATCATTTTTGTGCAGTGTCCCCGTCAAGTCTGTTATCATGGAAACCTTGAGCTCCTGATTCGGCTAAAAAATGGCAATCCTCTAAATTAAATGGCAATTTTCGATCTTGGTATTCAAAATATTTTTCTCGGCCGCAGACACATCCGATACAAACTGATTAAAGGGTTCAAACCTTTCAAAGTAAATTTGCCCGTTGTATCAAACCTGACTCTGACGTGTGTGTCTAAGGTGACAATGATTGTGGGGTTCCTTTGGTTTATGCAACAGTCGACGTAGCAAGGTTTTAGGCCTTTTCCTTTGCCTTCACCCTTGTTATATCCAAACTTGTAACGGAATTATTTCTAATTCAAACTTCATATACCTATTACACAAACGTGCTCACACAAACGCGCGCGCGCGCGCGTAAAGTGTCATTAGCTGGATATTATAAATTCAACTCCAAAATGTGTAAATAGACAAATTTACTTCACAAACAAAGGCCACCATGTAAGGCTATTTTCCCGCGCATTTGCAATTGATCACAACAGATTGATGCCAGTACCCTGAAGGGATAAGACCCCTACGCAATAATTCATGAGATAGAAGAAAAAAGGGGTGGCCGCATTTTGATATATTTCTGAGGAGTGGTTTGCTGGAAGGCCAAGGGTAGAAATAAATAAATCTTAGTTGGCGGCAAGTTGTCGTGACGTGTGCCAGACGGCCGGCACGCGTCCCAGTGGGGCTTTGTTTCGCCAGCCATTGAAATCAACGCCCAGGTCAGCCCCGCAATAACTAAGTTCGTTGTCATGTTGTAGCTGTTGTTTATTTTTACATGTAACTGATTAATTGTCAAGACGAAATTTTACTCAAGAATCGGACCTAAGTAAGACATTGCTTTAAGCTGTGTCTCAGTACAGAGCAGTGTTTGTCTCACAGAGCAGAGGGAAATATCGGGTTGATAGAGCACGGTCCAGCGTTCACCTCACAGAGCACAGGGTAGTGTTTGTTTCTCACAGGACAGAGCAGTGCCTATCTCACAGAGCACAGGCCTGTGTTCGTCTGGCAAAGCAAAGGGGATTATCTGTTCCTCAGAGCACCAGGCAATGTTTGTCTTACAGAAGATTACAAGGTAGTCCCTGTCTCACAGAGTCTAGGGCAGAGTTAGTCTCACAATACATATGACATTGTTTGCCTCACAGAGTACAGATCCATGTTTGTCACACAGAGCACAGAACAGTGACTGTGTTACAGAGCTCAAGCCAGTGTTTGTTTCACACAGAGCAGAGCAGTGCCTTTCTGACATAGCACAAGGCTGTGTTTGTCTCACAAAGCGAAGGGTATTGTCTGTCCACAGGGCACAAGTCACTGTTTGTCTTACAAATCACAGGGTAGAATCTGTTCAACAGATAACAGGGCAGTGTTAGTCTCACAAAACATATGCCAGTGTTTGTGTCACAGAACACAGATCAGCGTTTGTCTCACGGAGTATAGGGTAGTCTCTCACAGAACACAGGGCAGTCTCTGTCTCATAGTGTACAGAGCAATGCCTTTCTTACAAAGTAGAAGGCAGTGTTTGTCTCACAGACGACGGGATGGTATTTGAATCACAGAACACTAGTCAGAGTTTGTCTCACAGAGCACAGAGCAATATCTGTTTCACAAAGCACAGGGTAACATCTACCTTACAGAACACAAGGCAGTATTTCTTTCACAGAACACAGGGCAGTGGCTATCTTACTGAGCACAGGGAAATCTACTGTCTCACAAATCACAGGACAATATCTGTCCCACAGAGCACAGGGTGTGTATTAATACGTGTAGATTTAGAGAGCAGTCATATTTATCTCTCTTAAATAGTCTCTAAAACCAAATATTTAATTTCACCTTCCCCGCCCATTCCTTAGAGAAACGAAGAGATCAATTACGGGCTGGGTGGCCAATGAGACATCTCTCCCTAACCTAACTAAACTAAACGCAAGTGTTTAGGTATTGATATATGTTAAATTGTAAAGTAGTAGTTCAAGGTGAAGATGGGCACAAGCATGACAAGAGATATGAGTGTAGTTGCACAGTAGGCTAGCCTCCTTGGGGACGTTGCCTTGACTCCTTCCGACGAAGAAAGGTTATCGAACAAAGCAAACTTTTATTAGTTTGCAATCCCCATTCGCTGTTCGTGATGGCGGGGCGCTGCTGATAAGATTGCCTGCACTAGGAAGTAATAGGAGGTCCAAGTGTATGACCGTTTTATATCCGTCTAGTGGAGATAGAGCGCTCTGGCACCGACGGCTAATGGCGTAAGCCTTGGAAGCATTCGTGGCTTTACAAACAATTCCCATTATCTCGAATGAAGTCAGATAAAGGAATCTGTTGGACAACATTGCTCTAATGGCCTGTTACAGGAAGCCACAGCGATCCTTGTTTATGTTGATGGATGGAAAGCAATAAATAAATGTTAAGAATAATCATGACCGTCTATAAATTTAAATGTTGAGAAAAGATCGGAAAGTAAAATAATACGAAAAGTTAACAACGAGTAGATCCATTAAGACTACGACCATATAGCCTACTGCAGTATCCTTACTGGATGTGGATTCAGTTATGAATTAATGCTTAAGCGTGTTTTGCAATCTGTACTTATTTTAAATTTCTAGGTATTGAATGGGTAATTTCATACATGTCACTCTGGAAAAATGTTAAAGGTCACCATAGTCATACCGGCTATGGTCTTACGGATGGGTGAAAGGAGGCGGGGGGGGCATTGGTTTTGGTTAGGGATGGTCTATATTTTCCGTAACGATGACATGTCACTGATATTAGTTTGTCGCTGATGGTACCAGTGACAAAATATGGAAAATGCCAGTTTCGGTGACAATGGATCGATCGGTAGTTGCCTATGTTGCGATTGAGCCAAAAGTCGCAGTTACTGGATGAAACTGCTTTCATGGGTTAATTTATTGCTGTCACTAGATGAAATTGCTGTCACTGGTTAATTAGTCGCGGTCACTGGATGAAACGGCTGTCATTAGTTGATTTGTCGCTGTCACTGGCTCTACTCATTTACGTCGTGTGGATGGTCGATATGTGTCAAGTTTCAAGATAGTGTCAGTGATGTGTACATTAGAAGCTATTTCGCACTCGGTAGTTTGTTCTTAATATAGTAAGAGTTTATTTTTAAATAAAATGAGCCTTCCAAAAAAAAAGCGGGGTGTGGAATCATTTCACCAGTGTGGTATGTCTTACTGTTATTGGCACATACGGAGCAGTCTCAGTATCCCTTGTTACCGGTACTAAAGTCACCGGTGAAAGTCACTGATCCACGCCTGGCTCTGTCACTAAAATCACCGATCCGTTAAAGTCACTGGATCAACCATCCCTAGTTTTGGTGGATAGTGGATGGGCCTAAGCACTACCAGTCTAGGACTGCTACCAAGGTACTTGAGACAGTATTCACCTGACTGTCTACAACTCCTAGTACATGAGTGCATTATATGGAAATACTTTAAACTTATAGACACATTTGCTTTCTACGCCAACGGCATCACTGTCTAATTACTGGGGAGAGACAACAGTGGGTGTTTAGAGTACCAGGACACGGTTGTTGGTTGTCACTGAACCGCGCATGCTTAAGGCGCTTTCTGTTGACCAGGTTGGAAACAGAATCCAGGGCAATTAGAATAAACATGTCAGAAACACTTGTGTTACACCCGTACAGTCACGTCCGTATACAAGTGTGTAACTCGACAGCAGAAGTTAAAACACAGTATTACAGAACATAAATGTCTTCATAGTGTATAAACCACTCTACTAGCAAACATTGCGCTTTGGCTTCGCCCAAAGCGTGAAGTTGAAAAAAAATTGTTGATAACGGGTAGACTAATCTACGACTCCAACAGAGGATAGGTTTGCGTGAGGATTATGATCCTGTGTACTCGTGTTGCTAGGGTCTCCTACACATTCTCTGTTTGTGGTTATAATATTATGTCACCACCTTCATTCTACCGATGTTCACAGACCTTTCCTATGTAGGATATAACAGTTACACTGGCCGATGCTTAAAACTATACTTACCATACCGGGCCATATTCAGAGCGGGTGTTCAAACAGCGGCTCTAGAATTTTTTTAATGAAACTAAAAACTAAAACTATTTTTAAGTAGAAATAATAAAGTTAGTGTACAAAATAAGAAAATCTCAGCGATCATGTGGGTACAATTTCCAATATTTTTACGACACACACGCTCACACTCGAGCGCACGCTAGCGCTTACGCGCGCGCGCGCACACACACACACACACACACACACACACATACACACACACTCACACTGGAAATAATGTGCGAAGATCAACAACAAAAACAAGCGGAAGATTTAAACATATTTAAAATTAACACGGAACAATGTATTACTGACAACCTTGAGTTAAAAAAGTTAGACTACCACCTTAAACAAAACAAAAATCATTTAACGTCTGTAGAAAGTCGAAAGGGACCTATCAACATGATAGAGAACGTCGAACAAAATTTATTGTATGTTCAAGGGATATCAGAGGAAGTCATAATTGAGAAATTCGCACGACCTTTTGACCCAAATGTTACAGCAACTGTAATCACTAGAGGAATAAAAACTAAAAGTGCATTCTTCAACCTAGTTACAGAATTTCACTTTCAACAAAAGGAACACTTTCTGATAACATCACACCATAGTCCAGGCCAATTAAATCAAAGACACGGGATTAGACAACGGTATGAAATTAATTGTTTTGTGAAGGAATCAAACCAGCCAAGTGTAATTAATGAAAAACCATCACAGCCAGGTCAAATTTGCTGTAGAAACAAAAATACCCCATTTGAGCGAGGAAAACACCTGCGAGACTCAAGGACAATGATCTCGGAAGGACAGTGCGACCCTTTGTTGAACGTTTGTTGTAAATAACCAAACTCATATAATACTTCTTGATTTATAAAAATAATAATAATAATATTTGTACTACGGAAAAAAAATAATAAACTATGAATAACGAACTTAAATTTAATAAACTGCCCAAAGGGGAAATTTAATTAGGAAGTTATAAAATTATTATTAGTTAGACAAGTAAAATGAATTGTAAAATTATCACATTTAATTGTAAAGAAAGATTGTTAATTTGTATGATGTGATTTTGTAATTATGGAATATTTGATAAGAGAAATGATCTACACAAAATTTGTCTAATATAAATTGGAGAATAATTATTTGTTTATTGTAACTAATTAAAAATGAGGTTAATTGAGAAGGTATAACAGTATTATAATTATAAACCATTTAGGAACATATGCATATTAATTTTTAACTTCTTAATAGACTTTCAGTAAGGCTTTCAATTAAATTACTTCATCTGTCACCTAATTTGTAATAGTTTAAGTAAGACACTGTCAACTAAAACATTTAATCACTAAAACATTTCACAAAACTGAGTAAATTTAATCTATAATTATAGCATTATATTTGCGACAATTTGTTTTGTTTAGTATTAATAACATTAAGTGTTGAATTATTTTATTCATTTAATAATTAATTATGCAGCATATTGAATGACATGTTTTAAAATTGTAAGATAATGATAATTAACTGTTGGTGATTTTCATAGGTAATTTTAGCTAAACGCAATTGCTTGGTTGTTTTATATAAAATGAATCTTGACCCTGTAACAAAATACTCGTCTTAGTAAAAGAAATTAATATTCTCCCTTTTGGTAATAAACCTTATTAAGTTGGTTATATTTGTATTAGAAATTTAAGATTGGGTGAAGAATTTAAACAGATTGTTCTTTATGTCATAGCATTCAAATATTGTAAACAGCAAAATCTTAGAAATGTATGAAGGGCCCTATGAAATTAAGAAATATCTTGGTAATAGCAGTTACCAACTTACTTCCATAATTAATGGTAAACTTAAGGATAATTTTAATTGTAGAATGTTAAAAAGGTATCACAAACCCATATTAAGTAATTAAATAATTGTAAAAAAAAATTTTTTAGATTTTCATGTATAAATAATTAATGGTTAGGATCATATGATGAACAATGGCATTGTAAACCTTCACATTTAATTTTAAAGAAAGAGTATTAATTTGTATGACGTGAATTTATAATTATGTACTAATTATAAGTGAAATGGTTTAGGATATAAGAGGTTTAACTATAGTAAAATTTAATGTATTAGAAGTTTAAGATTGGTGAAGAATTTAAAACAAATTGTTCTTTGATGTCAGCATTCAAATATTGTAAAATTTAAATTTAAGAAATCAAAGAAAATTAATTTTAAAATTCTGGAGACTCTATAACATAAAGTACGAGGCTTTAGATTTAATTAAGTTAGTAGCTAAAATAAATCATCAGTAGGATTTAGCAAAGAAATACAAATAGTTTTCGAGTGCGGATAAAGCAGGTACCAAACGCAGGTCGTTATCTTTTCCAGGAAGTTTATAAGTGGAGTCCGGCAAATAGACAAAGATCCAAGGCTTGTTAAGATGGGAAATCCAGCGGCCGATATAGCCTGGGGAATTAACCATGTACCGTTGGGTTTAGCTAAATTAAGAACTGTGGGAAACTGAAAATAACGTATTGGTGGTTGTGGGAGAGATTAGATTTCATAAAAACAAAATGATCGGGAGTTTAGAGGAAGTTGGAAGAGAGTCTCGGAGAAGGGCAGGCAGGTTGGTGGGGACAAGGATGAAAGTGTAAAGGGAGAATTTTGTTAATTTAAATAGAGTTTTATTTATAAGTAAATTTTAGTAAAGTGCGACGTAAAAGTTTTGAAATATAAAGTAAGTTTTTTTATCAAGTGTTAGCGCGGAAGTGAACAAGCCAGGATTCCAGGGACTCTTCTGAACTATAAGTATATTTAAATTATAAGTGTAGCCAACAGACATCTATCTTCTAGTTTAAAACAAATTTTAAGTTCATCAAAATTTATAAATATAATTATATTCACCATTTCAAATTTAAAGCAAAGTTCCCATAATAGCGACCCCGAGAGCAAGACTAAAATTTTAATACTGTTTTTTTATTCTATTAGAATCTAAAGCCTCAGAAGTCAACCTTTATTATTGTAGTTTAGGTAAGACATCAAGCCTGTTACTGTACAATACTAATATAAATTAGAAATAATGTGTAGAAATAATTGTAGAGAATAAATGCAAGTGATGTTAAAAAAATTTGATAAGATTGTTAATTCTCTTATAAACCTGAAGGTGTGACTTTAATAGGTAAGGTAAATAAATAACGTAAACATAAATTTAATTATAACAAAAGTTAAGTTATAATATGACGCCCAACGTATTGGCAAGTTAAGTCATAATATATATATATATATATATATATATATATATATATATATATATATATATATCCTTACATGCGCTCCATAAACGGTCAGCCCAACTTCTAGGCACAAGTATCTTGATGTATCAGGTCATGGCAAATCGAAATAATGAATATTACAATAACGGGATACAATTTTTAAACAAGAGCGTCAAAAAACATGGTGATATTCCCAAATATGTCATCAGAGAGAATGATGATCAGAAATCCCGCCTTCTCAGTTCATGGCATACTATTCTGAAGTTGATTTGGACTGACCCCCAGCGATATACGCAACTAAGATTCTATTTCTTGAAATTAAATTCTGTGGAAATGTTTGGTACAAGTCATGCAAGATTAACGTGACGTCTGATGAAGAAGTACAGTCCGTTTATCTAAATACAATATAGGCTACGTTGCTTGGCGGTCATTTAACTTGCGGCCCGTTTGATCACCACACTGTCGGACAGATTAAGTTGATTCTACGTATACTAACCTATACGAGAGAAAAGTTTGAAAAATCACTTCTAAGGAGCTTTAAACCGTCATATGTCTAGGTCGATTTTTTTTTAATTGGTAGAAAAATATAATTTACTAATGTTTAACAAAAATTCTTACAACTAATCTAAAAATCGAAAACTTCCAGCGAAAACGCATTAGAGTATAATTACCGCCTGAAATCACCTTTGTTCAGATTTATCAATTTTTTAAGCGATCGCAGTGATAACGAACACGTTAGCACATCTTATTTTATTTTGCTCTTGCATGATTTCAATTGCTTTTTTTTGTTGCCTACAGATATTTCATCAAACTTTTATTCTGCCCAATCCAGTCTGCATTTCATTTCAGTTACTTCATTTTATTCACTTCATAGCTTCACATCTTCGATCTAGAGAGGGATATACACTGGTAGTCGTTATTATATAAACCATAGTGACGAATTTTGAATTGGTATTTATGACTTCCCGCTGGTCCTGTTACGAATACAAATATTAAACAGTTACAGTGTAAGTTGTAAACACAGTATTACTGTGATTAATTACAATACAATACAATAAATATTCTATGTTAATAATTATTGTCTACTATCTGTCCGAACATTGGCTTCCCATATCTAAATACAAAGTAAGTAAATGTCTAAAAGAGTTATACAATTTGTATCTAAGACTAAATTGAAGGTTATAAGCATGGCTCCTACGTAAGTCGCGAAGTAAAGCCACAATCAAAACAAAATATTGCTTCATAAAGACACTTTAGTTTAGTGTATTTTTGTACAAGCAAAATATTAGGCCTATAAGGTTTTATTATAAGGCACAACTTCTAACAACTTTTATTTATTTGCTACAACTAAATCTATGCGCGTGTGTTTGTATGTGTACGTGTGTGTGTATGTGTGTGTGTGTGTGCGTGCGCGCGCGCGCGCGTGTGTGTGTGTGTGTTTTAATGAAATAAAAAGATATAACACTAAAATTCTACCAATATTAAAAATTTATTTATCTATTTGTATATATATATATATATATATATATATATATATATATATATATATATATATACACCATTTCCGACATAATATTTTATATAATTTCTTAACGTCTTCCTAAATCGTCTTAAAATACTTCACAATTGTAAATTAAATGTTGATACCATCTGTTAGCCAATAGATATAAATCCAAACCAAACTCTTTGTTGGATGTTCTGTTTACAAAGGAAAGTTGATCAACCGAGTCGCCATTACGTAGAATCCAACTCATTAAGTATATCGAGTCATTGCTTTTCGATAACTTGGGCAGTCACCCAGGGGAATTTGTTTCACAACACTTGTTTGTTTTTTAACAATTTAGAAATCTTAAATATTTTTTTAATCAAAGTTTTGAGTATTGATTTAGTATTTGTTATACTTAGAATTTATTATACTTCTCCCGCAAATCAAGCGTCAATTTATCTTATTTTACATTTGTGCAAGTGCAAGAGTTATAAAATGAAGCAGTTTCCGAAACGGAATCTCCCGGAAACAACAAAACAAAGCCCGCTACTGTTCCACGGGCGCTATACAGGCAGAGCACACGCAATCTACGCAATCAGCAGAATTCAAACAGCAAACTGATGTTACCATTCAGAAGGAGACATTACATTATCTGTCCTCATATGGCTGAGACGCCTTGATAAGGTCACAAAATTATAGCTGATAACAGAAACTGGCGTAAAGAAGATGACGGGGGAAAACGAGAAAACAAGTTGACCGGTTCACACAGTAACGAACCCATTGACTCTGATAAAGACCTAAGCTGGACGCAAATGTAAAGGGTCAGCCATATTGGAGAAGCATTTTAGTTTGATAGTAAATCCTCTTTTAAATTGTAGGCCTACTGTGAGACTGCCTACATTAGCTACAGCTTCTGCGAGGGATTTGACACCCCTCGTGGTAACTCAGCAGCACAAATACAAACATTTTACCACATTCAAGAAATTACTTTACGAGGAAGAACATTGGCATGGTGGGTGAACACCTTACCAAGTCCCCGATAGGTAGGACGCGTTTATGCAACCCTTCTTATTCCCCCCAGGTAGATGATACCAGTAAAAAGAGATCATCTCTATTCACCCTTATCCTTCTTCGTTCTCTGAGGTATATCGAGTAAACACATTTCCAACACCACCATATCGATGGCCTATCGCACTTATGCTACCCTACGCACTCCCTCTAGGCATCGTCTCCCCTTCTACCAGTACACCTCGTTGTCTGAGGTGTATCGAGTAAATACTTTTCCGTCTCCACCATATCGATGGCCTATCTCACGTATGCTACCCTACGCACTCCCTCTAGACATCGACTCCTCTACCACAGTACATCTCTTTCTCTGAGGTGTATCGAGAAAACACTTTCCCGACTCCACGATATCGATTCCTTAACACACGTATGCTACCTTACGCACTTCCTCCAGGCATCGTCTACCCTACCACCAATACATAGAAGTCATTCTTACTCATTCATATCCTGGTTCGTTCTTCGAGGTGTATCGATTATATACTTTCCCGTCTCCACCTTATCGGTGGCCTATTTCACATATGCTCCCCTACGCACTCTCTCTAGGCATCGTATCCCCTACCACCAGTACATAGAGGTCATCCCTATTCATCCCCATCCTGTTTCGTTCTCCGATGTGTATCGAGTAAACACTTTTCCTTCTATATCATATCAATGCACTTTCACACGTATGCTACCCTACGCACTCCCTCCAGGTCTCGTCTTCCCTACCACCAGTACACCTCGTTCTCCGAGGTGTATCAAGTAAATACTTTCCCGGTTCTACCATAACAATGCCCTTTCACACGTATGCTACCCTACGCACTCCATCCAAACATCGTCTCCCCTATCACGAGTAAACCTCGTTCTCCGAGGTGTATCGAGTAAACACTTTCCCGACACCACCATATCGATTCCTTAACTCACGTATGCTACCTTGCGCACTCCCTCCAGGGATCGTCTACCCTACTACCAATACAAAGAGGTCATCCCTATTCACCCCATCCTGATTCGTTCTCCTAGGTGTATCGATTATATACTTTCCCGTCTCCACCTTATCGACGGTCTATCTCAAGTATGCTAACCTACGCACTCCTTCCAGGCATCGTATCCCCTACCAACAGTACATAGAAGTCATCCCTATTCATCCCTATACTGGTTTGTTCTCCGAGGTACATCGATTAAATATTTTACCGTCTCCACCATATCGATGGCCTATCTCATGTATGCTACCCTACGCACTTCCTACAGGCATCGTATCCCCTACCACCAGTACACCTCGTTCTCTGAGGTGTATCGAGTAAATACTTTCACGTCCCCACCATGTTAATGGCCCTTCACACGTATGATACCCTTCGAACTCCCTCCAGGCATCGTCTCCCCTACCATCAGTACACCTCGTTCTTTGAGGTGTATCGAGTAAACACTTTTCCGACTCCACCATATCGATTCCTCAACTCACGTATGCTACCTTACGCACTCCCTCCAGGCATCGTTTCCCCTACCACCAATACAAAGACGTCATCCCTTTTCATCCGATCCTGATTCGTTCTCCGAGGTGTATCGAGTATATACTTTCCCGTCTCCACCTTATCGATGGCCTATCTCACGTATGCTACACTACGCACTCCCTCCAGGCATTGTATCCTCTACCACCAGTGCATAAAGATAATCAGGTCCTTTCCTTGGTTTTGCTTTTACTCCACCTATCCATTCTTATATTTCTTAGTTTTCCTCTATGAATTGAGTAAACACTGACCTACGTCCCCAACAGATCGGTGACCTATCTCACGTAGGCTACCCAGAACCAGAGCATGAAGCTTTATGTCTTTTCCATAATCTTCTCTCTATTTACAATCGTTTCCCTCTTCTAGGGGCTGCAAGACATCGGCGTGGTGGAGTTCCTAAGCCGAACAGGGGATGGAGTGGAACTGAATGAACGTGACTTCCTAAAATCAGGACGTTCAAGCAAATAAGTGAGTGTATATAGGCGGCCAAGCTCATAAAGGGGTTTTTTCTTCTCGGATACCTCTATTTTCGGCCTCAGTGTGCGGATGACCAACAAGCTACATGTCAGGGTGGTGGTTTGTATAGGTATATAGACGCAGGATCTGAAGATGTCATACGTTTCAAGTTAATAGAATCTCAGGAGCACCAATCGCCACCTTAGGGCATTTTATTCGCCTTATCGTCGTATTTGTGGCCCTGCGAAGGTGGACCTTTATTTCCCCAGCTGTTTGTGGATATAACACGGTAGATGACACTTTTGGACAGGACTCAGTACACTACTCCAAGAGACGCGGCTTTCATTTTCTTTGCGCGTGAACCGGAGAGAAATTTTTTATCTGCTTCAAAAGGTATAGGAAAAGCCCTAGGGATATTCATATGCGGCAGAATCTTTGCCAAGCGATATAAATTAAGTCGCTGGAAACGATAGGTTGGGAACACAGAGATAATTACATGGATAATCACTTAATATGGAGTAGCCTAGTTCTTCTGGATAGGAGGTTGTTCTGGTGTAGAGGCACCTGAAGGGGAAATGCAATGCAGAGAAAAATTGAGCATGAGGAGGGGACTGGGTTACCTACAGATAGGATGGATCTATGTAACCATCATTGGGTCGAAATTAATTTTTCCTTTGAACGAAGGCAATGATAATGGGTTGCGTTAGGTACTGGAAGACAAGTAGCAGCAGAGATGAACTGCTGTTAGGAGATCCACTGAAGGAGCTATGGAATTATCGTTAAATTAAATCTGACTCTAGTTACAGAAAACAGGAGCTGTAATTGGACACCCAATAAAACTCAATAGGGTGAATTTTAGTTCACTCATAGGTCTGACTTGGAATTAGTCCTTTTGGTGTAACAAAACCAATGCTCGATGGAAATACTTTGAAGGTAAGTGTGGCACCGAACTACTCGCCTTAAGTAGACTACAACCATGGCGGAGCAGATCATAAGACACGGAAATCTGAGGGGTAGTAACACTAGTGGATAACAGGAATTCATCAAGAGGTCGGGTACTTGACCACTGCAGAGGTAGGTATACACTAAGGGAATCATGAGATCGGTAAAGAGTACAACAGCTATAGCTAAGTGATCTACACGTATAACGTATTTCATAGTTCCCATAATAATAATAATAATACTATTTTTATTACAATCCTTAAATGTCAATAATATCCAGCGCAAAACACAAAAAAACTATGAAATAAGTTAAAGTGTAATGGTTTAGTGTGAAGGTATAATATTTTAATGCAATGATTTTTGTTCTAAACGTGAACGTTTAGACAAATTTATGAGTTGTTTACAAATGTATAACTTTAGTAGAGTTTAGGATTTAAACGTTTTCAATTGAGCATTGTGAAGAACGAGTATTTGAAAAGAAATAATTGTGAAAATAATGATAGAACGGGCTTTTTAAAGTATCGACCCTGTCCATTTATGGGTGTCACCTGTAAACTAATTTTTATTTTTAATAAAAACAAAAAAAATATAATAAAATAATAATAATAATAATATAATAAAATAAAATATAATTAAAAAAAAATATATAAAAACTCCACAAAAGGTACACAAACTGGTAAAAACCCAGCCTAAAAATATTTAGTAGATATGATAAAATTGTAAAAATAGGAAAATGTATTTATTAGCATTTTAGAAAAATCAGTGTTACCTATTACTGCGGGATCAGAATCTATTTATATTTTAGCAGCGTTTATATGTTACTCTTATTTATACTATATTTTCGAAATCCCTAAAAACTAGAAGAATATTCTGGTTTATCACACATAAATCTTGGTAACAAGACAGACTACAAGCCAAAGCAACTCTAGAGCCAAAGATCCCCGAGAGATTCGCGCCACACGAAGGAGAGGACCAGCTGTTTGCCCAGCTTTTCTTTGTGATTCAAACCTTAATTTACCATTGGAGAGAGTCTAAGCAAGAGAGTATAAACTGTTTTGCATTAAATAACCACAAAACCTGTTACGCTCACTGTCACTCACGCATAGTGCTTTAATTTCATTGAACGCACAGGAAGTGCCTTCACCTATGTGCACAAGTGCTAAAGCAAATCCGAAACAAGTACCTGTACTGAAGAGGGTTGGGGAAACGACAGGTGAGGTTTGGCGGGAAATCTGAAGAAATCAGAGGCGAGATGCAGCTGTTCGCCAGGTGCTCGCATCAGCTGTTAGTCTTTGTACCTGGGTCTTTTCTTATTCTTTTCTTTACTTGGTCTGGCTCGTTTTGCATTTAACCTGTCTGAGATACAGACTTTGTATTTTAAAGGAAGATTACAGCAAAAATTAAACGTTGGAAAATTCATTTCTAAAACAGTTTATTCAAAAGCTTTTTCTAACTTGCTCCGCTATGACTATTTTTTAAATGAATCCTGTAATTTTCTAACGAATTCAGACTGTCGGAGTTCAGGTAACATATTGAACATACGATAGTTGTCAATAACAATTAAATGAAATGAACTCACTACAATTGAAACAAAAACTATAAACGAAACAAGCATGAATGTACTAAAAGTAAAACAGACATACCAGATAGTAGAACATAAGATAGTTTGCAATAATAATTAAGGAGAAAATAAACTTACTAAAAACTAAAAGTAAATATAAATAAGACTAGCGTAATAAATTTACTGATAGTAAAACGCACATACCAGATAGTAGTACATACGATAGTTGGCAATAACAATTAAAGAGGAAACAAACTTACTAAAAATAAAACAAAAAGTATAAACAAAATTAGCGTAATCAATGTACTAGAAGTAAAACACACATGCGAGGTAGCAAAGGATGCGATAGTTGGCAATAACAATTAAAGAGAAAATAAACTTTCTAAAAATTAAAAGTAAATAAAATTCAAACAATCGTAATAAATATACTAAAAATAAAATACACAAACGAAATAGTCGTACAAATAAAAATAACTACACAAATACTAAACATAGAAATACTAAAAATAAAACTAAACATAATTTAATAAAAAAAAAACAAGTACTATAAATAACATAAATCACACATAATAAAAAAGTAAACTATACCATTAGGCCTAATATTATCAATTGAGAAATCCAACATAGAGAGTACAGACACACGATGTTATCACTAAATAAAGTTCAATGTGCCGAACAAAGCTAAACTAAATCTATAAAAACGACTAGGTTTATAACAGAAATGTGTTTATATTACATTTTGTTTTCTCCACTCAAAATGTAGATAGGGAACCGAGAAGGTATATGAGGGGTTTGAACGTCTAACTATACGATCACACTGTCTTTTTCGGATTATTTTTGTGTGTTCTGCAATACATCAAATATCCATAAACGTACATTAATTCATAACATGTGAACATAATTTTTTTTAAAGTCAATTCCTACTTGGGTCAACAAAGAATTTTATTTTAGTTACTTTTTATTAAATAATTAAAATTAATATAAATAAAGTAACATAACCTATGCGATAAAACAGCTATTCTACCACACAGCCTATAAGATAAAATCAGATGTTTTATGAAATCACATGTTATCACTTATTTTCAGCAAAATGGATTGATATTACATACATTACCTCTTTTGTGAAACGTTTTTCTCCTATTAAAACTAAAATTAATTAATTAAATTTAATTAATATAAATATTTCAAAAAACTTTATTCATCCACTATAAGTTTAAACGAATGTATTTGAACTTGAGTGGAGGAATAAAAAGTGTTTTATTAACTACTGAAATTTTGAACAAGAAGTAGACTAAGAAATAGACTAAAAAGAGTAGCCTACCAACTAAAAGAAGGCATTGAAAAAAGATTCATTATTATTCTTATATTGTACAAGTTAGTTCTACAAGTCGCTCCATTTCTTGCTCCTATTTTCCATTCATACAAGCTTTTAACAGAGCTTCTGATATGGTAGTATATACACAACATGCAGACGTTTATCGTGTTTTCAGTTTATATTCTTGGACAAATATTATAAATTATTTTCTTCATCTTTTTATTTTATAATTACAATTAATATAAATATGTAAGTATATACATTGTGTCAAAGTAACAATATTGAGTGAAAAAATAGAAAGTGAATTTCCTTGCAATTTTCCATTTTTTTTTCTATGTATGCTGTTGGACTATTATTTTGGTTTGTTACTATTTATACGATTTCTTATTTATCGTCACGTGCATTGTGTTTCTCTTCACTTTCCTTTCGATCGTAAAGCAAGGCTCGATATCTTTAATCCAGTATGTTTGTTTAATTTATTATTTTCAATAATTTTTAATCCTAGAGTATTACTTATGATATTCAACAATTATTATTATTATTGTTGATAATGTGGCATATCATTTATGATATTGTAACTTCGGCAACAATTTAGGGTTGTGCAATGGAGGTTTCGATGACAACGAGAATGGGGGCAAAACAAAAAGTAATATACATCTTTGAGAAGCACATTTCAAGCTCTAGGAAAGTTATTTTATGGCCAAAGCGCTAGACTACAAACATAAAGATATTCAATTCGAATCCAATCTAAACTCCCCAAATTTTAAAAATTTAATTACTGAATAAATATTTGAAATAACTGTATTAACAACAATTGTAATCCACTGTAAGTTAAAAGAAATGTATTTTAACTTGAATGAATGAATACAACGTATTTTATTAACGATTGAAATTTTGTTTAAGATATATATATATATATATATATATATATATATATATATATATATCCGGCGAGTGTGAGCTAACAGAATGAATTGAATAAGGCACTGAAAGGAATGCTTTGGAATATAAAACTCCCCAAGATCCTTAAAGGAAATCCCTCAGGCTTTGAACTAGAAGTAAATTAAGGTTAAATTTGAACATCTAAGGATCAGGTGTCCTAGATAGAGCTACCGTCTTCATCCCTGTTCTACTAGTAGGAGCATGGACGAAGGGCGTTTAGTGCATACTTTCCATCCAGCTGATGTAAAGGCTTTATACAACAATAGACAATCTGCAAAAGTTTCTTTGTTATTGGCCTAGTTGTTATCACAAAACTCACACTGACACCCAACTCTAGGCCTCGATAAATAAGGCCTTCGTTAAGTTAGATAAAGAACTTACCTGTAAACGCCGCAGACAAATAGACGGCTGGAATAAAGTAGTCGGCTACAAATATGCGTATACAAATTACGGGAACTATTCGTTGGGTAAGAATGCTTCGGATTTTCTACAATTACTTGTCAAAGCTGCCGCCAGATAGCAATACGTGATTGCGTACAGTACATGTTTTCTTCATTACCTGAATTCTCCGAAGTTTTTCTACTCTGTACTATTTAACAGATGGTAGGCCTGTGCGTACGCAGACGATGCTAGGCGAAATTCTGAACTGTCTTTATCAACTCACGCTTTAAAACAGCTGCACAAGTTATTTGTTATTTCAGATATGGAATTTCAATTATATTCATTCATTTTAATCTGTAACTATTCTAATAGAATTTCACTATCGATTCTAGCGCTCCAATGCAGTGACGCTGCAGGAAAGTTAAATGCCATCTTACCAAGTGAAGAAACCGACGCTACAGTAGCATTTAAATAAGGGATCAAATTATAAAATAAGTTAAGTATTCTAAATATTACTTTAATTTAACAAAATTATATCTCGGACTAAGGAGCATTCCGATACATAGTAGAACTAGTTCGGAGAAACAATTTTAGCAAAAAAATATCATACGACAGATTCAGTACCCGATCATAATTCCTTTATATCTCCGCATGTTAAAAGATTCTTCAAATACTGTTGTAGTACCTCCCTTTAAATATTAAATGTCCTTTATCCAAAACCACACACACACACACACACACACACACACACACACACACACACACACACACACACACACACACACACACACACACACACACACACACACACACACACACACACACACACACACACACACACACACACACACACACACACACACACACACACACACACACACACACACACACACCTATATACTATATGATTTCAAAATATGAAACAATCTCTTGACAGTCTATTCTATGAGTATAACAAAAAAAAATTTTAACGTTCCTACAAACAGGTTTTACAACTTGTAAAAATTTTCTTCTGGTTTTGGATTCTCCACTTGAAATTAATTCAAACTTAAATTCTGTAACAACACATTAAGGAAAAAATTGTGACTTGTCATATTGTTATGTTCTGAATTTTGTCCTAAATAATTCCGGACTGTATCGTAATATATTAAATTTTTATAAAATTGGATTTAACACAGAAATTTGGGATATATAATTATACTTTTATGTAAGATTATTTTGTTAATTGATTTATTGTTATTTATTTTTCTTGTGTATACTCATAGAAAATTTAATTCTGAAAAAGTTGATATACAATAGATAAGTCTAAACTAAATATATGGTATTGAATATAAACTTCTTTATTAATTAAAGATATGGAATTGTTATGAAAATAATAATATTTTTTGAATAGTTTTTTTCATAGATTTACAATATATAAGACTTTACTTGATTACAATAAATAACACAATTTGTTATTTTCAAAATTAAATTGAATTATTATTTGCGACCTATGAAAAGAAACATAATTTAAACGACAAAGTAATTTTCAGTAAAACTAGAACAGTGTAACGTTTGGCTCTTTTTTACCAAAATTTAAATGAGACTATGTTGTAGAATAAATGTTTATAATTTCTTCAGAAAAAACCATATAAAATATTCAATATTTCTCTTGTGCCAGAGTTCAGTAAAACTTTAATTTATTAGGAAACCTTTAAATCGCAGAGAAAACATTTGCAAATTTTAACTCAGAAAATATTTGAAAGTTATACCATGTGTACATATTGCGAATTTTTCAAACTTGAATATACCCTATAATGTCCCACCCATTTAAAATCTTTCTGGTTAGGCTACTAACCTAAAGAACCCGGTTTTAATTAATAATTATGCTATGAAATTTGTTCTACCATGATCAAGGTGTCTGGTTTTATTAATGGTTCCAAAAGAAGTGATGCGAAGTAGGTATAGCCTTCATAACCCACCTTCTGCGCAGTGTATTTAACATTGTAATAATAGCATAGAACATGCTCTATACACCTGTCTCAATAGAAAAACTCGTCGTTATTATTTACATGAACAATACGGCTCTGTTATCGCCACACTCGCTAAAACGTAAACATAACAAACTATTGCTATTTAAATTTAAACAAATAAACTATCATAATGGAAGGTAGGTCTTGGTAAATTTCTTTAATTTATGATATAAATAGGTAAAATTACAGGTAGACAGCAATAAATATAGACAAATAGTGGAAGAAATCAGTCGAATCAAATAATCAAGATGGTAACCATTACCTATTACTGCTTTTCTGCATTTTTGAGAAATCATATAAACGTTTATATTTGTGTTCAAAGTGTTGTTGAATCTATGAGTACTTTAAATAACTCTGTGTACAACTCTATATCACTTCCCATACCTACAAATATTCCTAAAATGGTGCAAGTAAGCAAGCGGTGTATATAATTCAACGAACCATTACCTTCAGTGATTGAAGCAAGACGCCAGGTGCAACGAGGACATGTGCAGTCCAAGGGCCATCCTTCAGGACGCACTGTAGCGGCAGGTGTAGTAAGGTGCGCGTGCCGGGACAGATTCCTTGTCCTCCTACGGCTAACCTAAACAATACCTGTATCGGCTGATTAATGGGAAAATACGTAACAACCTTGGAGGGAAAAGTCCGTGATATGGTCACGTGGTATTCCATTGATCCTTAGAAGAAAGGCAGGAATTTTTGAAAAACCTTTTCATCCAGCTACACGACTTCACTTTGAGCAGTTCTTTTGCCATATAATTCTTTTCGTTTGAAATAAAGATTGCCTAAAGTGCCATCTATTCCCTCGCAACGTATGCTTAGTCTGATGTAGGTGGCACTAAGCAGGCCTATCGGCGCGGTGATATATTTCTCTCATCAGTCATTAATTAATGAACGATTAAAAACTCGTATTGTGACGTTAGACCGTGCTATAGTTGAGGCTAAATTAAAGCTATTATAACAAGGAGAAATGACTGGTCCGCTTAATTGACGTTTCCCTACAGAGATCACCTTAACGTGACAGAGAGCGAAAAATAACATTGTTGAAATGCAAATGGGCGATGAGAAATATTTATCAACTCTATTCTTGTGAGTTTAAGACGAAGAGGAAGTTATGAGTAAAAAGTAGGCAGGATAAAAGATAGCTATATAATCTCTGATAGTGTAGAATAATGCTCATGATTGCTGTTTCAAATACCCTTGGCAGACCTACTTGTTATCGAGATCACACTGTGGTTTAGCATATGTGCACCACAACTTAAGGTAGTAAATATTAAAGAAGGGGCGGTACTTGATTGTCTCAGTGCTTTGGAACTACTGTGATTCGCTTTACCAATTCCTCCCTTCGCTGACAATATAATTATGGATGGACAGCTCTTTGGTCAACATCATGGTAAAAGACGTAACAAATGCGATAAATCCATTCAAATGACAAACCTTTAAAACTATAAAAGCATGTAACAATCCCATGATATGAAAATGAATGGGTTTTGCTCTTCCTAACGCGGTACAAAGACTCAGGAAAATATCGGCTTCTAAATATTTTTTTATAGTGGCGAACTTGTACTGAAAATGTTCGTAACTATCGCAGTGGGCCCGATTGGAAAACGAAAAAAATCGATACTAATTTTAGTGATTCACAAGTTGAAGCGACGGAAAACGGACGCCGCCAGATTAAGTAGAGAAATGGTTGTAGGAACGACTTTATTATATTCAGTCATTTTTCACTAGATTCCCCAATTCATTAAGAGGTTCTGTTTTTCCAATTTTGAGTGTAGGTGAATGTTTTAGAATACTTCTTGTCGTAAGGTTCACCGGAATTTGGTTGAGCTGAGCTCCTGGCTAATTTTAAAAACGGCATCATTGCCTCAAAAGAAGTAGCCCTTGTTTAAGAAATCAAAATCGGAAGAATAGCGTTCTGTAACGATAATCAGTAAAGTCATCCTCACTCGATGTATTACTGCACGGAGATGTCGCTAATCTAATACGTTTCTTGAGATTGTGCAACTGGGATTCGCAAATGGAGCGATTACTTTCAGATTATTAATGTCCATCACAATACAAGAAGCTATTAAGCAGAAAGCTACTGCAAGATGTAATGTAAGCGCGCGTGTGTAAGCGAGTATGCTAGTGTCCGCGTGAGCGTGTGTGCGTGTGCGTGGGAGGGAGAGAGAGTATGTGTGCGTGAGAAAGAAAGAGGTTTATGTGTGCGTGAGAAAGAAGAAGTGTATGTGTATGTGTATTTCTATGAGAGAGAGAGAGAGAGAGAGAGTGTGTGTGTGTGTGTATTTCTATAAGAGAGAGAGAGAGAGTGTGTGTGTGTGTGTGTGTGTGTGTGTGTGTGTGTATGAGAGAAAGAGAGAGAGAGAGAGAGAGAGTGAGTGTGCGTGTGTGTAAGTGTACATATATAAATTGTTTTGTTTCGGATTTGCTCCATTATTAAAACCTCTAAAGGTATACCATGTAGATACCGGAAGGTACTCGGAAGGGACGAGTGGATTAACTCCAAATAACAATGGATGCTTCATCTCCTCCGCGGTATTCACGTAACCCAACACAACAGTACCATAACCAGCAAACTACTGTCTCTCATTCACAAATATTCTTTGGAAGAGTTCACGCGTATTCTTTGACTTCGGTATAGAGTAGAACTGCTTTAGTTGAATATTCATGAACCTCATTCCTCTACTTCAAAGGGGATTATTATTCCTAACCACTAGTCATTTTTATACTCCACCTATCCTCCTTCCCTGTTCTTGCTTGTCACTTCCCTGTGTCTCCGATAAAGAATAAGTTTATTTCTGGCGTTGCATCATCCATATTAGCATCGTTCTCATAACACATATCAAGGGGTTTTATGTCCAGACTCTAAGGTATCCAATGTACAGATACTGTCTCCTCTGTGACTGTATCTATGAAGGAAGAGGAACCGCCTGAGACAGCAGTATTGTAATAAAGCCTTTAATAATAACAACAATAACTCATGTATCATAATGAACAGTTAATTAGATAAGTTAATTGTACTTTGTAATCAACCTATTTCTCTACAGCTGTAGATTTATTTTTTACATTCCTCGGCATGTGCCAATTGAAGATAAAACCCGGCAACTCAGACGTTCCGTCGCCTTCTCGGAATAAATGAATGGGCTTCACAAAAGCGACGGCACCATTCTGTTACGTGGTGCGATTCTTCGACCTTTATTTCAATGCCAATGTCACAGTTTTGGTCATAAAGCATCGAGGGGCGTGCTGTAACACCTGTGCCGGACACGGCATTAAACCGCGACGGTACGTCTGATGCCGAACATTTGCACCGTATTCCTCACACTTTCAGAAAAATATCCACTCTAAGTCCGCAATTCAAACGAATAAAACATTTATTTACTTTTAAACATTAAATCAGCCATGAAACTTCCCTATTACAATGAATGCAAATATTCAGTGATCATACCAAATACAAGGAGTGAACCCGGTATGCTTGCTTATGTACTGACGTCCATTACACTGCATCACATTTGACTGACTACAAACTAAAAAGTTTATTTCAATGCTTATAATAAATCTGCTATAACTGATTTATTTTGTAGGAGCTTATAGGAGCATTCTTGTAGATTTATAGGATGATATAAAGTAGTAAAAAATCGTCTAAATACCATCATCTAAATTCCAAAAGATATTATGGCTAGTCGCTCGAGTGTGATGTGGCTGTGTTGTTGAAAAGTTGCAGGTTCTTGGAGATGAGGTACCTATGTTGTCGAAGAGTGGTGTTCGGCATTGAATAGAGGTGTTGTCTAGGAGTTGCAGTATCCGGGCAGTGAGATAGCTTTATTATGGAGCATATGCAGTAGCTCGACGGTGAGATTGTTGCGTTGTTGAATAGGTGCAATGGATAGGCGATGAGGTGGCTGTGTTGTCAACGTATAATAGCTCGCTAGTGAGATACCGATTTTGTCGAAGAGAAAATCTAGTAGCTGGTGAGATAGTGGTGTTGTCAAGGAGGAGGTGCTGTGCTGACTCCACTGGTTATAGGATCAAGCCCCCAGTATAAGAACTGATGCTAGTGACCCAGTCGGGAGTCATTAAGGAATAGTTTGAGGTTTTGAATCATAGGGTCCTGAATTCACATAAGCTACTGCACTGTAGATAATACCCAACATATGCACTATCTTTGGGTTGTGAGAGACGGTCCTTCGCACATTTTCATTATTACAACCTGTTATTTCTTCAACATTTTCAGAAACACGCTCACATTATATGGTCGAGGAGGTGTAGGTTTTGAGAAAGCGGTGTAGTCGAAGAGGTGTCTGAAGGTCTAATGGGAGAGTCATACTTCGGCCATCCTCGTCTTCCTAGATAAAGACCTTAATCTGAGCGTACGGTGCTCAGGTATTACATAGGTAAGGCCAACCGAGATTGGGTTAAGGTTTAATTGCCCTTTACTAGGATATTAAATTTATGGGAAACCTGGTTGTTAGGGAGGTTCTACTGATTACGAGTAGTAAGCGGGTGAATTTGTAGTTTCTGGTTGGACTTCGTTTCTTCCCAGAGGCTGGCAGGTAATAAGTCTAGGACAGATAGTAAAGCCTCCGGGCTCTTAGACACTGCTACCACTAATACTAGTCACAAGGATCCGGAATGTGAGTTTGAGTTGGATTCGAGGGAGGAGTGGATTCGCATGTTGGGCTGTAGATAATACCCAACAGGTGCTGTCTGTTCAGACTATAGTGTTTTCCAGGTGGTGGCTCAGGAGGTTTAACAGGATGAGTTTATGCCAGCCAGAGAAGTCTGATTGTAAGAGTTCGGCTCTTAGGTAAGGTCAACTTAGAGTGAATACAGGACCGATATCAATAACTGGATGGAAGTAATGAGTCGAGATATTGAAGTTACGAAAAACCTGGTCGTTCGGAAGGTTCTATTGGTTCTGAATAGTCTTGGAAAGGGAGTCGAAACAGCAGTGAATGGTTGGAGTTCGTGGGACCGGTCACCAGTTTAGGTCTTATATTAAGGAAGCTGTTCCCAAACATTTTTAACCTATGGTACCCTTAAAATATTTTTGATGGCGCCTCTACAGACAATTGGCCATTATTTTGTTGGCAGAAAGTCAATTTTTATCAATTATTTCTTTTTACTGTACTTAATACGGTACAAACACATAGCGGTATACATTTTAGGGACGGCCTAGGTAGTGGGCATGAATCACCACAAGAACTTTATCTGTTTTTTAAAAAGTCTTTTTTGGTAAAAAAACTAAGACTACAATATTATACACTGTAACAGCTTTTTACTCTTAAAAAATCTAGTGAACGTTCAATTTCAGAATTGAGCGCCCGTGGCAATGATTGTAGCCACGGCGGACACTTTGGGAACCAAGCTCTTACATACTGAAACCATACTCTTAATCCAATACTGGTGACACCGGTCGCCTGAATTAAGAACCCGAGAGTTTGAAGTTGGATTCGTGAGGGCAATGAATATCTGGGGAAGCGAGGAAACTTCAGGACCACAGTTTGTGTGGCAACAGAGATGCTCTAACTTCTTCGTATACTCGAAATGTTTTAACTCCTCCCTATTCCCATAAAAACCTTCTGTCACTGATAGGATGATAAGAACGACGTCCCAACTTCTATATCTACGTTACAAGGCTACAATACTCGTGCAGTACACGCATGAAAGGCCTCGACTCGTAAAAATATCCATAATTCTCGTCTGAACGGTAATCATTAGCATTCAAGTGGTAATAGATGCTACGTGCTTTAAGTGAATGCGAAAAAGTGCTGTAAAGTGCGTTTATGTGTATATAAAACCCTACGTTTGACTTGATTCTTAATATGGTGGTAAATTGCACGCTATAAAATTGTCTTTAACCAACAAGACTTGAACTTCATAATTCCTGACATGTTTCTATATTAAAAGTAATATCCCTAAAGGTCTAAAGCAATAATATTAAAAAACGTCGACTAAAGTAAACGTCTTTAAAGTAAGGTAGAAAATTAATCTGAAACCGTAAGAGCATTTTGTAAGTTCAATCAAAATACTGAACAACGTTGTAACTTTAGGGAATAATTTCAATAACATACAGGTTGTAGGATCCACAGTTTCTTCTCTTGGCGAACGCACAGGTCTTCCCTTAATTCTGATATAAAAGGAAGTCGGTGGAGCAATGTGGGAAGACAGTAGAGGGAGCATGGCAATCGGTCAGTGTGGGGAGACAGCAGGAAGAGCAGATCACTTGGCCAGTCAGCGGAGGAGCAAGGCAGTCAGTCAGTGTAGGATAACAGTAGGAAGAGCACATAAGACGCCAGTGTAGAGAGACAGCAAGAATATCACTTCAGTAGGCCAGCGCAGGGAGATAGCAGGAAGAGCACGTGAGTTGCTCAGTGTAGGGATGCAGCATTAAGAGCACGTCAGTCGGCCAGTGTAGGGAGGCAGCCGCAAGAGCACATCAGTCGGCCAGTCTAGGGAGGCAGCAGGAAGAGCACGTTAGTTGACCAGTGTAGGGAGAAAACAGTAAGAGCACGTTTGTCGGCCAGTTTAGGGAGGCAGCAAGAAGAGCACCTTAGTCAGCCAGTGTAGGGAGGAAGCATTAGGTGCACTTCAGTCGGCCAGTGAAGGGAGGCAGAATAAGGAGTACGTCAGTCGGCCAGTGTAAAGAGACAGCAGTTAGAGCACGTCAGTCGGCCAGTTTAGGGAGGCAGCAGGAAGAGCACGTTAGTCGACCAGTGTAGGGGACAACACGAAGAGACGACAGTCGGCCAGTGTAGGGAGGCAGCATGAAAGGGCACGTCAGTCGGCCAGTGTAGGATGTCAGCAGGAAGAGCACGCCATTAAACCAGTGTAGGGAGGCAGCAGGAAGAGCACGTCAGTCGGCCAGTGTAGGGAGGCAGGAGGAAGAGCACGTCAGTCGGCCAGTGTAGGGAGACAACAGGAGAGATGATAGTTGGCCAGTGTAGAGAGACAGCAGGGAGAGTACGTCAGTCGGCCAGTGTAGGGAGGCAGCAGGAAGAGCACCTCAGTCGCCCAGTGTATGAAGGCAGCAGGAAGAGTAAGTCAGTCGGCCAGTGTAGGGAGACAACAGGAGAGACGGCAGTTGGCCAGTGTAGAGAGACAGCAGGAAGAGCATGTCAGTCGGCCAGTGTAGGTAGACAGTGGAGGAGCACTTTGATCGGCTAAAGTGTAGAGTCAAAAAAAAAACACACATCCGACTGCCATTTTTGTAGACAAATGGGGAAGCATGTCAATTGAGCAGTTGAAATACGTAAAAGAGCTAGTGTGGGGTACAACGAGTGGAAATCATTAATCACTAAGTGTGGGGATATAGATGATACATATCACTTTGAGTGGGTAACTAGCGGAGGAGAACCAGATTAGCCTAGTTTGGGGAGGCAGATAGAGGAGCACAGCGGCACGTCTGTCGCCATTGAGACATTACTTGCTTGTAATTTGGCAAAAGAAATATTTCGTAAATACGTGGTGAATGATTCACTGTAAAACCTGCCATTCCCCTTAAAATGACGGTCGTACACTCCACATCTTAAGGTCAGGGCTTAAGCTGCATCTGTTCTTCTGCATTTCGAAAAGGTTTTTTGGTATGTTGTTAAAGTGGCTTCAAGTTAAGGTCTCGTGTTTACAAGCCTAAGTTGTGGTTATAGAGTTTTAATGTCCACGGAAAATAAATTACAATCTTTGGAAACGGTTCGCGCCAGAGATTAGGTTAAAATCAACTATTGTAGCGTAAAGAGTAGGTTGGACGTAGTTTTATTTTACGTAATAAAAGATACTTTACGTACATTTCACTTCGGCAGATGGGCTACATTCAATTGTGCTACCATACTGATTAAGATAATCCACGTCTTAACCCTGTTTTAAAGAGATTGTCCATGGCAACATCCGAAACAAATATTAATACAGATTATTTTCTCAGTTCAGGATAAACGTAGTGCAATTTTTATAACAACTTCAGGATACATTTGGTTCAATTGTTATAATAACCAAAGGATAAACTTCGCGCAATTGTTATAATAACCTCAGGATAAACATGGAGTAATTGTTATAATAACTTCGGGATAAACTTGATACAATTGTATAATAACTGCAGGATAAACTTGGTGGAATTCTTATAATTACTTCAGAATAAACTTTTTGCAGTTGTTATAATAACTTCAGGATAAATTTGGTAGAATCCTTATAATAATTTCAGGATAAACTTGGTGCAATTATTATAATAGCTTCAGGTATGTTGAACCGTAGGCTGTTGAATGTCCGATTGAACAATGTACACGATGTTCGTTTGTAAACAATGTACACTATGGGAACTTACCGACAGACAACTTGTAATTTATCTACGAACGGCAATATTGTTCTTTAAACAAATATTTTGGAATTTATAACAAAACTGACCACATGAGCTGTAACTACTCGCACAATCAGTACATAGCTATCGCCATGGCTCTTCCTACCATTTTTCCCCATTGAACCCCTGGTCTAGGCCCAAAGAACCCGCCCAGCTCTCGTGCCAGCCATCCTCTGGCGAACTGGCTCCGTCTCACATGCGCATGTGGTTAGTAACCCTAACCATTTATATAGATTGTCCATCTACGAAGCTAATAAACACTGACCATTGAAAATAAGAAAACAGTGAAATGAAACACTAGGGTAAGTGTGGCACAAGTACAGGATGGAAAAACATAGAAAGAAAGAAACCCTGTTAGGAAAATGTCACGATATATCATGCAGGAACCCTGGGGGCTAGGATAATGGTAATGGATAAGGCGAGGTGTACATCCGACGTATCCATCATACAAGTATGTAACGAGTGAAATATTATTCTCACAGATGTCGCAATAGTGTTGCGATATTAAGTATTTATATAAGAGTGTAATTGTGTGTTTATTGTAGTTGCAAGTAAGTAGATAGTATAAAACCCGAATTAATGTGACCTTGAGAATCTTTCATTGTTTGTCGCAATAAGCTTTTCTAACGAGAAAGAAAAGGTTTTGAAAATAGCGACGTCGCGTCGTTCGCATTACTGGGAACATCGGCGTGGTACCTGAACAGCGATATTGTTGACCTAGGTTCGGCTGTTATCACAGTTTGGCGGCATCACATCTGTTACAACAGTCAGTCTGCGATACATCGGCGTCGCTCGGATGCTAATTATTTATACACTGCATTACTCTCAACTGTTATCCAACTAGACAACATTCCGGCCAATGCGTAGTTAGTTATGTCTGTCAAAAGGTCCAACGGGACACGATACAGTACTGTATTTGTATTTCTGGCTGAACTTTGGATCGTTAATAATAATAATAGACACAATGAGACGAGTGGGAGGGAGAAGAGTTTGCATGTGAAGGTCATTGTTTATATATATATATATATATATATATATATATATATATATATATATATATATATATATATATAACGTTTAGCCATGATGTTTTACTCTTCATGACTAAGGAATTTAATCCTACATAACTCCCCACATCCCTTAAAGTTCAATATCTTCCGAAATTATACTCCCTAACACGTTCACAGGCCTTTTTAATATTACCAGATTTCGTAAAGGAAATTTATCCCTTTTAATCAATGCTTAGATATATTTTTAGAACTTTAAGATCACTTAAAACTGTAGCTACAGCAATACCGAAACTGAAATAAACACTTATTTCCAGCCTTTTCAAAGGACCCCTCCCCCTCTAAGCTAAAAATATAGAAAAATGGGGAGCGCATAGAAACTCTCAAGATTGATAAACTTTACCTTAATCTTTCTAAAACAAATTTACATTATTTCACTTATTATTTTTACGGCTACTGTGCTGCTATCTACATTGCCTTCTACATAATCCTTCACTGTTATTAAATAAGTGCTGAATTCTGAAATCTCTTCCTGCCGTTACGTTTAGCAGTAGTCTCTGTGTTGCGGATCCCGCGTCGATTTTGAAAACGTTATGGGCAAAAAGAGTTAAAACACACTCGAATGATATTCTAAAGATTGTTTTGCGTCTTCTTTCTGGCTTTGTGCAATCTGCTTCTGCGATGAAGCGAACACAGCACATTTTGTCTCGGACCACACAAATAGGTTTATAATCGGCGAACAGATTCAACCCTCACAGATTACAGGTTGCCCAGTGACACGCGATCTGCCGCCTTTCCGAAATGTATTTTTGATTTCAGGGCTCACTATTGGAAGCCGGTACTAACGCCGAGGGTTGTAAAGGAATAAGTTATCGCTCGGGGGGTTGGCGGGTTGACGGGACTGGCTTCCGTGCGGCGCTGAAGGCGGTTTTCTATTTCAGCACGATAGAAATAAACTGTTTGAATTTTAATTCAGGAACAGCTTTCCAAGCGCCAAACAATAAATCCGAACCTTCTCTGACGCTTGAAAATTAGCCGAGAACTACAGCTCCCTGAGAAATCTGCTACTCCAGACTTTAGGTTGGCGTGATTCCATTTAATTAGGAAAACGAAAGATATTCTGGCCGTCGTAGTGATAGGGAAATATGCCTACGGTAGCTGGGCCACATCTCTGAAAAGATAAGTTCCCTGTTGTAATCATATAAAGGTTTAGACACGCTATTCCTCTATATAAGGTTGAGAATAGAGGCGTGCTAAGATGAGAATATAAAGATAAAGTAACTATTCTCCTCATTATACTGAGAATGAGAAGGAATTTAATAGCGCAGAAGAGAACATAAGAAGGTATGGGTGGAAAGATCGCATGAGAATAGTATGGTGTTACAGTGGAGGAAAATATGAAGGATAAATAGCAACAATGGGAGGAAAAATCGCATGGGTTAAGGGGAATCACGTGGAGAGGGCAAGCGGGAAAGTGGAGAAATCAATAGGAAGGGAGTAGTAAAATCATGGAGGAAAGTAGGGGGACGATCGTACAGGAAGGGCATTGGAGAACGAGGGTAGAAAGATCGCATGGAAAGAACAAAGAAGAGAGTGGGAGGAAATCATGTGGGAAGGACATAACTGTTACATTGACAGGACCTGATGTGACAGGCAAACCAGAACAAATAATAGGAATATAAAGGAAGGATTACAGAAAGGTAATAATCCCTACTTTTCTAAAAACATATTTTTCGTCTAAAATGAATAATTATTTTGTTCAACATACTTGAAGGCAGAGTTTGTAGGAACAAACAACAGGAATTACACAGCAAAACATGATTGTTTATGGGCCTATACTGTGAAACAATAAGAATTAATTTATTTCGAAAGTTTAAGTTATGAAAGTTTCCATTATACTTTCTCCACAATCAAGGAAGGAAGTTGGTTAGTTCTGTGATGCCGAGGAGCAAGCCGGACGCCCGATGTCTGCATTCACAGAAACCGACAAGGCAGAACCTATTATTAAAAAAATTGTCATTTTAAAAGAATTCTCCTCGGCAACCCCTTTACAAAAACGACTTATTAACATTTGCCCACATTTTGTCTCCTAATTGCAGGTCTGTTTCAATTATCTGACTCCATCCTCAACAGTTTTCGTCTCGCCGGCCCCAGCTTCAGGACTACTGAATGCTCGTACCTGCAGGACGAAACAAATGTAAGCCTTATTGCTAAACGAACTGTAGATAGTATATCAACTATTTTCTTAGAGAGTATTGTTATTCTGTTTGTAGGAGACTCAACTCATTAATGGTCAGTTCTAATTATGGAATATACCTCGTATTTGTGGTTAAAGACGATCAGATAGTATGACTAAAATTGCAAAAAGGTTTATTATAGGAAATTTAAGAAGAATAGGTAGTAATAACGTAAAAACATAAAACTCTTTGGGCTGTGAAGAATTATGCTGCATGCATGAAATACCCCAACTCTCTGGAATTCTGGGAATCCCAAAGGTAATACTAGGGTGGAAATATTAGTCCTGTGGGAGTAGAAAGAAGGAAGACTAAAGTCACATGTTTGAATAAAACCCACTCTCTGTAGCAGACATAGAGGAGTGTAACCGTTACATCAGGGTAATAGAACAAGAGTAAAGAACTCTGGGTATCCAAAAGGTAAGTCTAGGGGGAAATAATAGTCCTGTGGGATTAGAAGGAAGACTATGGTCACATGTTTGAATAAGACCCACTCTCTGTAGCAGACAAAGAGGAGTGTATCCGTTACACCAAGGTAATAGAACAAGAGTAAGGGACTCTGGGTATCCAAAAGGTAAGTCTAGGAGGAAATATTAGTCGTGTTGAATTAGAAGGAAGACTAAAGTCACATGTTTAAATAAGACCCACTCTCTGTAGCAGACAAAGAGGAGTGTATCCGTTACATCAGTGTGATAGAACAAGAGTAAGGGACTCTGGGTATCCCAAAGGTACATATAAGTTATAGTTATATGTTTACAGTAGTACCACTGATGATAATGATGACATAAGTCATCGAAACGCGTATGAAATTAAAGTTTTATAATTGTGAGTCGTATATGGTATTTACTTTATTTATAGCCTTAACTCACAAGCCAGTTCTAATATTACTCATATCATAATATTTCCTGAACGACAAACACAAAGAACAGGTTAGTCAGGGCTTCCAGAAAAATTTTAAGTGCGCTACTATGTGCATCGGAATTGATTGAATGGGCATTGGTGAAAAGTTTTAAAAAGAATAGTTGAAATATATTGTTCGTATTTTTAAGAAATTAAAAATGTACATAAAAGCCGGAAACAAATCATTATTTTAATCTGATCGTGTGTGTGTGTGTGTGTGTGTGTGTGTGTGTGTGTGTGTGTGTGTGTGTGTGTGTGTTGTGTGTATGGGATTACAGGATACTTTAAGCACATCCAATGAAAATATAGATTGTTTTGGCTTAACAGGCGAATCTTTTGAAATAACGTTCTCTAATAAGAGATATTTGTATTATTTATGGTCATGAAATGAGGCATATACAGTGGATCACCCATTATGCCATCCATTAGCATAGATTTCTTAACAGAAGTAATATGACCCAATTCTTCTAGTTTATAAAATTACCACACGCAGCTCTGAATAAAGTATCTAAAGGTAGTATAATGCAAGTAACATACAGAATATTTTCAGTTTTACTGCAATGATGTCAACCTAAATCATTACAATGAAGTTCGCCAAGATTTATCACGACATTCGAGTTAAAAACTATTTTTCAAGATGAAAGCACAAATTATTTCTTCAGCCGAGACCTGTTGCCTGGAGCGGTGACCCAACAGTAGTGAGCGAGGGTGCACGCCACCTGGTCGAACAATAGTACCCCCCCTCCCCCAGACTGGTTGCGTTTGGCATTCGGACCGGAGTTGTCAATAATTTCTAACCGATTTTCCAAGGCAAATAAAAAAAAACTTGCCAGTGACAGATGCCTCAGAGCCGGTGTCTTTGATGGGGTTGGTTTTACAACTTCGAATGGAGGCTTCATACGGACAGGTAACGACATGACAGTTTTTTTTAACGGCTATATATACCTACCGTAGAGGAATTATATGGCCGGGAATGGGTAAACCACGACGAAGCAATCACTGGATATAGAATCTAATAAAATTTAAAAAAAACTGTAATCTGAGCCGTGTAGGGATAGGGTCGGAGAACAAGGGATGAAACATAGGCAGACGAAATAAAAAATAATCCTGTCTTATTTCAAGAAACGTTAAAATATTAACCAGAGGCGGCTATAGGATTTATTTTTGGGTAGGCACTGTTTAGAGTAGTAACTACCGGGGGAGGGAATCGTTCTAGCACCCTCATACAGAAAGTGATTAAAATTTAAATGAGTGTTTGCGGGCATTTTTACTCTCATGGTAAATAGATGTAATAAGCTAAACAAAAGAGCTATTATTTGTTATTCTATTGTTGCTTGTTATAATCTAAATTCCGCTACAATATTATGAGCATTTCTTTTGATCTTAGATAAATAACATTTATGTTTTAAAATTATTATTAATTAAGAAATATTTTAACAAATAGATATAAAAACGTTGGTTAGGCACGGGCCTACCTTCTGGTGCCGCTACTGATGTTAACATGTATACATTAGACTGGTACTAAATAAAATCCGTACATCACATAGAGTTAAATCTGAAAAGAATTTTCTGCAACGTCTTGCCATTTGTTTACATTAGGCACAGGAAATGCCTGAAATCGTGGCTTGTTTCCGATGTGGGTTTTAAAACCCTTCGCACAGACACAATTAGCCGCAAGCTAATTGCATGCACTGAAGAACTTTGGCCTTGGCCACTCTTCAAGGGTAATTAAAATAGGCTATTGTCTGTCGCAGCAACAGTGCAGAGAATCGCTTGCAGTGGTAGGCTTCCTTGTGTGGGATGTAATTAAAAATTACAGATTGGCTGCAACAATGGCACAACAGTAGTATCTATGTTTTATGGGGAATATAATTCTTTCCCATCAGGAAAGCAGGCTGTAACCTTAAAGTATTTATAATTATTACAATAGAAACAATTTTCACTTTTTGTGAAATGAGCTACACACATGCATTTCTTGTTCGAAGGTGAAATTCTTTCACATTCAATCATTTAGTTTACAATAAGCTCAAAATTTAATTTTCATCTAAACTGGCGCAGAATTGAATCAATTAGTCTGTTTAAGGAAATGGGGAAATCCGCTAATTTGCAGGTGTTGTGTAAGGGAGGGCGCATCCAAGTGTTGGTTAATGATCCCAAGTTAGATACAAAGGAGTCACCTGTTGGTGGAGAAAAAAATAACGGCACTGTGCCCCACTATACTGGCTGCATCAAATTCTGAGTTCATAGAATCTTTAAATTTTAGATTTATAATTATATTTATTTATTACTACAACAAACACAGATTTTAAAAGGACAAAGCAGTAAGAGCAGTATTATTTTCTGCACATCCTGTAATATCCTTGTGAAATAAGAAAGAAGACTCATTCGATCGATGGGGTCTAAAGGCGGGTACGTCGAGAATAATGTCGAACTGGTCACTTTCAAAAATGTAAAGTGTTATTTCAGGAACACATATCAGAAAAAAATCAAGCGTATAAAATATTCTTCAACTCTAGGCGATTTTGTACTCAACTTTTCTGAAGTAAACAATTTTGTCTTCCAAAATATTGACCTAACAAAAGTTATCATTAGGTCGATGATTAACTTGAAAACATATATCATCTTGTATTTAATAGATTACAAATGTAGGTGAGGTTAGGCTGGTTAAATGTTTTTTACTTAATAACGAATAGAGAGTTGTTATAACTGCAGGCAATTTCAAAAGTAATTCTCGAAGAAAGTCTACAATTTATGAAAAAATTCCTTCTCGTCATAATAAATATCTTAAACTGTCGGCTAATAGTAAACGTGTTATTAATGTGTGAAATAAAAATCCTTGCAGACCTTACCATTTACAATCCAATACTCTCTTCCTCAGGGTTGACTAAAAGACGGCTAGTAGGCCTACACAAAAGATTGCTATCGACAGTGCATAATTGTCCATAGCCCATGGGGCCCAGAAATAATACTTTACTAAGTTTTGGCCACGTGAGCAGATCCACCCTATCCCTTTTGATAGATTTTTCTCTTCACACGTGAAATCAAAACATGGTGATCGCAATTCAGGTATCTTTGTCATCATCAACTTGAACAGTTATCATTTACATCAGGCACCCCAGGCGAATCCTGACATAGCCTCTTTCCTTCAACAAGACATTTGACATGTGACTTTATGATAACATTATGTTTCCGATTGGTTGTATATTAATATTCTGAACGACAACGGTTATCTGTCAAGCACAGCATTGCCATTTCTGATACGATTACCTACCTGCTGTTGTGGCGAAAGAGGTGTCTACCTGCTTCCCGGATGATTTTTCAAATGGCACTCGAAACATAATATGATTTTTCCAATCCAGCGTCGACGTTCATTAGTGAAATAGTTTACACACCGATGACGTACTTGTTTCTATGTAAAATTGGTCTCCTATTGAGGATGAATTTAACTAATTATCCAAGGCTAAATTAAACCCGAACGACTCAATTAAGCTTATATAAAATCCTGTCTGTAATTATCTGCCTTTGGATATTTTGAATAGCACGCACTTCCTAACTTCCTTGTATTGTTAAGTTGCTACAACATGCATTCACCGCAGTTACAAATTTCAAACACGCAATTCGTCGCGACCCAACGAAATGACTCTTCCTTTAAGGGTCAAGCACAAAAACTCCTCGTAAAATATTGGTTGTAAATGGGGGTTGAATGTCATGGTAAAACTGATAGGGTAAGGTTTTGGTTTCTTACAGCAGGTAGCATAGAGAGCTCCATACAGGCTATTTCTTACGTAAGGACAAGCAGTGATCATTTTGTAAATATAAGCAATGGTTAAATAGTACAAAACACTCCTTGAAAGTAAATGTTGACAAATTCATACATTATCACTCATTACTAAATATTGAATTAGTACACAAGGTCTAGGCACAAGTAATGCTATTATTCCCTTAAAAGATGTAAAAGTAAGAAGTAAAACTACACAGAAATTCCCTTATCGGAGAGACTTCCACCAACAACCACAAAGCATGAAAACCCCTTAAAAAAAGATGGGCCTTAGAAAGGTGTCTACAAACCATTACCAAGCATGAGAGCCATTGGTCGGAAAGAGGGCTTTAAAGGAGTGAACACAAAAACCGGCAAAACATGCGTGCCTCTTTTCGGAAGTTGACTCTTAGAGGATTGTCCAGAAAGAACCAAAAAGCATGAGTTCTACTTTTTGGAAGGTGCACCTTGGAGAGGTGCCCACAAACAACCTCAAAAGGTAAAAGCCCTTTATCGGAAGGTGGGTCTTAATTGAGTCTTTATAAACGACCACAAAACATAAAAGCCCATTGTTGGAAGGAGGTGGCCACAACCACAAAACATGCGCGCCACTTTTCGGAAGGTAGGTTTAGAGAGGGGTCCAGAAAGAACCAAAAACACGAGAGACTCTGGATAGGAGATAAATTTTGCTTCCGCAAAGAATACAAGACTCAAAACGTCAAGCATCTACTGCTGTATCCATTCAGCAACATTCGAGCGACGTAACTCGAAGTGGTCGCGTGTGGAAGATGCCGTTACATGCTGATTAGACACACGTCAGTGCCCTCCTGGGCTTTGTATAGAGACGCCTATTTCATGGACATTTTTTAGTTTTTGTTCCGAACGTGTGGGGTTAGGTTATAGGGCCAGTAAAGTAAAGAAGCTTGCCCATCCGTCATTCATTAACGAAACACCATACTTTTATCATCCTAAACTAGTCACGACCTCCAAAATAATGGCTATTTTCCTATATATTATTTAGATTGTTCAGACGCCCATTACTGTATAAGAGCAAGATTGAAGATCGAGTGTTACTAACAACTTGCCTTTGCTACTTCACTCTGCTAACCTTAACGTACTAATTTTATAGACTATCTTAATTCTTCTGCCTAGGACCAAGTCTCAAGTCTGAGGGTACAGCCCTTAGGTAAGGCCAACAGAAATTGGATATAGGTCCGAGTGTACTATCTGGACCGAACATAATAGGTAGGGTATGGAAAGTACGGGAAACCTGACCATAGAAAGATTCTACTTAATCCGAGTAGATCTGGAAAAGCGGACGAAAACGTAGTGTCTTGTTTTTTTACGCACACAATGTCTCAGGGTCGGACCAGCCACCTGTCAATGCCTTTGGGCCCTTACATACTGATATGGGTAAAATTTTATAAGCTGGCACTTTAAAGCTACGGGCCTTGGCTAGAGGACGAGGGTAGGGTGGAGGTGCTCACCTGTCATTTTCAAAAACATCGACCCTTATACTTACGCTGACTGTTAGGGTTGATTCATTATTTTGTTACTTATTAATGTATAGTAAAAATAGCAACGAATGTAAATGAGACGTTCACGGAAGCGTGCTAATAGGATTGTCTAAGAGTCAACCGCGATTTATGGCCCCGATGGGGGATGAGGACAGTTCCTGATGTTTTCTAGACGACGAATACACAATTTCTACTTAAGACTCAAGTGCCAGGTTATAAAAATTGACCTGTACCACGGGTCTTGCAAACGAGTACCCGCTTCTTCCCCCCCCCCCCTCGGGAGTTTGGATTCGTGATTTCATTTGCTGGACTGCAGATAATCTTCCCCAATATATGTGATACCTTTCTGTTATTTCGAAGAAGAGCTTCCAAGTGTGGCCTTCATCATTATTTCACCATTTTCTATATTATATTCTTCAAGAACACTCAAGATATGTATCTTAATTCTGTATTCACATTTGTATTTAAAATTTTACTGTTCGATTACACTACTGTTGAAATTTATTCAAAACGTGTGTAAAATTTGAAATAAAATGAATTAAATCATGATAATGGATGCATTAAGAAAATTAGTGTTAAAAAACCTTAGGCGAGATATCACGTCAGCCATGCATGGTTCGCTGACTTCCAGGAGTGAAGGACTTGTGCTGTAATCAATCCGGCTATCTCGAGTATGTAACAGCCAGTAGAGAAACCGAAAATCCCTTCTGGAGGATGATTGACATTTCAGGGGACTGAGAGCTAAGCCATAATACCAAAGCAAAATTTTAAAAATTGTTTTTTGAAGCTTAAAAAATTAATTACAAATTGACAATACAAGTGAATTAAATTCGTTCTTAATTCAGACCAACTCAAATACAAAGAATGCTCGATTCACATTAAATTTAAGTATATTTACAGTGAGGTGTCATTTACTTACGTATTAGATTGCCAAGATAGTGATTGGCTACAATACTGATTATAAGATACCATAAAAAGAAAACGTCTATCCTAAATAGTTACCATAAATGTACCCTATTTAAATTAAACACTGGCTAGCCTTCTAAACCTAAATAAATCGGATTAAATTGTTGGAAAGCTGGAGATGTGCTACAGAACTCATTGGGTTGAACTCTTGTTACAAACCCCCATATATCATTCTCTTTCAGGCCAATTGTCAAGAACCTGTTTCACTTTACACCAAACATTAACTTTTAAGGTTAAGGTTTCTTTATAAAAGCAGCACTCTTATTCGAAATTACAATAACTGCAATTAGTTGCAAACATTTTATTGTAAAAAAAACACGTTTTCTAAGTAGGTTAGATGGTTGACAAAATAAAATGTTTTAATTTTTGTATAAGTTATTGTACATCCTCATAACAAGGAAGCTATATTTCCGTTCTTGAATGAACTGTTCATCTCACTCGTTTGTAACTATTAATTCTTGAAAAAAAACTTCTCTATTACTGAATATTGTGTAGCTAAATTCTGACATAACCTGGTGCTCTGTATTATAAGAAAACTTTATTCTAAAAGTACTTTTGTGTTCTAAGATTAAATGTTATTGCAATATTATATACACCCTTAAATACCCTATTAATTAAACCACTGAAGCTAACTGATATCACAATATTTCTGCCTAAAAACTCTTTTCATTCTTGCATCTTCCTTAACCTTTTTTTAATACCCTTAATAAACAACTTTTCACTATCAATTTTCACACAGATTACTTTATTATGAAAAGGCTTGTTAAATTCAGAGGGAAATGTATGTGAAAAAAAGGCAACTTCTGCAAAAAGGAAATACATCAAAGATATAAATTAACTAATGAGACTTATACCAAACCATAGACCTCACCATTGAATCATTTGGATCCAGTCTATTGGAACTGCCACAGTCAAACTGCAAAACAAACTAATACAGTCCTAATTTAATAAACAAATCAATGAAATATGAAAATTTAACTTTACAACTCTGGAACAAAATAGGGAAAAACAAGGTAAAATAAAACAAACCAAATGAGTTATTTTAATTTTATTTTTTTAAAACACAATAAACTTTTTTATAAACAAGAGGCTGAAAAATATTCTTTGACAACTCCACCACAACTTTGTAAACAAACCTAGAGCAGAAATTAGCTAAAACGTATTACCCAAATGTTTAAACATACCATATATTGAATTATTCTTTACAAATAATTACATTTACTTCAATGAGATCATTCATAATACATCACAGGTGTTAATTAACTTATAAATTAACAAATTACAATAACATTTTTAAAATTATTTAAGAAAATATTTTTTTTATTTTATGTTGACATTTTGTATTTTTTTCAACTCAAATTACACTGAGATCAAGCAAACCAGGCGCATTCATGTCTAATGTGAAAAATATTGTAAACATTGTAAATTGTTAATAGAGGCTTCGGGAGGTTAGGCTGAATTGGATTTTCGGAGTTGAGGTAAACTGTTTCAACAAGGGTATCATTAAAAATATTGTAATGTACTGGAACATACCAACAGAGATGAACAACCTAAAGTAGATACACAATGAATGAATGGAGCGATGTAAACAAATACCTAAAATTAATTAAAGTTCATCAACTACATTCGATTAAAATTGATGATTTCGATATTTATAACATAATTAATTTATAACATACAGAAAGATCTAAGTATATTCTTTTTACAAGAAGTTAAACAAGGAATAGCATATAAAGAGAATAAGTGTGTATAATGGCAATGCTTAGTTTAAAGGCTCAAATATTTCATTGTAAACTGAAAGGGTCTCTGGAGAATGATCATGGTTACTATGACATAACTAATGGTTCTATTTGCTTGGCCCAATTAGAAACTGTTATCTCTTCTATGGTACAGAGATCTAGAATAAAATTGAATTTTAATCTTCTGAACTCAGCCAAACAAGATGACTCATTAAAAATATATTAAAATACCTGAGATAAAAACTGACGGTCCACAGAATAAAATATAAAGTTAAAATCTTAAGAAACCTGTTTTTGTGAAGGAAATAATATTTAGCAGACAAATGCTAATTTCACCAAGTAAAGACAAGTGGGTCATACACAAGGCCTGTAAAGAAAAGTGACCACTCGTAAAATATCAGAAGAATTCTATATTCTTACAACTACTAGAACCTTTCTTGAAGGAGACATATCACACTGAAATGAAAAGTTTGATTTAGGTAATAAAATTACATTTGAACCTTGTGTTGCTTAACATTCTGCCAAGACTAAATGTTTAAATGATTTGGAAAAGCTGAAGCACACATGCTTTAACATATTAGAGTTGACAATGCTGGAAAAATCCAGGTACAAATTTATTAATGTATTTTAGATAAAAAATGAAAATAAATAATATTCTTTAAAGTATTTCAGTTTACAATACTCTCTTTAAATTGTTTTAAGTTTTTATTTCACTCTGATAAATTTTATTGTAGAGAAAATAAGCAGTGTTAACAAAGCAAAAATAAGACATTTAGGTTAGTGTTGTCTCTTCAAAAATCTTGTCGCTCTTCATTATGAAAGAACAAAATGTTTGTATAGGTTACTAACAATTTCATTTATTGGGGTTTAATTTCAATATTATTATTTGATTGAAATAAATACGACATACTTCAAGAAATAAAACTGAATGCGAAAAATCTATTATTGTATCCAAACAAGCTAATCAAACGTTACAGACACCATTTAAATTGCCAGCCAAAACACTTCAAATGTTCACGTTTTTTAATAACTGTGATTAACATGGTTAAAACTAAAGACATAAAACTTGTCTTGGATAAGGAGGTCTATGGCTCAGGTGTTATAGACCACATACCAGAAGTCTACTTCTGAAGGCTATCTCCCTAGATAGTCTTTTGTTTTTAAGTCTGGATAAGGTGTCAACCATTAATTATATCCTAGGTAAGTTTTTGTAGGGTTTTTAGCCAAGTTTACTATTATCGCCTATGAAATTATGAAAAGGACAGAAAAAAATATTTTTACAGTTATGGCATAAATCTCTTTGATCAGGACAGAGATAAGGTTGTGATAAGGAATATAATATTTTTCTGATACCAGTATGAGAATATTTTTCTACAAGGAGGGAAATTATTAATCTAATCTGCAGCAACTACTTTAAAAAAAAATAATAATATAGTAAAGTGAGAACGGCAGGTAATTAAAAAGATAATTTTCTTAGTTAATGATTATTGGTTAATAAAACCATTAAACAAAAATATCAAGAATAACAAATGAAAGATGTACCTCATAACAACTCCATCATTCAATTCAGCACTTATCTGAAATTTGTGATGTAGATTTAAAACTTTGACTATGTGATGTAGTTAAACTTGAAATGGAAACAGACCAACTCATTTCTCGACCAAACAGGAGCACTGACATGTTTCTTTTTCTTTGTACTTGAGAACATCATCTTTGGGTGTTTAATAATCATGAAAGCATTGTTAGCCTTAATCTATTTGTAGGTTAAATTACATTGAATAATTTGATTTGAGAATGACATCAAATATTACATTTATAAACTAAGAAAACTTAATATAAATTTACAGGTATATCGAACCAACTAAATTAATTAAAATTTATTAACTCCCACAAACAATAGATAGCACAATGGGTTTAGAAACATACACTTTTGATCTAGTCAGCATTGCATGCCTTGCTCAAATGTATACCTAAATTATAGATTTTGAATATAAAATTATATACATATGTACAATTTTATTTACAAATTTAGATTACGTAAATAATTGATCTAAGTAATTTGTTGTTTCTTAACGACACTATAATCTTCATGTTTCTTATTGTGATTTTAATATTGTGGTCTTTACAAAGAATATTCAAATAATTAAGGAAGATCTTATAGTGAAGTCAAATCATATCCAACAAGGATTAAAAAAAAAAAACAGAATTATATCTGATTTAAAATTGGTTAACTGATATTACAATCAAGGATGTAGTGATATATGATTTATCTAGTTACATAATAATTGTATGACTGTTGGCTACACAACTGTCTAGACAGATTTATATGCTCTGCTGGCTTATGCATGTATACAGTTTTAATGTTTATTTGTATAGTGACAATACAGACCCACTCACAACCAGACTTGCAGTACAGCTAAGCTACTTGAGCCTATGTTTATATTATTACTTCACTTTTAACTCTTCCACTCCATTAAGTGATTTGATTGCTAATTTGGAAGCTTATAGTGATTGTTTTGTATTTCACAAATGTAAATACCTGAATAAATGTTAACATTTTATATATATAGTTATCTAATAATGCCCTGATAACAATTATCATTAAACAACTTTAATTATCTGTTATGAGGAAGTGAAAAAAAAAACACATTATTACAGTTTGAAAGATTATACTAATATGACATGGAACTAATCATTACAATTTCGTACTTCTTTAGTGATCCCAGTTTGGAGATTTCCAGAGTTCTTAACTTTGCTATGATGGTTCTTTCACTTTATGACTCTAAACAAAACTTGAAACCTATGCAACTATACAAAGATAACCTACAATTTATACAACACTCAAACAATTTGAGAAAGGCAAGACAAATGTTGAGTTGAATTGGTCATGTTTGTTCTGTTTTAGTGAAACTAGACGAAAAGAAGAGCTTTGGTTTCAATAGAAAGAACAATTCTTTGGAATTATTTATCCAATATACCTTTTTTTCTTTAACAAATATCTGAGATCGTATGAATGAGACCAAAGTTAACATCTTTCTCCAATAATGTTTTTGTTAGAACATTAACCTTCAAAAACTATTACAATATAATAGAAATGGATCTACTCAAATAAGTGTTGTTAAAATATATCATATAATATAGGCCTCAGTGGAGTAGAATTCAACTGTGTGAATATTTACAAAGCATGTAAAGATTAACAAATAAGAAAAACTGTTTCTACAAAATATTTGTTTGAAAAATAAATAGTTACAATAAATAAAGACTTAAACCAGTTCAAACACATGAATCTGGTTTTTTCAGGGCGACCACAGAAACATGAAGTTTTTGTTAGCGATATGGCTTTTGTTATTGAAAGTTAAACTACTGGAGTTTTTCAAGGCACCTTCTTTGTGTCAGTCATTTCCATAAATTACTTAACACTTTTGGCTACTTAAAGAATACAGTTACAGAAAAATGTCCTCTACACATTGCCTTCTACACATAAGTGGTTTTTTCTTATGCGACCTATAAATTTAGCAAATATTTTTATAATTCCTTTTGTAAAATTCTTCTCATAGTTTTTATTAGCAGACTAATGCGTTTTCTCATCAATTTTTAAAATACCAATAATGAAAATCTGAAAAAATTGAGAATTCCATAAGAATTAGAAAACTGAATTCAATACAATTCCGATATAAAAAATAGTCTTCCTGGTTTTAAAATTTTGTACCTTATTTCTGTTTTCGTGGCCACCCATAATCAATTTTAGAAAATATTTAAAAGTATATTCAAGTTTATCAGTATATCTAATCAGGTAAAATAATTCTGAGAAAAACCATTACCAAAATTAAAAGATATTCTTTAATACAAAATTGTTATATATAAACAAACCTTAAATAAAAAACAAACTGTTTACTGAAAAGTCAATATCTCAGAGCTTTAAATTTAAAAAAAAAACAGTATACAATAAAATTGTACTTTTGTAAAAAAAAGTGTATAATTAAAAAACATACCCTCCCAAGTAATTTTGAGACCTCAACTTGCCACAAGTGTATGCTAAATGCTAATCTGAACAATTAAACCTAAAGCCAAATTTAGCACTTGGCAAAGCTTAGTGATTTGGTGACAGGCGTTATATGCTCCTATCATAAATGGCTGCAATCAATACAGCTACTTACATTTTCTGTACATTTAACCCACATTAAGAGATCAAAAGGAAAGATGATAAATATATCATGCATTTAAATATATGGTACATAAATATAAAATATATTTTTAGTACACCAATCTGTACATATTTTTATATATTATAGCCTATGTACAACAACCATAAAATACATCTCTTATTTAAAATTTAAAGTAACCTTCTTGTACATTCTATAGGCTTTGAAACATTTTGAGATCTATGACATATATTTAAAAAAATTTCTATATTATATATAATATAAATGTTTCTTCCTCTACACCTTAAGCACACACACACACACACTCACACACACACATACGCACATCATTTATAAGGATTAACAATGAAGAGTTATAAAATATGTTTAACTATTCCGTGTTCGGCTGCGTTTGCGCGTCACAGGTTCTGACAAACGACTGCTGAGCTGCGCCGAATTTGATTTTGAAGCCAACTTCTTAGTTGTGATGTCTCCGGCGCTCAGCGACCTCTTACGTTTCTTCAGATAATCTGAAATGGAAAAAAAATTAATTTAATGCTTTCAATGAAGAGGAGAGGGACAATTGTACATGGTAATTTCGTAATTTGATATAAACTGTAAAATAGAGAGAAACATGCGTTGTGCAAAGAGGCATCCCTCTAACAAACCTTCACACTCTCTCCCTCTCTGTAGGACATGGGAAGAGACACACATAAAGGCTAGCCTAAGATAACCCTGTTCTTTACCGGAGTGACAGAGTGGTAGGCAAGACTAAGATACCTTGTTCTTTACCTGGATGATAAAGTGGTGCCTATCCCGCTACTATCCTTCCCAAAAACATATCCTCAAATAATTATTGTGTTAAAAATGTAGCGTTGTCTGTACTTTTGCTATGACGGAATTTTGTTTGTTGTATTGCTTGACTGGTACAACAGGAGAGACACCAAACCATTCCAGTGAAAGCGTCTCGCCTGCACCTCCTGAGCCAAATCACAGAAAATATTGCGAACAATAAACTACAGGCGGTGTTTCAGATAGTTTTTCTACCATTACAGAACAGAACTTCTTATAGTTTTTCACAATCTATACAAGCTTTACTGAGATTTGAACCTTACATGTTGATTGTGAATCATTTGAAATGTAAATAAAAATGTATGTATCAACAGAAAGATAGGTGAGGAAGATTCAAATGCATCTGGATGTAGAGTCAGTACCAAGCCGAGACGATACACCGTTAGCACCCACAATGCACCAATAACGATCGCCTCTGCAAGATAGTTAAAATCTCTTCTGCCTCCAATTACTAGTGCTCGAATCACGGATCTTAGTGAAGGCTATTATTACAACCCTTGGAGGAGCAATCAACAACCCTATAATTCACCGGGCGAACATCTGGTCTGTGTGTGTATGTGTAGGAAAACCAATAAATAACCCGTCAGCGTTGGCCAAGGGCTGCCCTATGCGACTACGTTGGGGAGATTCATTTAAAAAGATTGCTGTTTAAAATTAGATTAATCAAGCGTAAAGGTTTACTGCCTTCTCAATTCTACCTTGAAAAGCCAGTAACGTTTATACAAGAGGTCAGCCAAGAGAAAGGGCGCAGTAACTAGGTATAGTATTTACACTGGCAAAAACAACTGTCTGAAATTAATTTAATTAATAGATTACGGTACTGATTTAAATAAGAACAACAATATGACGGAAGGGGGAGGTACAAATAATATTTGACGAAATGTTCGGAAAACAAGACTGACAAACCGGATGAATTCCGAAAATAAGTACGTGAGTTTTTACTAGGTAAATACCGTATGCGACAAAATAAACAGTAACAACACTGAATCAGCTGTGGTTGCCTTCTTCATTAACTGTGCCGACCTTTGATTGTTGCCGTATTTCATTTGAGGTTAGTTTTTGATGACATGGTGTTAACTACTGTAGAGAAAACTTTGTAAATAACATAAAATCTTACAACTTGTTTCAGCACCGTTTATTTTTGCGCGTACTGTATAAACATGTTCCAAATTTGCCATTTAGTCAAGCAATTCCTTCAGAGATTGGTGGATGGTGACAGCCAAAAGTACAACGACAGATTTTCCTAAACATGGCAATTTTTATACGGGTTTTATAATATAACCTTCACAAACACTCTCATATTACGTCAATATAAAAATTGCCAAATTATAAATGGAACGCACAAACTTGCGTTATTTAGAGATTTCTAATTGATTTATATTTATGTGCCTGAATTTTACAATCTCATCTCAACTTCTGATAGCCTATGGCAAGACCTTTGAACCTAACAGCGAAGTCTAGCGTTGAAGCATGTGACTAAAATCAATTTACTAGACAAAGACGTACAGATATATTGTTGTAGGTAAATACCCTGTCATTGCAAGATTATTTAGAGCAAATGTGGTTGCTAAGAAGTAACTGGGAGACTCAATTTTATCGTCCAAATTTAACTCACTCCTAGTTTTGTCTGAACTACCTGTTGGTCGGCGTAGTCATTTTAGAACCAAGAGGCACGACAACGGAGAATGGGAAAAGCTTTATACAGAAACATTTCTTTAAGGAAATTTTGTTAGGAAACTAGGAGAGCTAGGCGACATGGTCACACAGATGGAAGGAGTTATTCTTGGTATTTATTGGAGATCAACTTTTCACAATTTAAAACGACTTTTAAACAACTTTTTCACAATTTAATATACGAACATTTTTTTGAAACAAACGTGTAAGGGCCTATATGCTAAAGTACAATGACCTTAATCTCCCTTACGCAATCTCCTTACGAAATTCGCTCCCTCTTCTTAAACCGGATTATTTTAATTCCGGAATCCCCTCTCGCGTTGGACAAAACGTGTGAAAAAACCTCTGACCAATTCCCTTCCCCTCAATGCGGTCATCAATCAACGACGGTGTAAAATCCGATGGCGCCTATTGTCAACCACTCGTATGGATCATGGGGGTCAGTAAATCTCGACTTCGGGGATGGCCTCTGCTAGCAAAGGATGTTACACGCGACTAGAATGTGATGAAATAGCTTGGTCAGAAGGGTTGTGAAGGGGAGAAAGTAGGCTTCCCTTTGACCCAAGCACAATGCACATTTAGCGAGGACAAAAACGTAAGGTAAAAAGCAAACATAAAACTCAAGAAGAAAATCGAAGTATGTTAAAGCTGATCAGAGAATTTCGCAATACAAATTATGCAAACTAATTCCAGTGTCTTACAACAACTGGAGATCCGCTAAGTACTGCAGCTGTCAAGGGCACGAGAAACATGAGCAATTGCAGTGTGGGTCGGGATAGGAATTGGCGAGACATAGTGGAAACCGTGCAGAAACGTTGGTTCGCAATAAAGGTGGATGCGAAGCGACTGCAATCTAACGTTTACTGAAGCGTGACCTAACGTCGGTGACAAATGTGCGACTCGGAGGTCGATAACTTTTCTGGGGGTTCAACGTTTTACAGCTTCTTTTATGAGCCCCAACACCTTCCCTACAACATCCCTACTCCTTCCCTGCCTCTTCCCCACTGCTTTAAAACTCCGTAATTGATCTATCAAACTAAAAGAATTTGTAATAAAATTAATTTGCAGCAGTTTTATCCTTCCCATTCTTTGTCAGAGAGGATTTCATTGATCCGTGCGCAACAGGTGCCACAGTTTTGAACGATTTAGGTCAGACTGCATATGTGATTGGTGAATATATGTCAAGTAAGAGTAGAATAAACACGGGTTGGTTTTAGGAAAACGTTTCACCAGATTCTAAATACAAGCAATGCCAGCTTTAATTATTTCCAGGCAATATTCCCATGGTAGCCCATTATTCCTTATATTGTATTTTGCCCTCTAGTGACTGACCTGCATCCCTACTCAGGAATCTAAACTATATGATTTTTGTCTTCAAATGTTAAAAAGTGAATAATTATTATAGGAAGAAAAGCCCTCATTTTATTGGATAGATAATACTCGTATTGTAGATGTTATAACAACACCTAGGGTTACCATAATTATAATATTACACATTTTCTGCATATCCTAGTTTCGTCTTAATTGGATATTTTGTAGCTCTGTTGTAATGAGTGCAACGTAGACCTCTATTTACATAGGAGCCTTTTGTTTTGAAGTTACGTGTTTTCCGTAAAATGAGGTTTTTTTGAAATTTTTAGTTTATCGGGAGTCAACGCATAGTTTCATAATTCGTCCGTGTTCTGGAGGACTTTTCCAAAAACAGCTGAAATTAAAATAAGTTTCAATAATTAAACAAGTTATAGAAAAAAACCTACTGAGGTTAACAAAGGAAAGTATTATTTCAGTTACCCTAGAACACTATTTATGATATTGTGTGGTAACCATGGGAACAGTACAATGGAGGTTTTAACGACAACCAGATGGGGGGGGGGGGTTCAGATACTTCTTAGAGAAATATATTTCTAGGTATTTGAAAGTTGGTGCAGTGCCAAGGCGCGCTGGACTTCGAACATGAAGATTCTTAGTTCGAATGCGGCTGGACCCCACAAATTTTATGATTGAATCAATATTTGAAAAAACTATTAACTTCAATTGCCATTCACTATAGGTTAAAAAAATGTATTTGAACTTGCTTGGGTGAATACAAACGTATTTCAAACGTATTTTATTAACGAATGAAAATGTGTACAAGGATATATATCAGGAGAGTGTGAGCTAATAGAAGGCATTTAAAAACAAACACAAAAATATATATCGGGAGAGTGTGAGCTAATAGAAGGAATTTAAAAACAAACACAAAAATATATATCGGGAGAGTGTGAGCTAATAGAAGGAATTTAAAAACAAACACAAAAAGCGCCGAAAAATGCACTAACAAAATAAGACAAAATTAAGATTGGTAGAATGCTGTTTCGGTTGTAACTATATTAGTTTCCAATACGTGATTTTTATTTAATGCCATGCTCCATATTTCGGTTGATTTTTCTTCTAAAAAAATTATAAAATCTAAAAATTTAGTTTTACGCAGCATTACTATTGTTAAAATAATTAAAGCCGTTACTCGACCGGCGGGATCTGTAGGACAACAGGTAACCAGTTGCTTTTTTTACCAGCCCTTCCTCCAAGGCAAACACATAACACTTAAATGATCCATCATGAAATGTCGTCGAGCCCCCACCCTAACGATAACAGTTAATTCCCAAAGATATAGATTTCCAGCCGAGTAAGGTTAATGTGAAATTGATAGAGACAAAATTCCACTTCCCACTCCACGTGCAGAAGGAGCGGTTGATGGCGTTTTAATAGCAGGGTCGCTGAACTTGCCCAAGACAATCATCCCAACGTGCTGCAGGTCCTCTTTGTAGCAGAGTTTTGCAAGGACAACTGTTGATGTTCTGGGGGGGGGGGGGTTGGATATCAGTGTATGACCCGGTAGAGAACAGTGATGTGACCCCGATATGACTCACCTCTACCACAATTCTACCAATAATAAAGTATCCCCACTCCTTCAAGACAGAACTGTGAACCTACATCAAAGGAGGTTTTCTCATTTCCGGCACCCAAAGGGCTTATCCTCCTTATGTGTCTTCCTCTTATGCAAGTCGCAATCTGATTGGAAAAGATCTGGATGTGCCGAGGTTAGGATTGGGGAAAAGTACATCAGGAAATCCTACAAGTGTAAATGTTTACTATCGGGGGGAGGGGGGAGGCTAGTACATTCCGTGGATCCTCCAGTGGGGTTGGGTATATTATTCAGGGCTTTGCAATATATAATTTTTTTCTTGTTTAGTAATAGTAAGGAAAACATTTACTATAATTAAAACAATCCCATTTTATTTGCCTGTAACATTCTGTTTTTGCTATAAAGACAGCTGGCAGTAAAGGAGTTGTAAATGGGGAAAGGAGTAAACATGCTTTCGATTCAACACGGTTTGTTAAACTAGAAAAGACGGAAGGCAAATCATCCCATAGCCTGGGAACACTATACTGCAGTGAAATAAAGTAATTCCGTCCCATAAAGGCAGACTATTCGGTTCTAGGAAACCAACAACGTCTGAGGAAAGAATGCATTTAACGATGATCTCATCATTAAAAATGTCGGTGTATTTGTCGTGATTTATCTCCAGGGTGAATTAATATTTTAGCGGAGTTTTAATTTGGCGTTATAACACACTTTAAATAAATTTTTTTATTGTTGAAATAAACAACTTAACCTAAACGAATTGTAAACTAAAATAAAAGATGTACAAACTTTTAAATTCTACTTCGGATGGTGGTGAAGGTTGAAGGGAAGTTTATTAAAACAAGATTTACGGGTTTAAGAGAGACATTTCACCTTTATCAATATAAAACTCCAATCTGTTACGCACTGGTGGCACAAATAAAACCGGTTGCATAGTGGCCAAAGAAATAGCTCCCGTTTTGGCAGTCGCAAACAAAAGCCTAAATAAACCTGACGTTACGTTTGCACCTGGTTTAAAATCATTTTAGTCTGCTTCTTTAAAGAGTGTGGAAAATAAGTTTTCAGGATGACCCAGTGTACACATGAATTATAATTCCATAGAGTAACCATAACCGGATAGTCGCTGACATATATACCCTATATGTTTTCCTGATCTACGATACTATCCCATCTAGTATCTTTATCATTTTATACAATTTCGTACATGTCAGTAATAAAATCAGTGGTACAAGTATTGTCGAGTGAAATCATAATAATCACCAATTATAAAAAATACAAAATACAATCTTACAAATCATTTCAAATACAGGTTACAATTCTTTTAAACAACCGAGTTGCTTAGGCTCCGGTTACGTTATAGATTGAACAGGTAGAATGCCCGCTAGTCTCCAATAGTATTAAACTTTTATAGAATGTTTTCAATATTACAAACGCGACTTTTACGATCATTTTATCAGGTCCGCATTTGGCCTACACCCTGACAGTCTTAGGTGAGCAACGTTTACCTTTCCTTGCCCAGGTAAGGGCTTACGCCCCCTACCGTATTTTTTTTTATGATTCACCATTCCAACCACATTTCTCACAAACATTAACGCAGCCTTAAAAATGTAACCTTTCTTGGATGCGTATTTATCAGTAATATTAGCCTTACAAAATCCAATAAGCGTGACTGGCTTTCAAAAAAACTAAAAATTTTCAAAAAAATTCAAGTTATTTTTTTCCAGCTAATGCCTGAATTCAATCATTGCTACAGCAGAATTACGTGCAGATTAAATGGTTAATTATTTATTAAAGAAAAGAAACGATCTTAAAAATATGATTTATATTATTCATTATTAAAACGTTTCAAACAATAAATTTGATGACGGTTGAAGTGTAACCGATCATACCGGAGATAAAGGCTAGGCGTCACCGTTTCTTTTCAATTTGCCAAACCTGCATTATAACAAAAGCTCATCATAATTAGTATTCCATGAGCAATAATGCAACTGCCTGTTCGATATGCAGAACGCTTTGTGTTCAAATATGATTTGTTGGGCGTTGTCTTGATATTCTACTAGATAAATTATTGTAATTTCAAGTGAATTTAAATATCTGTAAAACTAGGGTGCGCCACTCCCACTCAGCGGAGACGAAGAGTCTGTTGCAATGGATGCAAACATGGCCTTGCTGTGTACTAGTTGTGCGCATGCGCAATGCAACATCTCTCAACGTTTTTAGGAAAACAACTTGTTCTCCACAGAGTAAATAAAACTAGTAACTTACGAAACTGTAGGCCTATAACCATGTTTTTATAGATACAAGCGTCAATTAGGAATACCGTTAAGAGAATAATGAAATTTAAAATACAATGGATATGAGTGTTTTTGTTTAAAGTAATTATTCAAGACATTATTTATGAACAGTTTTGTATATAAATACTCGATTTTTTATTAATAATAAACCAAATATTTAGCTGCCTTAAAAAAAATAATTACATAAACCTTTTCACATAATAAATATAAATGGTCAATTTTATTCTAAAGAAAACAAAGGCAGTGTTCCAAGTATTTTTAAAAATTTATACATTACGTTACATACAATATACAAATTTCATGTTACTTCAAAACTTTCCAAAAAGTTCAAGCTTGTTTCCTATTTTAATTTTACTTTCTTATACAAATAGGCTACTGTGTTAGAGTAGCCCTAAAACCGAAATTAAATATTGATAACGTAGCAAATAAAGTTCCAAACGTACTTAAACTCGTGAATATATTAGAAAAGTACTTAAACATTTAAGCAAAAACAGTTCCCTAAATCATCCATTGATGTATGGTGTAATGACTACCTTTCATGTGTCAATGCATCTCAAAATATAGAATATTAAGACTACTTAAAAATTATATTCAAAGCTTCTTGTAACAAAATCAATCATTATATCAGATTGAAAAACCCATTCTCAAACTTGTAGCCTAGCCATCTCATTTTTTTTATGAAACCAAGAAACAATGAAATCCACAGTTATTAAAGCTAGTAAATAATTACAACACAGCAATATATGGTGGCGCATTCTAGCGGTCGTGATGACAACTAATAAGCATGACGTCATGAAGTGGGGATACGTTTTTTTATGTGTCGGTTGATAAGCCTAACTGATGGATGTTGATTCGTCAACTAATAAAACAGGTAAATGTTTTGTCTAACTCAAATCCCGCCAGCAGACTGTCGCAATTGATAAAAACGTAACAAATAAAACTAAAATAAATAGTGAATGGCAGAATGACGTTTACCGATGATATGTTTCATAGAGTTTACTGATAACAAATTTTAAAAAATAAGCCATTTCTAGTAAAATATAGGTTAATGTGCGTCTACCCAAATACGTTCTTAAAATGAGCTTTGTTATCAAGAAGTTTAAGCCTGAGAGGGTCACACGGTGTAATCTTCTCTAGTGCACTAGACATCTATTGTTTACTAAATCTCAAAACGTACAGTTCCCTAGTGACAATCCGAAGCCGGAACAAAGGGAGCGTGCAGGCAGTTATACAAGTTGTGTTCATCATTTAAAGGCATCATTATGATGTAAACAGGATTAGGCATACATAAACATGCTACCTGTAACCTATTACCTTTAGGCGACCTCATCTGAGTACTGATATGATCTCCCCTGGCCCATCGGGAAAGTAAACACGAAGAAAGCAATAGCCCCACAGGTTCATGGATTACGAAAAAAGAATCCCTGGGTGTCAGGGTGTCGTAGGCATATACTGTTAACAATTAATAATAGATATTAAGTAGAATTTATGTTATTAAAATAGGGGCAACTAATTCAGCACCAAGATTTAATATCATTGACATTGTGAGAAAGCGATTCATTGGGCAATACTTATAAGAAGGTTTGAGGAGAGTTTTAGCAACGGTGCTTAGCTACGTCCGATCGTAGTATAGCCCTGTGCAACAGAGTCCAACAAGTAGAAAGGAACTACGTTCAGAGCTAATAAGCTGCAGGAATATATTTTCCAGAAGGAAAATATCGTAATGGATGTAGGGAAAGAACGAGTTTGGTGCAGGTATATAGAACGAACGGGGAAAAGGTAAAGGAAGCCAAAACTAGCACGAAATGATAGATACTCGCTGATTCAAAGGAAGGAAACGTGGATTCAATGGAAAAAAAACGAACAGGAGAAAGGGAACACACTCGCTGATTCAAATGAAAGAAACGTGGCTTCAATGAAGGGAAACGAACAGGAGAAAGGGAAAACACTCGCTGATTCAAAGGAAAGAAACGTGGATTCAATGGAAGGAAACGAACAGGAGAAAGGGTAGACACTAGTGGATTTAAAGGAAAGCAAAACGTGCAGAATATAGGGGAGACACTAGCAGATTCAATGGAAGGAAACGAAGAGGAGAAAGGAAAGACACATGCGGATTCAAAAGAAGGAAACGTGGATTCAATGGAATGAAACGAACAGGAGAAAGGGAAGACACTAGCTGATTCAAAAGAAAGACACTAACAGGAGAAAGGGGAGAGACTTGCGGATTCAAAGGAATAAAACGTGGATTGAATGGAATGAAACGTCGATTCAATGGAAGGAAACGAACAGGAGAAAGGAAAGACACTTGCGGATTCAATAGAAGGAAAAGTGGATTTAATGGAATGAAACGAACAGGAGAAAGGGAAGACACTCGCTGATTCAAAGGAAGGAAACGTGGATTCAATGGAAGGAAACTAACAGGAGAAAGGGGAGAGACTTGCGAATTCAATGGAAGGAAACGAACAGGAGAAAGGAAAGACACTTGCGGATTCAAAGGAAAGAAACGTGGATTCAATGGAAGGAAATGAAAAATAGAAAGGGAAGACACTCGCTGATTTGATGTAAGGAAACTAACAGGAGGAAGGGGAGAGACATGCGGATTCAAAGAAAGGTAACGTAGATTCAATGGAAAAAACGAATAGGAGAAAGGAAAGATACTTGCGGATTCAAAGAAAAGCAACGTGGATTCAATGGAAAAAAAACGAACAGGAGAAAGGGCAAACACTAGCGAATTCAAATAAATGTAACGTGGATTCAATGGAAGGAAACGAACAGGAGAAAGAGAAGACACTCGCTTATTCTAAGCAAGGCAACGTGGATTCAAAGAAAGGCAACGTGGATTCAATGGAAGACACTCGCTTATTTTAAGCAAGGCGACGTGGATTCAATGAAAAGAAACGAACAGGAGAAAGGGCAGACACTAGCGGATTCAAAGAAAGGTAACGTGGATTCAATGGAAAGAAACGAACAGGAGAAAGGGCAGACACTAGCGGATTCAAAGAAAGGTAACGTGGATTCAATGAAAAGAAACGAACAGGAGAAAGGGCAGGTACTTGCGGATTCAAAGAAAGGCAACGTGGATTCAATGGAAAGAAACGAACAGGAGAAAGGGCAGACACTAGCGGATTCAAAGAAAGGTAACGTGAATTCAATGGAAAGAAACGAACAGGAGAAAAGGAAGATACTTGTCGATTCAAAGGAATTAAACGTGGATTCAATGGAAAGAAAAGAACAGGAGAAAGGAAAGCATAAACAGATTTAAAAGAAAGGTAAAAAGACCAGGATAGGGGGAGACACTATCGATATTCAAAAGAAAGAAACTAACAAGAAAAAAAACACTCACTGATCCAAAGGAAGGAAACGAACATGAGAAACCGAAGATACTCGCAGATTCAATGGAAGGAAATGAACAGGAGAAAGGGAAGACACTCGCTGATTCAACGGAAGGAAACGTGGATTCAATGGAAGGATACGAACCGGAGAAAGGGAATATACTTGCGGATTCAAAGAAAGGTAACGTGGATTCAATGGAAGAAAATGGATTCAATGGAAGGAAACGAACATCAGAAATAGAAAACACTCGCTTATTCTAAGCAAGGCAACGTGGATTCAATGGAAAGAAACGAACAGGAGAAAGAGCAGACACTCGCTGATTCAACGAAAGGCATCGTGGAGTCAATAGAAAGAAACGAACAGGAGAAATGGCAGACACTAGTGGATTTAAAGGAAAGCAAAACGTGCAGGATATAGGGGAGACACTCGCAGATTCAAGGGAAGGAAACTAACAGGAGAAACCAAAGATACTCGCGAATGCAATGGAAGGAAACGAACAGGAGGGGAAACACGAGTGGATTCAAAGGAAGGCAAATCGATCAGGATACAGGTGACAGACTCACGGGTTCAAAGACTTACAAAAACCAAATAACATTGTAGCTTGAATTTCTAAAGTGCAAAAAAAAAATACTAACATAAAAACTAGTGCGCTCAGCATCTTCCAACATTAGCAAGTATAGAATCTCATTATGTAATTTTTTTATTTACTTTATAAACTAGCCACTTAAATTAGTTATAATGTTCATTAGAACACTGCTCCGGTCGATTCAGCCATTACTAGACTCGTTAAATAAGTATTCGCAGCACTTTCATAAAATAGAAGCTAGGTTACGCAATTTGCGTACATTTGTTTACTACAAGGTGACCTTGTCGACTTAGCAATGAAATGTGTTTCAATGCCGCGCGAGTTTACCACGATTTAGGATAAATGGCGAAATTACATTCAACTGTACAGGCACGCTTTCCCAGCTATGAACACACACGGCGGAAAATATTTATTAGTTATAAGTAATAAGAAACCGGCCTAGTAATGATTTTTGCATTTGTAAATATAGATCATGAAGGCCTTGAACGAAACCTTGTAGAAATGTATAAGCTTTGGCCTAGTCATAGGCTGTCATAAATGGTTGTTTTTCTTTACTCGCAGTGTTAGTTCCTTATACAGTATTTGTTTGTACAGTTGTTTGTTTGTAGTAGGCGTCAGATACTATTGGAAACGCAACACAGCTAAACTACTTTCCAATCATCTCGTTTAAACTTTACTCTGTGCTTGACACGTCTACTAATCGATGGCTTACCTTCGACACCGATAATACTCCAATTAAAAAACAAACTATACAATTTTATGCCTGACTTGGTGGTAATCTCTACCCACAATATCTGTGTTCTTCAGGACTCTATCGACTCGCATGTTTGGAAATAATTATGCGAGTAATTAAACACGAAAAAAACAAAATACCAGTTTTAGATTGTCATTAATACAAGGGTGGAATCTGAAATAATTTTTAAACCATTTCTGTTTTGAATAGGCGAAATAAATATGGTGAAAATACAACTTTACAATAAAAGCATTGCAGTAAATCCATGCGAACGTAAAAGACCAATTTAAAAACACGTTTCCTACTGACCGCAAACAAAAATATTTGTAATTGTATGCAAATTACATCGGTAGCTGAGCGGTGACGTCACCAAGGGTCGTTCACTTGGCATACTCCTCACACACACACACTCACACGTTGTGCCTTCAAGGGGAAGGGGCGGGGCATCTAACTAGTCTCTCCTAGGAAGAAATCTCTGAAAATAACTGCAACACAAAGCGGGTGGTAGGCAAGGCAAAAGGCGACCAAAATTATTCTTTGTACGCCTAATATTAAGTTCCTTAAGTTTTTTTTGACATTTCTGAGTACTGACACCGGTATGTTTAATGTAATAAAAATATATTTTGCCACATTTTAATTTTGACACTTAAAAACTATTAACTATTGAATTTTCATACTGTTTTGTTTATTAGCCTGAAAACACTTAATACATTGTTGTCTTAGGCACACGTTAAATAAATTCTAGAGAGTAGGTGATAGACTCTACCGACTTGGCTAACCTCAACTGAAAGAAACGTACTCCTACGAGACTTTCTACTTTACAGACGAATATATAACTCTCAAGCAAACTCAGTAAACAGATCCACGTCTGCTAAAAGCTTGGAACAAACTCGGTAAACTCATCAAAGTCAGCAGAAAGCTTGCAGCTAACCCAGGGAAGAAATTTAAGTTATGCTGAAAGCTTGAAGCAAATTTGTTGAACAGATACAACCTTAGACACTCTTTCTAAAAGCTTGGATAGGAATATTTCACAAAGATCGGTTCAACCTCGAGTTTTTTATTTTCAAAAATGTTTAGCCAACTCAAAAAAAACTAAGCAAGCGACAAGTTATTTTAATATAGCAAATAAATAATGGTTAAGACTTTAATTATTTATAATCGTAGTAGCATAACCAGATTATAGAAACACTCCTTAATCACCAATTCTTTTGTAAGTACAGTACTATTTTATATTAATTACTTTACAATAAATATATATATGTGCATTAGAAAGGTAAAAATTATCCGGTGTGAATAGCTTTGATTATAAAACAGGGAAATATTACTGTGTAACCTAACTTAATTTGTTGTTCCTATCATCCTTATAGGGTTTCATAATCAAACACATCTTCGCCGTATACTTTGCTGGTAGATTATAAATAAGTATTCAAAAATGTTCTATAGAATAAAATTAATTGTCCTTTTTTTATACAATCAAACATTCTCTTTGTACAGTTTCACGTGTGTTTGTGCATTGAGGTTATGTTTTTGGGGCTGGACCCCCTATACTTTACAATTACGAACAAACACCGGGGTTGTTCCAATTGCTATCGACTATTACACCCATAAACCGAATAAACGACGGTATGTCGGAATGGGAATAATTGATCCCGGTATATTCGGGATAAGAGTAGGAATTGTGCATGGATAATTTACCTGCACGCTTCATTGAACTACTGTACTACGTTAGCTCCATTGGTATTATATTTCAACAACGTATCCAGAAAACAAAATTAACCCGGATTATTCAAAGAGCTAAGAACTGAATAAGAATGACAGATATGTGACATCGTATCCAATAACTGCCTGGATGGATGATCACATAATTTGCATATCAAGCAGCCAAGGCAACACTTGATCCGCAGGGAAGTCACTACAGAGTACCCTAACACTTATCACTGTAAACTAGGGCCATCCAGGAATTCCACAACGAATATTTCAAATGCATTTATTTTTATTTTGAACGTTGTAATGCATCCAAATATACTTCTTATATTTTTGAAAACTGCCTCAATATTCTATTACAATATAACTACTATATAGATAAACATTAATAAAACATGAAACTGGCATGGTCATTCAGGCACGAGACGGGCTCAATAGTTTTCCTCTATCAGCTATAGACCTACTGCACGACCAGCATAAAAAGAATACACAAGCAAAGAATTGTAGGGTTACGCAATTATGGGCGCTCATTATACCTATAAACATCTGATTTAAATTAATATGCCTACTACTTATTCCAAGCGAATTATATACGCTATAGGTATATATAAAAACAAACGGGAATATTAAAATAGGCTGGGTAGCCAAATGGATAGATGCTACAGATTTAATTTAAGAGATCCTTAGAGTAAACTAGTAGTTGTGTAACTTGAATTGTTTTCTGGAACATTAATTTGCGTAGCGACAGCCATTTGATGGAATCGAGAATTACAGCATTAGTACTCCACTGATCTCATTTCATCAAACATTGTGAAATTTTTGTAACTTGATCTACTCTTAATACAGAATAAGTTGGTACCCAAGTTGTTCCGATCAGTGCGCGCTCTACGGAGCGAATTCGACACTTGACCTGCTGACTTTCTCATTGAACGCATTTAGAAAACTGTTATGACTCCGGGCTACATTAACTATTTTCAACGACTGTTCAAGCTATTACTTACTATATGAACAAATCTCTTTCACTAGAACGGGTTAACTTGCATTACTTTCACGATTTGAATTACAAAAGTCAAAGATTACCATTTTAAAAAAGGCCTACGATTATTATTAAAAAATGACAAAGACAACTGTCAGGAAGCCTTAGCCATTTACAGTACATGAGTAGCATTCTGAAGTAGGTCCGAAATTATTATCTAATACTGACTAACAAACTGCTGAGTCATTTTAAATTATGTCTAAGATTATTACCTAAGACTGACAAAGATGTGGAAATTTACCAATTTACAGCAACAAATGTATGGCTACTACTCTTACAATAAACATCAATAATACTAGATCTAGGTTTCTCCAATCTGTTTACGTCACTCATCCAGTACATGTTTACAATTCTCAGACACACAAACATACAAAGCGACTACTAAAAACAAAACAATGCTTTCCCCGGTTACAAACACCGACGGCCACGTGTTTAAAATTAAATGAAAGGGAAAGAGAGGGGGAAATGTTTATTATTAAAGGGAAGAAGAATTATATAACTTCTCGATTATTGTTGATCGTAACGGCCTTAAAGGGGAAGGGAAGCAATGTGCAGGAGGTTTAAAATTTAAATGGTCCTTTGATGGAGCAGATGTAAGCGTCCGCGTCGATCGATAACTACATGACATGATCAGGTCATTCGTTTATTGCAGTTTGTAAGCCATTGCCGTGAAGTTTCCGCCAATTATATGAGGGCAGCAATAAAATTTGTAATTACTAGTGTTAATTTGGCGAACTGTAAATTAACACGGATAAATAAACAACGTTTAACAAAATTACATGATACCGTACAATGTGTCTAGGTAAGTTGCATTAAATCATTCAACTGACAATTACTACACTGCAATGTGATATTTTTTGTTATCAGTCAGTCTTATTTGAATGCAACAATACTTCCGGTCGTTGAACTCGGCTTATGTAAATAAACTCTTTAAACCTCACAATCATAAACATTAAAAAGTGTATGTAAATGTTATGAGACAAATAACGTTAAAGAATATTTTGTGAGTGTCTTTTGTATGATCAATAATTTATAAAGGGATGTCCATTAACTGCTAATTATAAGGTGAAATGTTTGAGGTGAAACTCATGAGGACTTCCTTACAATGCCAGGAGTACATTTTTTTGCAAAATAGATAACGTCAGGGCAACTGATAATTGCCTTAATTTAATTAAACTAGATTTTTTATATATACTCTAAATGCGTTTAAAAATAAATATTTTCCAAACCAATGAGACTGCTGTCAATTTTGTTTTCTCTTATTTTCAAAGTGTTATAAAATTGAAGATGGTTCTCATGTTTTACCAATCTATAAAGTAATAAATAAAAATTTCTTCAGAAAACAACCTTAAAATTTAGTATTGGAGTTAGTATATATAAGAGAGGTAGGTGACACACCAAAAAAAAGAGAGTGGATGCATGAAGACAAAAGTGATGGTAAAAACAGTGTCTGCCAACCAGATAGAGACAGTAACCACAAATATTAAAAGGCTAATTAATGTTGATAAACCTTTTAAAATTTAATTTAGTAAGACAAACATAAAAACCTACTCAAAGAGCAGCTGACATAAAAGGCTGTTCTGAAAGTTTCTAGTTACAGAACATAAACCACAACGGCAACTGGCAACTAGAACGTGCTGTATGAACTGACCTTCCTAGGACGTTAAGCCCATAAAATCTAAGCTACCGTTGCTGCCCGTGCGCTATGAACTTGGGAATAACAATAGTCGGCCATTACTCCTATTATCTTCACTCTTAACAATCTCAGCTGGCAAATTAAATATCCATTTAAAAGACTTTTAATAGCCAAGGGCTTATGTAAAAATAGTATATGGCAATTTTTCTTTTTTGTTTTAAAGAAATTCTAAATAATGTAGGCGGGTGTTAGAGATGTTATGAATATGAGCGACACAGGAGTGAAATAGGCCTACTACGATTATGTTTTTAAATCCATTAATTAGTTCAATAATTTTAAAATTACAGTATTACAGTTGTGGTCCCCACTGTAGCGACCGCATAGTTATTACTCCCAGTTAAGAGAAATTAGATATCAAATTTGTTGGTAATTAATAATAATTTCCTTTTAGTAATTACTTAATTTTATTTAAAAAATTTAAAATATAAAGTAAATAAATTTGCACTTTTCTAACCATAACTTAAAATTGAAACCGAATGCAAAATATAGTTCTTAAAATAATGATCTAGTACTTTAAAAATAACAAGATTTACTTTAGTGATATAATAGTAATATCTAACCTGTTATATGTGATTGTTTGGCATTTTTTATTCTGGAAGAAGGTTCTGTAGGCGGAGAATCCACAGAATCCGTTCCTGATGTTATTTCAGTTTCTTGTTGCTGGTTAACTTTAGTAAACTGCGTTAGGGCGTACGCTCCTGGAATACTCTCTTCAGGTTTCACACGTTCCCACACAAATCTGGAATTGGCGTTGGGTAGAGGCGTTTCTCTGACAAAATCGAACCCCCATCTTTCTGATTCTCGTGTCAGAAAAGCAGCCAACTCTCGATCCAAAAACGACATATTTTCCTCGTGATTTACAGGTCCAAATAAATTTCTCCTGCCCCTAGTTACCGAGCCATCCACTGAAGTCACAGCATCACTACCGCCGCGACCCATCATTCGTCGCATTTCCGACATAACCAAAGGATTGAAAACTCTGGCACTCATCACGAAAAAACCCAACCTTTGGAAAAACTACACCACTATCTCCAAAGATAAAATATACTATAACCTCACTTTCTTTTAAAAAAATAATAATAAATGCAATCAACAGTTTAGGCTTAGTCACGCAATAGATACAAGTAAAATGGCGCGCAGAAGTCAATTCATTAGAGTTGCACACAACTTAACAGCACTTTATTATAACCTAATAAACACCACAGTTTTAAAGTTTATATTAAACAAAACATAACACAACTATATCGTCATAATTTGAATTACACTGTAAATTCTACTAATCTGCACAACTAAATATAAATCAACACTGAAAAACTGATAAAATTATTTGAAATAACCGTCGTTTTTAAGTAAGATTTTTGAAAACGTGTCTCCTCTGAACGCCGAGCGGTTATCTCATGAAACAACAACAACGTCTGCGCAGAACGTACAGTTCTCTGGTTCCCCTAGCGTCCCTTTTCCCCCACCATTGGATCTAACCTTCAAACACCAATAGTAAAACATGGAAGCTCTACGTTTACACACACAGTGGGGGAACTGTTGTAGTAATATGCGCTCTCTCTTCAACGCGGTTAAATTCTCAATTCTCCTGCTTGGTCTCTCTCTCTCTCTCTCTCTCTCTCTCTCTCTGTTTTTCTCTCTCTCCCTACAACTTTACACATTCGGTTAGTGAAGAAAAACTTAGAGTTTTTATTAGCTTTTTAATAAGTGAATATTAGCCAAGGAATAAGCAATGATAATTACATTGCTTTGTAACGGTCATTTTAAATTGAAATTCTCAATTCTCTTGTTTACTCCCTCTTTCTTGACTTATCTTTGTCTTTCTCTCTATTGTCCTCTCTTTCCGTACAACTTTACACATTCGCTTAGTCAAGAAAAACATTTATAATTTATAGCAACTTTTTAAATTACTGAATATTATTAGCAACAAATAACCAATGAAGTTTACATGGTTTTGTCACGGTCATATTGAATTGAAAGAGGTAGATTATAATCCCCAGCAACTCTTGTTATTTCAAAACACAATTCAAACTATTCCCAATATCAGCTCCTATTCATGGTTTTTAAACAAATGTAGTTTTAAATATTGTTACTGGCTTTTTGTATAATTATGACTGTAACCTTACAATACCTAATTTTAATGATCAAATACGTAACTAAATCGTTAGTATTTTGTAAAACTAGATTAAATCGTATTCGTTCATAATATATGTGTAAAACAAGATTTAGCACACTACATGAAGTTTTTATAACAAGGGGCAAGCATAGATATTGTGAACCCAGTGTTTAATACTGAATGTTGCTGCCATCTCTTGGTAAGAAGACGAACTACGTCGAGACATTACACTACTATTTTTACATTGCATTTTTACCATAACTTCCTTTATTTAGTACTGTATTTTCTTTTAAAAACAGTTTTTTTAATAAACTGCTTTAATAACTACATAGACATTTAGGTCTAATAAAATATCATTTATTACATAAACAATTTTATATTAAATGACCTTCGTAATTAAAACTGTTAAATTTGTTGCAACTCTATTGATTTCAATTTGATTCAAACCATTCACTACGTTATACTTTAATTTTTTTTATAGAAATAGTAAATATATTAACATTATTTCTTCCATTAATAGTAACCAACCATAGTGAACCAAACGTTCAGGTTAGTTAAAAAACATAATTATAAACATTTGTTGATTCCATCTTCGCGTGAGCTACTAGTAATCACTTACAACTTTTTTTAAAAAAATGTTTTAACTTGCCTATAGTAGCACTTACTTTTTTGTGTTGAGGACGGCCGTTTCGGGAGATGTGTCCCTTTGTCAACTCAGACCGTAACTCAGAGAGTTACGGTCTGAGTTGACAAAGGGACACATCTCCCGAAACGGCCGTCCTCAACACAAAAAAGTAAGTGCTACTATAGGCAAGTTAAAACATTTTTTTTAAAAAAGTTGTAAATAATTATAAACGTTAATTAGTCCAACATTGCACCACATTAAGCAAATGGCTAGAAATGGCAAAAAGAAATGGCCTATAATCTCAGCGTACGGGTGTCCAGGTACTTGAGACCTAATTAGAAATTGTAGAGTCTGGTAGAAAACAAAACGGCTCGACTAAGATAACAAACATCCTTTAAAACATAAAAACGTTTAAACAATTTATAAAATAATTTACATCTAAAATACAGTTTAAAAAACATTTTCAGATCAAATTAATACCATATTTCCAAAGAACTGAGTACAGTAATTGTTGGCACCATCAAAGGTATTATAAGAGGGTGGAGACAAGATTACTAAACTGAACGGAAGGGCAAAGTTTTACTGATATTGTATTTTTCGGATAACGTCTTGCTTTTATTTACCTAGGGTTTTTAGATATTCATTGTTTTGAAAATTAATTAAAAGGTCAAGTTATTTTAAAACATTTTTCCACTATGTTTCATTTTAACGCCAATAGATCAGAAAAAGGTAACTTAATTTGGGAGTTTTAAGGGTCTCTATAATTAACTATCTTAAAAATCTTCACTAAATCTGGTAGTGGGGAGATCAAGACAAGCGTAGGTTGCATTGCCCACTTAACATACTCTCAATTGGATTTATATGTAGGTCTACCTACTCAGTGCAGAGAAAGTGAGAAAGAAAAATCCTTCCCTGAATCTAGTGGTGGGGGGATCAAGGAATGTGTGGTCAGCATGGCTTACCTTACCCACTATCTATTGGAGTTATATGTAGATCTACCTACTCAGAGTGAGCAGAGTAAGAAAAAGCAAGCCAACCTTCACTGAATCTGGTAGTGGGGGATCAAGAAGAGTGTGAGGCCATAACTTACCTAACCCACTCTCTATTGGAGTTATATGTTGATCTACCTACTCAGAGTGAGAAGAGTAAGAAAATGCCATTATTCACTGAATCTGGTAGCGGGGAGATCAAAGAAAGCGTGAGAGCATAGCTTACCTAACCCACTCTCTATGGGAGTTATATGTAGATCTACCTACTCAGAGTGAGAAGAGAAAGAAAAAGCTATCCTTAACTGAATCTGGTAGTGGGGGATCAAGAAGAGCGTGAGGGCATAGCTTTCCTAACCCACTCTCTATGGGAGTTATATGTACATCTACCTACTCAGAGTGAGAAGATTAAGAAAAAACCAACCTTCACTGAATCTGGTAGTGAGGAGATCTAGGAAAGCGTGAGGGCATAGCTTACCTAACCCATTCTCTATTGGAATTGTATATAGGTCTACCTACCCGCTCTCTAACGATGTCCTAGGGAGGTCTACTTACTTAGTGTGGGAAGAGTGAAAAAATAACGATGCTCCACTGACTAAGGAAATGAAAAGATCACAGCACGTTTGCACAGCATGGCTTAGCTGATATCTCTCTATCGATGCCCTAGGGAGGTCTACCTACTCAGTGAGGGAAGAGTGAGAAACCGCGATGCTCCACACTGAATCTGGGATTGGGGAGATCAAGGAATGCGTGGTCAATATGGCTTACCTGACGTCTCTCTATCGATGCCCTAGGGAGGTCTACATACTTAATGAGGGAAGAGTAAGAAAAAACGTTGCTCCACTAAATCTGGAAGTGGAAAGATCAAATCATGCATGCCCCGCACGATCCTGACGTCTCTCTATCGATGCACTAAGGAGGTCTACCTACGCAGTGAAGGAAGAGTGAGAAACTGCGATGCTCCACTGAATCTGGAAGTGGGGAGATCAAGGAATGTGTGTTCAACATGGCTAACCTGTTATATCTCTATCGATGCCCTAGGGAGGTCTACCTACGCAGTGAAGGAAGAGTGAGAAAAAACGATGTTCCACTGAATTTGGGAGTGGGGAGATCATGGAATGTGTGTTCAACATGGCTAACCTGTTATATCTCTATCGATGCCCTAGGGAGGTTTATCTACTCAGTGATTAAAGAGTGAGAAAAAACGATGTTCCACTGAATTTGGGAGTGGGGAGATCATGGAATGCGTGTTCAACATGGCTAACCTGTTATATCTCTATCGATGCCCTAGGGAGGTTTATCTACTCAGTGATTAAAGAGTGAGAAAAAACGATGTTCCACTGAATTTGGGAGTGGGGAGATCATGGAATGCGTGTTCAACACGGTTTACCTGACGTCTTTTTATCGATTCCCTAGGGAGGTTTATTTACTCAGTGCGGAAAGCGTGAAAACAGCGATGCTTCATTGAATCTGGAAGTGGGGTGATCAAGGAATGTAGGGTCAACATGGTTTACCTGATGTCTCTCTATCGATGCCCTAGAGAGGTCTACCAACTCAGTGAGGAAATAGTGAGAAAAAACGATTTCTTCACTGAATTTTGGGATTGGGAATATCAACAAATGCGTGGGCATAATCCTTTACTTGACCTAATACCTATCCATACCGTATGGAGGCTCTTTGTAGGAAGATTGAGAAAATTATGGTACTCCAATGAAACTGGAGCAGGAAGAATCAAAGCGTTCGAGACAGTGTAAAGAGACGTTTCATTTACTGCCCATGATTTAACTCCTTTTATCAAAACAAGAGGAGATGCATCTGTATGGTTTAGCCATCACATTCACAGAGTCCATATTGGTAATATGAAATTAGGCTACCACGTTGTTGGCTACGTATCAGAAATTCTACAGCTCTTCTGATAGTCTGAGTGGGGTTGTGAACCTCAGAGAGAAAAAAAATTTATCCACAATTACATGTACGAACGCCCGCAATTGCTTTATATCAGTTTGTTAAAAATTTAACTCGGCTTGAAGTGAACGATCAAGTTACAAGTCCTATCAGGCCTTATTGGACGGATTTTTAAACATCGATAGCAGAATAGTATTGAGGAGTTCAAATAAAAGAATTGATTTAGAGTTAATTTCGATTACACTAAAATATGCAAAACATTTTCATAGGAAGTCACAGCAGGTATTAACCTGTACGTGAAATCCTGCATCCCTAGTGGTGCCAACTTAAGGAACGCCTTTTAAACATCTGCTCCGTCCAGGTGTAGTAACCTGACACCACCCTCTTACCGGAAGTACTTGCTCAGACAGGAAGTAGCTGCATCTCTAAGGAGCCCTTACGTGACGTCATCGAGTACTTGACTCATAGAGGTGACCATATGGCAACGAATCGTGCAACACGATACGTTTTGGGTGACAATGTTGCGGAACTGAACCCGTGTATGTAACGCGAACATCTGTACCATGTAAAAGTACACTAATGATAAATTGTGTAATTTTAAGACCAGATACTTTGAATTTATCTAGACATGAAATTTTTAAAATAAAATCTCAATAGTTTGATTTTGTGAGTGAATAGTTGATATTGACAAGATACACTGAGGTTTTTTGATTAAGTTGTCTTATTAAAGCATCATAAGTACAATCTTAGCCAAGCCCTGTCAAATATCACAGATCGGTTAGCCCTGGCATTAACAGCTTCACACTTACTTGTGGCCCTACTCATCCATTACACCTGGAGCTCTCGATCTTTCACGCACCCCTATCCTTTATAACACTGACATGAGATCGTGCGCTCCTCCTATTATATTTGTCCAAAAATTACAATCTGAGAATGAAACTAAAGCTGGTTACGCCAATTAAACACTATTTAATTTTATGTAACTTTTAGTAGGTATTTATATTTATATACAGTAAACTCTCAATAACCGGCAAATATTAGGCTGATATTCTGCCGGTGAAAATGTCGGATTACTAGAGGGTCCATTAAAATCACAATGCACAATGAACAATATTTATGTGTATTGCCAAAAATAAAGAAAACATAGGAAATGTTTACTACACTTGAACCTGTATTATACTTGAAATGATAAAACAAAAATAAATGTACTAGTCTGTACTTTACAATAAAAAGTCTACCTTATCTTTAACGGTTAAAAAAAAAATGTAAATATGTTTCCGTTTACACTGCAAAGACGTTGTTCACTTGCGCTTCAGTAGCAATCACTGTACATAACTACTGCAACAACATACGGCTCGAAGTCGTTTGTATATGACGAGCTACACAACTAGAATCGGGGGGCGTGAAGATCACTCGGTCACTGCCATAGAGATGCTGTAAAAGATATACAAGTTATGTTTACATATTGATTATCTTTTCCTCTTCCGTACTTGACGAAAACGCCGGATTACTGAAATGGCCTGATATGTGAAGGGCCGGATTAGGGAGACTTTACTGTAATAAATAAATATATATTCAACTTTAGAACTGATAAGCCTGCAATCTTATAGTGATAGACATGATTCGAGCCTTGCACAACACATACGTTAAAGAATTGTTAAGAATGCATAACGTAGGTAGAAATAGAATGTTACCATAACTCAGTGAAGAAGATCTATCAAGACATCAAGATTTCTACGAAAAACAATGATGTAGTTCAGTACGCACATATCACTTTAGATTACCCCGTGGCACACCTCTCGTCTTTTGCAGTTTCAGTGCACTTATCAAAGCCCCTTCAAAAACTTCTACACTCTCCCTCTCCAGGAAGGCTCTTCCCTCAATTTTAAACCCCTGCATTATACCATAAGGGTTAGAAGGATAGGTGCCGTAATCTTATGAAGGGACATAAAGGCCTCATGTCGAGGTATACTTCTCCCTGTCTCTCATGGAGAAGTTTTATTATCCCAAGAAGGTGAACGAGTATTATCCCACCGTTTCCAGATCACCAATAATATATTCAACAGAAAACTTGTGTAATGTTATACTTTAAAGAGGTGGGAAACCTTGTGTAATGTTATACTTTAAAGAGGGGGGAGTTAAACTTGATTTTTGAGGCAAGTTTTAAAAAGTATTTCACTTTGATTGGAGAATAATAGAGTTAGAGAAAATTGTGGATATTTGTCGTTTGTGTCAACCTCTCGCGTCACTGATATTTCAAAAAGTTGTACCTGGCGATGTAGTGAGTAAGCAGGATCACACAACAATAATAAAACTTGTATCAAACTCAAATTGTTTCTCAACTTGTCTCAAAAAAAGTATTAAAATTCTGAAAACGGTACGCATTTAACTTAACTTTGGAACATATGATGATGATGACGTGGTGTCCATGACGGATCTTCTTCAGATAATGCAGTGGGCGTGGAACAGCTTTAGTAATCTGTACTGCACTGTCATCATGGAGGTTCTGAGCTGGATAAAATCTGCACTCTCCAATGACCGCCAGCAAATGTCAGCTTGACAGGAAATGAATGTGCAAATAAGCTAGCAAAGCAGGCTAAAGATGTTAACAATGACACTGTAGTGACGTGTCACTATTGGACGCAAAGGCCGTGGCTAAATTCAAACTAAGGCAAAATTCAAATCGATCAATGAGAATCGACTCGTAACAAAAATCATAGTCAGATTAAGAACTGGTCATCAGAGATGAACGAGCATCGATAAAGAGGGTAAGAAAACCCACCGAAACTATCATAACTACCCGGACAGAGAACTGACGGCACACATTTTCAACTGTTCGGAAATCCTTCTCGACTTATTCATAATTAGAGCTTTAAAACACACACAAAACTTTATAAAATCAAAGCTTCTTTATAAAAGACCATCGCCCTTGTTGATGTTAATTATAACCTAGGTTGTTATAATAGGTTTGAATTTGATGAGCTGTCACCAAGGTGCTCTGTAGACAAAATATTTTCAATCACTCCGAAAGTCAACCCTACATCCAGGGGCCATGTTGAAGTGAGTCGCTACTTAGAGGAACCTGCTCTAGATAGAAGGGAAGATCTACTGAAATGGCGGGCAAAGAACTCCTATAATTATCCTAATTTAAGCAAACTAGTGAAACAACATTTCTATAGACTGGCCGTAACCGTTCCTTGCGAGCGACTACTCTATAAGGGAGGTTACATTTTAAATGACAGAAGATATCGGTTAAGTCTTGATAAGCTCAGAAAAATTCATTTTGTTAATTCAAACACCCAATACTGTATTTTGTAACTAATCCCATTGTTAAAAATAAAATGTTATTTTGTAGTTTCATTTAAGATTATATAATTTATTACCCCAGAGTAAGTGTTGCAGTAACTTCCTACTAATAATGTCATCAGCACTGTCGCCAGTGTTGTATGCCTGCCTGTTATTGGCACATTCAGAGCTATTAATTAAATATCTAGAATACACAAATGGATACAACACTACAATAATAGACAAACTATGGTACAAAATACAAAAAAACACTAAAATTAACACTACAGACAGGGAAAACAAATACATCACATTACCATACATAAACAAAACAACAAACAAAATAGCCTGCAAATTTCAAAAAATAGCATACAAAACTATTAACAAGTTACAATACAAAATACAACACAACACCAACAACAAAGATAAACTACAAGCACCAGGCGTATACAAACTGAACTGCGACGAATGTAATAAATTCTGCATTGGACAAACAGGTCGCAGCTTTAAAAAAGAGTCGAGGAACACAAACAGAACACAAACTCAACATTTTACAATCATATAAAAGAAACAGGACACAAATACACAGACATTTACCACAACCTAGAAATCCTACACATCAACAAAAAAGGATCACATCTCAACACACTAGAACAATATGAAATTTACAGACACACAAAAACTCAAAGTACAAACATACTAAACGAACAAACACTATACAAATCACATATACTATTTTATATTATCGAAAACCTACATTTAAAACCGTCACCGCTTGACCTAATAACAAGCAGAAGACACTGATGAAGATCGGCACATAGCGATCGAAAACGTTTTAACAAATTTTTAACAAATTTACTAAATTTAAAGTTCGGATAGTCATAAACTATTGTTTTAAGTGATTAATAATTTTAATATTGTTTTACACGTTATAATTTCCAAACTTTGGTTTCAAAAAAATTTCATATGTAAAAGAATATAGGCCTACTGTTGTTAAGAACATGGAAAAGAAATTGTGATAAGGGCGAAGAAATAAAACAGTAAAACGTTTCGAGGAAGAACAGCGAATGTAAGAAAGGCAAATGACAAGCTACCTCCCATTGGTCACAAAGGTCTGTATTTAGAACACACTGGCCTTAACATTTTTCTCAAAATACCGTCACATTATATAAATAGTTGGATAAATTTACGATCTTACTTTGACCTTGGGTAACATACCTCGGTGAAGTATGAAGTAAGACTTGGTGCCAAGGTCCGTTTTTACGACCTGCAACTCTCCCTAAGTACTTATCAAACTGCATCACGCAACCTTGAGGCGTCGTCCTGTTGGCCTCTAACCATGAGAGGACTAAATAAAATTTTTATTTCATTAAAATTTAAAATATTTAATTACTTCCACTTATAAAAGTGTTTACGTCATTTTCCATTGCCATTTGATTCTTTAGAGTTTCTCAAATTAAAAATTTCTTAAATGAATTAATTAATTATACTGAGATAGTTCGAAAGGCTGACACACACGCTAACAACATATATTTTCAAATTACATAGCTACTGCCCAGGCGATTGTCATGGCGGGAGCAAACCCAGGCTATAAAAACAGGTCCATGCGCCGTATCTCGCTTCTTCCACTTCATCGCACACTTAATTTTCTCTGAAACAAACTCCAACTAAAATATTCAGATTACTAAAGTTGATAAACGTATAACCGAAACCATTGTTGTGCCCTGATATTGTTGCCAGATATCTTACAGGGTTTGATGACTTAATTATGTATAATCGGCTCGAGTTACTCCGAGACTTGCCAAATTTGTCCGGAGTGTAAAAGTGGTCGATTCCATTGTCGTGCCCTGTTATTGCTGCCAGATATCTTCCAATGTTTAACCACTTAATTGTGTTCAATGTACTCGGGTTTCTCTGAGAATGTGTCTGTCTCTTCCGAAGTGAAACAAATGTGATTTTTTTATTGTGCCATGTTATTGTTGCCACATATCCAGCAATGTTGATTCACTTAATTGTGTTTAATGTGCTCGGGTTTCTCTGATAATGTGTCTGTCTCGTCCGAAGTGAAATAAATGTGGTTCTTTTATTGTGTCCTGTTCCTTTTACAACATATCTCGCAATGTTTGATCACTCAATTGTGTGTAACGTGCTCAGAGTTTTCCTAGAGTTTGCATTTCTCGTCCGAAGTGAAACAATGTCGTGATTGTTTTTATTGTGTCCTGTTATTGCCGCCAGATATCATGCAATGTTTGGTCAGTTTATTGTGTTTAATGTGCTTGCATTTCTCTGAGAGTTTCTGTGTCTCGTCCCAAGTGAAACAAATGTCGTGGTTCTATTATTATACCCTGTTACTTCTGCCACATATCTCGCAATGATTGATCACTCAATTGTGTGTAACGTGCTCGGCGTTTACCTAGAGTTTGCATTTCTCGTCCGAAGTGAAACAATGTCGTGATTGTTTTTATTGTGTCCTGTTATTGTTGCTACATATGCAACAATGTTTGATAACTTATATTATTGTGTTTAATATACCTTATCAAAATTAAAACAATTGATATAGTGAATTTAGAAAAATCGCTGAATAACATCCTGAAACTCCCTAGAACAAACAAAAATAATTACTTCAACTGAATGCAGAAGAAAATATATGGAAGGAAATTTCATTCATCTACACACATTACCTAGACTTATGTTTTGATCTTATCCAAGGAAAGTTCGGAGCCAGATCCGACTGAAAGTGGTTTGAAAACACTACGAAGCCAGTGTCGCCTTAGTACAAAATTGTAAAAATTATAATCTCCATTGCAGACTGAATAAGAATGGTTAAAGGACAAACTTGATTACTGCCTGTGTCTTAAGCCAAATGGAATTTCCTGTTACCTACTTGTTTTAAAAACTGCGAAAGGATACTGCGTTGATAGATAGGAACACTTCCAACGCGGAAAATTAGTTTCATTCTTTCTCTCTTAGATTCTAACTATTATTTTTGATCCACCTCCTGACTACTTCCTAATCAAACTCAAAGTTCACCACCCGTTCTGAATGATTTCCAAATGCTGGGCACGATATTACGATATTCAGCTCAACACAACAATGACATAAACAACTTCTTGGAAATAAAATCATGCTTTATTTATTCGGTACACAAACATTGAATCAAAAGTAATTGAAAGTCAAACGCCCTCGACTATCTTCTGCATAATCCTACAGTAAACACACTTCTTCAGATTTAGCATTGAATGCATTTGGCACAAAGGTGTTTAATCAGTAACGTCGATACATATGTTATCAAGTGCAACTCAACGATAACATTATGTTTTCAATTAACCCTTCAAGTTAAAATCTTTTACTCTTGAATGGTAGATTGTAAGCATTCATTCTTTGGTGTAGTGTCGTCACCGTATCAGGTATCCGCACCGTACACTAGCATCTAGCGTATCATGTTTAGAGTACATCGTTCAATCCTATTTTTCATACTCCCTTCGTTACACATACATTAGCCTTGGAGACACGTCTCCATAACAACCGTTTGCTACCAGAAACTAATTATGATAATCTGATAGCCGGCTATAAACAAACAAATTTCCTGTTACGTAAAACATTAGCAATATTAAAGTACAGAGGCGGCTGGTATTATTTTATACCGGAATACACCATCATTTCTTTTTTATTCAACGCGCCTGCATTTTATTGCAATATCCGATGAATTATTATTGTTAACAAAACATCCTTAGCTGACTTCACCCTTCCATATTGCTTTAAAACAGAACACGTAACTGCCGCCATGTCCCTGTGACAAAGAAATATTTGTTGTCTTTCCCCTTCATTGTAACAATAAAAACGATATTCTTGTTGACTCTGCCCTTCAAGGGTACAATCAGTAAGCTACGCCAGGTCTTAGTGACAAAGACATTCTTGTTGAGTTTCCCCTTCAGAGTAACAATAAATAAACTACACCAGGTCATAGTGACAAAGTCATTTTTGTTGACTTTGACCTTTAATGTAACAATAACTAAACTACGCCAGGTCATAGTGACAAAGACATTCTTGTTGACTTTCCCCTTCAGTGTAACAATAAATAAACTACGGCAGGTCATAGTTACAAAGACATTTTTGTTGACTTTCCCCTTCAATGTAACAATAAGTAAACTACACCAGGTCATTGACAGAGACATTCTTGTTGACTTTCCCCTTCAGTTTAACAATAAATAAACTACCCCAGGTCATAGCGACAAAGACAATTTTGTTGACTTTCAACTTCAATGTAACAATAAGTAAACTACGCCAGGTCTTAGTGATAAAGACATTCTTGTTGACTTTCCCCTTCAGTGTAACAATAAGTAAACTACCCCAGGTCTTAGTGACAAAGACATTCTTGTTGACTTAGCCCTTTAATGTAACGATAAGTAAACTACACCAGGTCATCGTGACAAAGACATTCTTGTTGACTTTCCCCTTCAGTGTAACAAAAAATAAACTACGATAGGTCATAGTGAGAAAGACATTTTTGTTGACTTTCGCCTTCAATGTAACAATAAGTAAACTACGCCAGGTCATAGTGACATAGACATCTTTGATGACATTACTCTTCAATGTAAATTTAAATAAACTACGCTTCGTCATAGTGATATAGACATTCTTGTTGACTTCGCCCTTTAATGTAACTATAAATAAACTACGCTGGGTCATAGTGAAACAGACATTTTATTTGACTTTCCCCTTCAATGTAACAATAAATAAACTACGCCAGGTCATAGTGACAGACATTCCTGTTGACTCTGCGCTTCAAGGTTACAAAGGGTAAACTACGCCAGGTCATAGTAACAGAGATATTCTTGTTGCCTCTGCCCTTCAAGGTTACAAAGGGTAAACTACACCAGGTCATAGTAACAGAGACATTCTTGTTGACTCTGCCCTTCAAGGTTACAATAAGTAAACTACGCTGGGTCATAGTGACATTCATATTGACTCAACACTTCAAGGTTATAATAAGTAAACTACGACACTTCAGAGTGACAGAGGCATTCTTGTTGACTCTGCCCTTCAAGGTTACAAAGGGTAAACTACGCCTGGTCAGAGTAACAGAGACATTTTTGTTGACCTGCATTCAAGGTTACAATAAGTAAACTACACCAGGTCATAGTGACAGAGGCATTCTAGTTGACTCTGCCTTTCAACATTACAATAAGTAAACTACCCCAGGTACTAGTGACAAATACATTCTTGTTGACTTTGCACTTCAATGTAACTATAAATAAACTACGCTGCGTAATAGTGACAAAGACATTCTTGTTGACTTTGCCCTTCAATGTAACTATAAATAAACTTCGCTGCGTAATAGTGACAAAGACATTCTTGTTGACTTTGCCCTTCAAAGTAACTATAAATAAACTACGCTGCGTAATAGTGACAAAGACATTCTTGTTGACTTTAATCTTCAATGTAACTATAAATATACTACGCCAGGTCATAGTGACATAGACATTCTTGTTGACTACCCTTCAATGTAACTGTAAATAAACTATGATGGGCCATAGTGGCAGATACATTTATATTGAATTTGCCCTCTAATATAGCTGTAAATTACCTACGTTGGGCCATAGTGACATAGACATTCTTGTTGACTTTACCCTTCATTGTAACTATGAATAAACTACGCTCCGTCATAGTGACATAGACATTCTTGTTGACTTTGCCCTTTAATGTAACTATAAGTAAACTACGCTGTCTCATAGTGACATAGACATTCTTGTTGACTTCGCTCTTTAATGTAACTATAAATAAACTAAGCTGGGTCATAGTGACATAGACATTCTTATTGACTCTGCCCTACAAGGTTAGAATAAAGAAAGAACGCAGGGTCCCAATGACAAAGACATACAACCAGGTTCCAGTGACAAGTACATTCATAGTTGAAACTCATAACGGCCATAACTCAAATCAAGATAACATTAAAAAGAATTTCCCCTGATTACCAATGGCAAGAACATTCTTAGTTGATATTGCCTTTCAAGTTTAGGATTAACAACATGATTGTTTGCTGACAGGACCCAGTTATAAGGCATTCTTTTTTTCTTTGTCTTTCCAGGTTGCAAATAACAATAAAATAAAGTGAGGTGTCCGTTATTATGGTATTCTTAATTGATATTACTCTTCTATGGTCATGAATAATAACAAATACAATTGGCATTAAGTCCCTGTGACAAGAACAATCTTGGTTCATATAGCTCTTCAGGATTAACAATAAAGAACTGTAATTGCTGCCAGGTTCCAGTTATGAAGCATTCTTGTAGAACTTTCTTTTCACTTTGCATACAACAATAAACATAACCAAACAGTTTTCTGTGACAGGGAGATTATTAGTCATATTCCCTTTATGATTCTGAATATCGATAAAATTTACTAATATCAGGTTGGAATGAAATCACTTTATAGTACTTGTTCACTTTCATTCTTCTGCATTCTTGAATCCCAATAACTGAATAAAAAAGGTGGTTATAATCGTAGCTATTTCTGTTCGGTTTTAGTAATCAGTAAGCGGCAACTGAGCGTGCATCATTACAGCACACGCACTCATTACATGAGCTTCTTTAAAGTACTCAGTATACAGCGCTTTGGTAAATGGGTGGGCTCCTTTAAAACATTCAGTATACAGTGCTATGGGTAGGCTTCTTTGGTCTAGCAGATGGGCGCGCTTCTTTCAAGCACTCAGTGTATAGCGCTTTGAAAAATGGGTGGGCTTCTTTAAAGCAATCAGTATACAGCACTTTGGCAAATGGGTGGGCTTTTTTGGTCTGGCAGATGAATGGGATTCTTTAAATCACAAGCCACTCTGTACACAGCGGTCTGGCAGATGGATGGGCTTCTTTAAAGGACTCATTACACAGTGGCATAACAGATGGGTGGGCTTCTTTAAATCACAAACCACTCTGTACACAGCGGTCTGGCAGATGGATGGGTTTCTTTGAAGGACTCATTAGACAGCGGTATAACAGATGGCTGGGCTTCTTTAAATCACAAGCCCCTCTGTATACAGCGGTCTGGCAGATGGATGGGCTTTTCTTTAAAGGACTCATTACACAGTGGTATAACAGATGGGTTGGTTTTTTTAAATCACAAGCCACTCTGTACACAGCGGTCTGGCAGATGGATGGGCTTCTTTAAATCACAAGCCACTCTGTACACAGCGGTCTGGCAGATGGATGGGCTTCTTTAAATCACAAGCCACTCTGTACACAGCGGTCTGGCAGATGGATGGGCTTCTTTAAAGGACTCATTACACAGTGGTATAACAAATGGGTGGGCTTCTTTAAATCACAAGCCCCTCTCTATACAGTGGTCTGGCAGATGGATGGGCTTCTTTAAAGGACTCATTACACAGTGGTATAACAGATGGGTGGGCTTCTTTAAATCACAAGCCCCTCTGTATACAGCGGTCTGGCAGATGGATAGGCTTCTTTAAAGGACTCATTACACAGTGGTATAACAGATGGGTGGGCTTCTTTAAATCACAAGCCATTCTGTACTCAGCGCTCTGGCAGAGGAATGGGCTTCTTCAAAGCACTCAGTACACAGAAGTCTATCAGATGAGTGGGCTTCTTTAAATCACACGACACTCTACACACAGCAGTCTATCAGATGAGTGGGCTTCTTTAAAGCGCAGGGCACTCAGTACACAGCGCTTTGGCAGATGAGTGGGCTTATTTAAAGCGCAGGGAACTAACTACACAGCGCTTTGACAGATGAGTGGGCTTCTTTAATGCTCACGGCACTCAGTACACAGCACTTAGACAGATGAGTGGGCTTCTTTAATGTTCACGGCACTCAGTACACAGCGGACTGGCAGATGAGTAGGCTCATAAAAATATATTCATTCATATTGCAAAGAAGTTAATTTGATATAGAAGGCTTCATAAAATCTAGTAAATTCGTTTGACGAATTGAAGATTTTCTCTTCTGACGCAGAATAACTCATAACTGGCTAATATTTTATTTACACTTTGTTTTGTAGCAGAAAAGCGGTCTTCGTTGGCGTCTATGCTTTCCAAAATTTGTAAGCCTTGCTCAATTAAACTAAGGTCTTTTGTCAAGTTTCTAACCGTGATTTTATCATCAACGTCAGTTGAGTCTAAAGAATCTGGGTTTTTAAGGTCTTGCTCTTGCTCACGCACTTTTATGAGCTCATCAATTGTCAGTTCTTGTCAGGTTGTGTGAATTTAGCAGTTCTTAAACGTCATCGCTATCCACTTCTAAATTTAGTTGTTTGGTAAAAGCGACAACTTCTTCAACCACATCAGCAATTTCGTCAGATTCTGTCACTGAATCCGCTTTAGATTCAGTGGCGAAATAAATGGACACAGCTTTTCCCAAACGCCATTCAAAGTTTTCTGTGAAATTTCATTCCAAAATTGTCCAATAATTCTCACTGCATCTAAAAGATTGAATTGTTTCCAAAATTCTTCAACAAAGAGCCCGTTGTACTGTCCCATAGCTTGATGCAGATGCGCAAATGATCTTCTTGTGTAATAAGTTTAAATCTTTTGATGATCCCCTGATCCATCGGCTGAAGCAAACTAGTTGTGTTTGGTGGCAAAAATATCACTTTCATGCGTGTGTCGAAATTAGTTAAAGTAGAAGGGGGATGGCCAGGTACATTGTCAATTAATAGCATCACTTTAAAAGGAATTTGTTTAGACCTACAATTACGTTCGACTTGAGGTATGAAATGATGAGCAAACCAGTCCTCAAAAAGCCTTCCGATTCGACTTCCAAATCACGGGCTAGCCAACTTAAGAAATATTTTTTAATGCCCTTGGATTTTCTGAGCTATAAACTATGAGAGGTTTCAACTTGCAATCACCAGCTGAATTTGTGCCAATCATCACTGTCAATCGGTCCTTGGCGGCCTTAAAACCCGGAAACATTTTCTCTGCACGCGCTATAAAAGTTCTTTTAGGCATTTTCTTCCAGAACAGGCCAGATTCATCCACATTGAATATGGTTTCGCTGGTATTTTTCTATCATAGCTTTAAATTTTTCTGGAAACAGGGATGCAACCTCTTTATCAGCACTTGCTGCCTCTCCACTTTCTGCAATACTGTGCCAGTTACAACGACTTTTAAATCGACTGAACCAACCGTTGCTAGTTTTAAACATTTCATCCTTAGCCACCTCTCCAGCTCGTTCTTTTAATTTGTCAAAAATGAGTTTAGCTTTAGAACAAATCGTGTTCTGGTCAACAGGACAATTTTGCACAGGACAACACATAACTGAGCCTGTTGACGATGCGGACTGAGCGAGACACGCTCTCGCGACGCTAAGACGCGACAGCCACACGACACCTTAAGGTTGAGTCATCATGATTTAAAACCGCGTAACTTGGGAATCACGTAAGACGGGATAGCGTAAGTCGAGGTATTTCTGTATATATTTAAGATATATATTTTTAAAGAGGTAAAAATCAACTCTTCTCCCTGAACCACGCTGAATATATTTCCCTTTCTTTATAATGGGATGGACTAAACTGAAGGCTACATTCTAGGCACGTGACTAACCACTATGACAATGTGACAAGTCCCGACCATAGCACTTTATATCTCCTACATTGCTACGTTTTGGATACGTGACTTAACATCCGAAAGAATGTGACATATCCCTACCATAGCATCCCTCCTAAATCCTTTACGTTCTGAATACATAGCCAACCTTCTAGACTCTGTAACATCTCCCTACCACAGCATCCCTCCTAAATCCTTTACATTGTAAAATGATCACCAACCTTCTAGACTCTGTGGCATGTCCCTACCACAGCATCCCTCCTAAATCCTTTACGCTCTGAATACATGACAAACCTTCTAGACTTTGTAACATGTACCTACCACAGCATCCCTCCTACATCCATTACTTTTTGAATACATGAACAACCTTCTACATTTTGTGACCTGTCCCTACCATAGCATCCCTCCTAGATCCTTTACGTTCTGAATACATAACCAATTTTCGGAACTCTGTGAAATGTCACTACCATAACACTGTAGACCAAAATGAAACACAAAATACCGATTATTTATTCATTTTCCGTTTCGAGTAGTTGGCTGCCAAGCCAATAGGCGGAAACAGTTCGGCATCTTTGAGCGTGATGGCAATGGCTCTTATCAGACTCTCCCCCTGCCACGCCCACTCGCTCTTTGTTTCAGCCTAGATAACGTATCTCGAATATAAATGCTGTGCAAACAGTAAACGTTTGTTTATAATCAAATCACTACTTTATGCTATTATCGGGTCTTTCATAGCTGAAGCCATAATAAGAACACATTTCCCTTGTAACTTGAAGCGACCAGACCGTTCTATATAAACCAAGACATATAGAACATTTATATTTAACCCAAGCTTCAAGTGAATGTAACAAAGACAGGTTAAACCTGTATCACAGTGAATAAAAACATAACACAGTGCGTCAGAGGAATGATATTGGGAAGTCGTTTTGAAGCTAGTTCAATCCTTACAAATTTTAAGAGGTGAGTATGAAGGGAACAGAAGATCACAGTGAGCTGTTCAATCAGGCAACATTTACTGATTTGAATGATGACTCGACAGTAACTCGTCTAGCGTCAAAACTGTTGTATTTTAATTCCATTGCCCTGACACTGTGTTTGTTTTACTCCTGTGACACGTTTTCTGACTCCCACAAGGAAACGAAGACGTCAACACGACTTACCTCGAGAAAAAAAGAAGTAACAATGCCCTCACGAAGCATGAATAGTTTTCCTCTCGGCACTCTTATGAAACAATGCCAAATCCTGTTATTGTTTCCTCCTACCAGGTTCAGCCGTTCAGCGTTTCGGTACCAAGAGAGATCCAAGTTCCGTCTTTATCCAGGCTAATTCCCCCCTATTCTCATATACCCCTACTATTTGCACATTAAACCATACAAAATATATTTATTAATTATTTTTTAAAAATAAATACTTGGAAAATTGGTCACACATTACAATTGGAGCTTTTTACTCGCATTATATATTAATGTTGGATCATTAGATTTGATATGTTGTGTCGTATCGTGTTGTATCGTATAGCTTTATTTTGTGAAGTACTGTACTGTATTATGTCTTGTTGTGTCATATAGCGTCATTTTGTGATATACTCTATTGTGTCTGGCGTGTAGTGTATGTTGTGTCGTGTCGGGTTGTGCCGAATAGCGTTATTTTGTGATGCACTTTATTGTATCTGGTCGTTTTTTATATGTCATGTATTGTTGTGTTGTGTCGTATAGCGTTATTTTATGATGTACTTTATTGTGTCTTGACGTATTGTGTTGTGTCATGATATGTCATGAGCCTTACGTCGTGTTGTATTGTTTAGTAAAGTATGGATCTTGTATTTGTTGTTTCGCGTTTTCTTGTATTGTGCTGTGTTGTGTAGGAATATGCTGTGCTTTTTTGTGTAGGAATATGTGTTTTTTGTGCATCGTTATGTTGTGCCATAACGTTTGGCGTGATGTTGTGCTGTATAGTGTCTTGTACCCTTATGTTATGTCATGTGGTACAACGTTGCGTCATTTCCTGCCGTATAGCGTTGTGTCATGTTTTGCTATGTAGCGCTGTCTTCTCTTGTTGTGTAAAGTTGTTATGTAATGTCATATGGTACATTGTTGTGATAAGTGTAACGTTTTATCGGTTGTTTAATTCCAAAGTAAAATATTGACTTTAGACGTATCTCTGTAGTGTAAACATTATGTGCTTGTAAGATAAAATCGTTTTGTTGGGCTAAGCACTGGCCAAGTGCCTTTGTCATTAAAATCAAATTATTTAACACTAAAACATTTTGTTGTTCTTGGTGTTTGGCAAAATGTTCATGTTTACAGTTAGTAATATCACGACTGAAAAGTAAACTTTAAACAAAATGTTTTCAAACATATCAGGCGATCTTTGTCGTTGACTAGTTGGGATTTTGGGATGTTTAATGTTTCAGTTACCAACTAATGCAGAGCAACGTTGGATTCCTTCCTGGATTTCCTTCAAACCAATAAAGCATTCCTATATTATCTCTAACTCTCAACTTCTCTTCCACGCCAGACTCTTGGGCAGTTCTTTAAAACAGATCCTCACTGAAGAATGAAGAATTCACACAGTTTTTCAGAAAAAATTCTCAAATCAGATTTTCTCACTCAAAATTATTTACGATCACAGATACTTTGACGACATCTTCACAATGTTCACAATTACACTACGCACAGATTGAATTCATCTGTTATAAGAAAAAAATAACAAAACAATAATACGATGTAATACAGTAATGGCAATACAATGATAAAAGTTTTCTAATAGAACAGTTTAAAAAGGTCTTTTGGTGACCAAGTAGTTATTTGTTTAGATCAAACGCACTCTCGATCACTAGATAATTAACTTTATTTTTACACTTATTGTTAGACAAGTTAGTCTAGACAGTGGCATTTAAAACGATTTCAATTTATACCTACATCATTTACGCTAATAGTTCAAATCCTTACTGAACAATGTTTTTGTTTACAAGAGCAGCAGATGTCTACGCCCCACTATTGACCGTTACCTAGCCTCTTTTGTCTTCGGCATGTGCCTAACCCTTCCTTCAAAACACCTTGTAAAGACTAATACTATACATTTAGATTTTTTCACTTTCTAATCTAGATACCCCAATACCTCCTCCCCTCCCCCCCCCCCAAAATAAACCAGATGAGAACTATTCAGAATCTAAATCACCTAGCTTAAGTTTTAGAATATTTTTATTAAAAGTTTGTGTCATCATCGGGATAAAACATGATGGAAATTGCCGCTACCTGGTAAAAGCAATGGTAATACACGTACATAAGAAGTAATACATTACAATGCAAGCGTCCCCTATCATACGTAAATACATCCACAAAATACAGCCAAAACTCTACTTTACTTTAGAACTCGAATTAGACCAATCCTTGAATTTCCTCGTTCTCTTAATATTATAAAGCTTTACACACAAACCCACTTTAAAAACCTTTAGAAAACTATCAATGACGGCTACACTTATCACAACACTTTAAACCTCCCACTTCAATATAAACATGCTGCCTGTAGAACCATGTTCTGTAGGATAAAATAAAAACAAATAAGTCAATGCATTTAACATCAAGCACCCGAACTAGGTAGAGTAACACAATAATTGATAAGGAATGACAAATACCAACAAGACAAGTGCAAAAACTCATCACACACACACACACACACACACACACACACACACACACACACACACACACACACACACGAACACACACACACACACACACACACACACACACACACAACAACAACAACAACACACACACACACAACACACACAAACACTCACACAACAACAACACACACAAACATAAGTTAGATTACAAAATGTGTGTAATAAAACAGTGTACATTTAAAACAAACTACAACGCAACACCAACAAACACGACAAATATGAACAAAAACGACAAGACAATCGCAAAACGTCTCACACCCACATACACAAACATAAATTAGATAACAAAATGTGACATACAACAGTGTACATTTAAAACAAACTAAAACACAACATATATCACAACACCAACAAAAATAGTAACAAAATATATAAAACAGCACCAAGTGACAAGTACAGTAATTAAACTAAACTGCCCTGACTGTAACATGTTATACATTGCTTAAACGGGAACCTTTCAACCAACACAACGCCCAATTAAAAATGACTGACTTACCATTACTAATCACTTTCTAGGAACAAGTCAAAATTATGGAGACATCAACTTTAACCAAGAAATTATCCATAGCAACATTCTAGAGAAATTCAAATTTACAAAAACATTAGGTCACATACGTACAAACCCATACTTTAACCATAGTATAGAACACCTGTCTCCTTGGTCAATAACACTTCCTAGCAGTCCATTTAGACCTGTGTTTTTCAACCTTTCTCATGGAGAGCCTTCTTAGTAAATAAAAATATTTTGCTATCCCCTACCCTCTGCTGCTGAGCGAGCCCTGTGTGAAATAGATTCATGAGAAAACTATAGCTATTATCCATAAACGAAATAACCTTGATTTATTTCGTTCAACTTATTTTTATATTGGAGAAGTGGGCCCTGATCATATAATCAAATCTTATATACCTGGCAAATTTGTCCAGCAAAATTAATAAAATTAATCACTTTAATATTAGTTTACAACCATCCGAACTTTAAATTTTGTAAATTTGTAAAAACGTCCTGAACACAACGTTTTCGATCGCTCCGTGGCGTTCTTCATCACGGTATTCTGCTTGGAGGTGTTAGGTAAAGCGGTGACGTTTTTAAAGGCAGGTTTTCGATAGTATCAAAAAGTATGTATGATTTGTATTTGGTTATGTTCGTTTAATATGTTTGTACTTTGTGTGTTTGTAAATTTCATATTGTACTAGTGTGTTCTTTGTTGATTTGTAAGATTTCTAGGTTATGGTAAATGTCTGTGAATTTGTGTCCGTTTCTTTTATGTGATTGTTAAATGCTGAGTTGGTGTACTGTTTGTGTTCCTCGACTCTTAGTTTAAAGCCGCTTGACCCCAACAACTCCAAGCAGAAGACACTGATGAAGATCACCACATAGCGATCGGAAACGTTCTGTTTCAGTAAGTTTTTACAAATTTACAAAATTTAAAGTTCGGATAGTACTAAACTAATGTTAAAGTGATTAATTAAGTTCCTCTGAACGTAATGGACTACAAAATTCAAGAGTTGGTAAAATTATTGTGATATTATTTCTCAGTACAATAACTCAGAAAACACTGGGAAAAAGTAGATCATGAATGCATTTTTAAATGCTGCCACAGACGAGGTCAATTTGGAAACCAACCTAGAAGAAAATCTGATGATGGAAAGTTACCCTTGGAATTTAAGTCTGTCACTTTAGTTACCTTTTGTTTAAACAGAGTATCCATAATCAGACACAGAAGCTTTGGAAATTTGATTTTATTTTCCACTTCCTCCTTGGGTGAGATGAAATTTACGTCGATAGCTCAATAAAAGGTAAACAAAGAACAAAGGTAACAGAAAATGATCTTATTATGTGTGTATCAAAAACGGATCCGCAATGGGAAAAATTGGCCAATAAGAAACAGGCGCGACTATCACATTAATGATTGATACATGTAAGCTTCAATTAGCCATTTCTTTATTTACGCAACTGCAATAAATAATACATTTGAAATAGACTTATTTTATTTTGAAAGTGACTGCAACTATGGCCCCTTTATAAAGGCTTCGCGAATCAAAGGCTGAAAACCACTGACCAAGACAATAATAAAGAAAGCCTAGTACGCTCGAACATGCTTTGAATTTTTTCCAAATTTACACAACTTTTTATAGTTCGTGAAATTATTATATTACTAGGTTTAAAGAAGAGGGACGGAAAGGTTAAGCATACTTATTTGGGTCATGGCATAGCGAAGAAGGCTCATTCTGAATTTCTTTGGTAGGCAGGTCCGAGCCAACCAAACAGGTTCGAGCAGGTACAAGTTCTAACAGGTCTGTGCCGTGTACAAAAGAGCAAAACAGAAGATAGTCAACTATAATACACGCGAGGAAATGAGTTTAAGTGAGGATCATTACTAGACTAAGTTCTCTCTATCAAAACCTTTAAAAGTCTATGCTTGCTGCCTCCATAAAAAAGTTGAAAATCTGTTTTAGGTAAAACGGATTTCATTCACCGCAGCTCAATATGAACCAAAGCTACTACTTTGTGAACCAATTCCGCCTACGCAGGCTGTCTTCGATTTCATATTCCGAGCACGCACAGAAAAATAGTGTACCACGTGGGATGCAGACAGAAAGTTCACTGTAGTTGGCTTTAGATGTGGGAAAAATGGAAATGTTATGTTGGTACGATTGTTTGTCATTTAGATGGACATGACTTTGGCCGTTCTCTGTCCACCAACGCAGTCGTCTGACATTTTCTGATCTTAATTGTAAAAATGTCTCTCACAATTTTGTTTTTACAGAATAGTCGGACTATAGTGGAAACGTACATTGATGAAAAAACAAAATTATGCAAAAGAGATACATAATTGATGTAATTTAGTTTCAATGATTTGGCAACTATTTTTGTAATTATAACGGCACAACGATTCGTGAATTTTAATGTATGTTAAATAATAATATAAGGATAAATAGCTTAAGTATTTCATCACAAATGCCGCATTAATAGTATAGACTACCTTTCTAAGGATTAAAATTACGTCATATTGCTTAATTTAAAGTTAACTATATAAATCTAGACAGACGCCAACAAATATCGAGTCTTTAGATACCAGTAATCTACAAACCCCAAAGACGTGTGATCTTTCGGGTATTGTTTTACTGAAAAAAAAGAAACAAATGCTATATAGGGTGAAGTTAGTATTTAAGACAAGCTACAGCTGGTGCTTGTAAATCATATCAACAAATAGAGGTCTACCCTAAAAATTATGATAAGACATCTATCAGAATAACGTAATAATATAAGTGTAAAAATGGAGTGTGATGCAGATAATCAAACCTGATCAACAAGCATAGGCTTACACGTATCAATGTGACGCAGAAAAAACCCAACCAACATTCATAAATTTACACTATCAGTGTAACGCAGAGAATCGCCCTAACCAACCAACAAAGAAATACACGTTTCAGTGTGACGCTTACAATCACAGCGGTCAACCTAGATAAAACACACGTATCAGTGAGACGCAGACATAAACCCTGTTCAACATACGTTAATTAACACGTAACAGTGTAACGCTGTGAATCACCCTGATCAAAAAACATAGGTCTAAACGTTTCAGGATTACGCAGACAATAACCCTGATCAACCAAAATAAATTTACACGTATCAGTGTGACGTAGACATTTACCCTGATTAACCTACATAAACCTACTCGTATCAATGTGACGCATACAACCACCCTGATTAACCTACATAGACCTACACGTATCACTGTGACGTAGAGAATCATCCTGATCAACCTACATAATCTACATGGGTTGGTGTGATGCAAACAATCACCCTGATCAACCAACATAAACCTACACGTATCAGTGTGACACAGACAAAAACTGTGATCAACCAACATAAATTTACACGCATGAGTGTGACACGAAGAATCCTCATGATCATCCAATATAGGTCTAAACGTTTCATTGTGACACAGACAATCACCCTGATTAACCTACGTAAACCTACACGTATCAGTGTGACGTAGAGAATCATCCTGATCAACCTACATAATCTACATGGGTTGGTGTGATGCAAACAATCACCCTGATCAACCAACATAAAACTACACGTATCAGTGTGACGCAGACAAAAACTGTGAACAAGCAACATAAACTTACACGTATTTGTGTGACAGACAAACACAGTGATCAACCTACATAGACCTATACGAGTCAGAGTGATGGAGATAATAAAACTGATCAACCTACATAGACCTACAGGAGTCAGTGTGATGGAGATAATAAAACTGATCAACCCACATAGACCTACACGAATCAGTATGATGCAGATAATAAAACTGATCAACCTACATTGACCTACACGAGCCAGTGTAATGGAGATAATAAAACTGATCAAACTACATAGACCTACACGGGTCAGTGTGATGGAGATAATAAAACTGATCAACCTACATAGACCTACACGAGTCAGTGTGATGGAGATAATAATAATGCTCAACCTGCATAGACCTACAAAGGTCAGTGTGGTGGAGATAATAAAACTGATCAACCTACATAGACCTATACGAGCCAGTATGATGGAGATAATAAAACTGATCAACCTACATAGACCTTCATGAGTCAGTGTGATGCAGATAATAAAACTGATCAACCTACATAGACCTGCACGAGTCAGTGTGATGGAGATAATAAAACTGATCAACCTACATAGACCTACACGAGCTAGTGTGATGGAGATAATAAAACTGTTCAACCTACATAGACCTACACGAGCTAGTGTGATGGAGATAATAAAACTGATCAACCTACATAGACCTGCACGAGTCAATGTGATGGAGATAATAAAACTGATCAACCTACATAGACCTACACGAGTCAGTGTGATGGAGATAATAAAACTGATCAACCTACATAGACCTACACGGGCCAGTGTGATGGAGATAATAAAACTGATCAACCTACACAGACCCACACGAGTCAGTGTGATGGCGATAATAAAACTGATCAACCTACATAGACCTACACGGGTCAGTGTGATGGAGATAATAAAACTGATCAACCTACATAGACCTATACGAGCCAGTATGATGGAGATAATAAAACTGATCAACCTACATAGACCTACACGAGCCAGTGTGATGGAGATAATAAAACTGATCAACCTACATAGGACCTACATGAGTCAGTGTGATGGCGATAATAAAACTGATCAACCTACATAGACCTACACGGGTCAGTGTGATGGAGATAATAAAACTGATCAACCTACATAGACCTATACTAGCCAGTATGATGGAGATAATAAAACTGATCAACCTACATAGACCTGCACGAGTCAGTGTGATGGAGATAATAAAACTGATCAACCTACATAGACCTTCATGAGTCAGTGTGATGCAGATAATTACCCTGATCATTCCACATAGACCTATACGAGAGAGTGTGATGCTGACAATAACCCTGTTCAACCAACATAGACCTACATGAGTCAGTGTGATGCACATAATAAAACTGATCAACCTACATAGACATGCACGTGTCAGTGTGATGGAGATAATAAAACTGATCAACCTACATAGACCTACACGAGCTAGTGTGATGGAGATAATAAAACTGTTCAACCTACATAGACCTACACGAGCTAGTGTGATGGAGATAATAAAACTGATCAACCTACATAGACCTGCACGAGTCAATGTGATGGAGATAATAAAACTGATCAACCTACATAGACCTACACGAGTCAGTGTGATGGAGATAATAAAACTGATCAACCTACATAGACCTACACGGGCCAGTGTGATGGAGATAATAAAACTGATCAACCTACACAGACCCACACGAGTCAGTGTGATGGCGATAATAAAACTGATCAACCTACATAGACCTACACGGGTCAGTGTGATGGAGATAATAAAACTGATCAACCTACATAGACCTACACGAGCCAGTGTGATGGAGATAATAAAACTGATCAACCTACATAGACCTACACGAGTCAGTGTGATGGAGATAATAATAATGCTCAACCTGCATAGACCTACACGAGCTAGTGTGATGGAGATAATAAAACTGATCAACCTACATAGACCTGCACGAGTCAATGTGATGGAGATAATAAAACTGATCAACCTACATAGAAATACACGAGTCAGTGTGATGGCGATAATAAAACTGATCAACCTACATAGACCTACACGGGCCAGTGTGATGGAGATAATAAAACTGATCAACCTACATAGACCTACACGAGTCAGTGTGATGGCGATAATAAAACTGATCAACCTACATAGACCTACATGAGTCAGTGTGATGGCGATAATAAAACTGATCAACCTACATAGACCTACACGGGTCAGTGTGATGGAGATAATAAAACTGATCAACCTACATAGACCTTCATGAGTCAGTGTGATGCAGATAATTACCCTGATCATTCCACATAGACCTATACGAGAGAGTGTGATGCTGACAATAACCCTGTTCAACCAACATAGACCTACATGAGTCAGTGTGATGCACATAATAAAACTGATCAACCTACATAGACATGCACGTGTCAGTATGATGGAGATAATAAAACTGATCAACCTACATAGATCTACACGGGTCAGTGTGATGCAGATAATAAAACTGATCAACCTACATAGACATGCACGTGTCAGTATGATGGAGATAATAAAACTGATCAACCTACATAGACCTACACGGGTCAGTGTGATGCAGATAATAAGAATGCTCAACCTGCATAGACCTACAAAGGTCAGTGTGATGCAGATAATAAAACTGATCAACCTACATAGACATGCACGTGTCAGTATGATGGAGATAATAAAACTGATCAACCTACATAGACCTACACGGGTCAGTGTGATGCAGATAATAAAAATGCTCAACCTGCATAGACCTACAAAGGTCAGTGTGATGCAGATAATAAAACTGATCAACCTACATAGACATGCACGTGTCAGTATGATGGAGATAATAAAACTGATCAACCTACATAGATCTACACGGGTCAGTGTGATGCAGATAATAAAACTGATCAACCTACATAGACATGCACGTGTCAGTATGATGGAGATAATAAAACTGATCAACCTACATAGACCTACACGGGTCAGTGTGATGCAGATAATAAGAATGCTCAACCTGCATAGACCTACACGGGTCAGTGTGATGCAGATAATAAGAATGCTCAACCTGCATAGACCTACACGGGTCAGTGTGATGCAGATAATAAGAATGCTCAACCTACATAGACCTACACGGGTCAGTGTGATGCAGATAATAAGAATGCTCAACCTGCATAGACCTACAAAGGTCAGTGTGATGCAGATAATAAAACTGATCAACCTACATAGACCTACATGAGTCAGTGTGATTCAGACAATCGCCCTAATCACCACAAATAGACCAAGAAGTGTTATAGATAATATCCTTGATCAAAATAGATTAGTATAAACTTGCGTTACTCAGTATGTCGCAGATAATAGATTGATCAAAGTATATATGACTACACATGTGGGTCACATGTAATTAATCTGAAAATTTCATCTCATTTTTTTATTGCAGATCCTCCTACTATATCTAAGACTAAGGCCATTGAAGAATAATTATTTAATTTTAAACGTAAATAATTGATCCAAACAAGAACAAAGTAAAGAAAGATAATAAAGTAAGTACTGTACATGTAAATTTCACAATGAACTTGTTCTTGAATACCGTAAGTTCAGAAATTTACATAACAATGACTTGTAAAAACAATTTTATGGCTACGACTGTACTTTTATTTTACCACCGAGACGTGTTTGTATTTGAAAGTTAGTAGAGTCGTTCTGGCACAAAACGAAGGAATGGTTACAATGACATTAAGTAAGGTACATCTGCTCATTCTTCAATTCCTTCTATTAGTTCATACTATTCCTACATAAATTTCTTCTTGTTCAAATTTGCAATCGTTAATAAAATACCTTTTATTCATCCATTGAAATTACCACATATGATTTCATAAAGCAGCTGATTCCCCGTTGAATTATGGATTCTGTATGACAAACAGACTGTGGGTAGGAAGGATTCATTGTGAGTAAATTTTATTGAAATTGAATGCAAGGTCGTATCCAATTAGAACCACCAACCTGTGTGTTGATTATGTCCGCTCCTGGTGGTTTCTTGATTTATGGGATTTATTAGACTGTCTGTCCTTAACAGATTTCAGCATTGGCCTCTTGGTTTCTGTAACCAACTCGTACATACTATAAGTTTTCTAGAAGCTAGAGGTTTCTATACTCGTAAGTACGAGTTTGTTGATCCTATCCGCTCCTTGTTCTCCTTCCACATAGAGAGATTCATTACTCAATGGATCGGTTTTTATCGAATTATTTTTAAAAGCGATCAAGTGAGGCGGTGTCCATTACACCTCCGTCTAGCGTAGACAACAGAAACGACCGTTTTACGAGCCTACGCTCAGCTCTACATAATGTCCCCGTGCAATGGCGGACACTTAATCTATTACAAATCTCGTAAAAACGTCACCCTGATCCCGCACAGCCTGGGAAAGCCTCGACGTCAGCACTTATTTCCATATATATTGGAACGTGCAATAAAAAACACACCAAATTCGTTAAAAAAAACTCTCCCCTATAGGTTGTAAAACCATCCCCCATATTTTTTGTGAATTCCGCTCACAGTTAAAGTTTAGACGAGATTTGGCAGGGTTTCACCAAACTTCCGGTGAGATGCAAGTGGCTGCAGTGAATTGTGCTGAGCTTCCGGTCCATGTACAAATCACAGGTTAGGTCGTACAATGGTATTGTTGTATGACACCTTGCACTTGCCGGAAACTGGCATTCTTGGCTTTGTATTGCGTACGCTATTGTTGTCGTTGTAGGCGGAATGGAGGGAGGTATGGGAAACTTAGGAATCCCGGTGCATGGTGCATTATAAAGACAAAGGACGCGCAAAATAATCAAGTACGTAATCCTGTACGTTCGTATGGATTTTGTTGTCCACAGCGAGGCATATAGGTTAGACTTTCGCAGTTAGAGAACGTGCTGCTAAGCATGACCAAACTGCGCTGATCGCGCGAAGAAAAGCGCGAACAAGGAAGTAGTAAAGTCAAATGAAATGGTAAAAATATAAACGCATAAAAGCTGATATCAAACTTTGAATATTAATGTGAAATAAAGCTCGCTGTGACATTAAGAAGGAAAATGTAGAAAGAACAGCAAGGAATACCTACGGTGCAGTGTAAGCTTAGGCGAAACGAACTCGATCAATTTGTACAAAATAAATTATGAGATTTGGCTTTAGCTGCTAAGCCATACTGTCTGTGTGTCTTCAGCCACATCACATCTTGTCATAAATAGTTTGTTGGAGTCGGAGATTGGCGCTGTTGTTGCCTAAACCGTACCTGTCACGTTAGGTCTCGTACTGCTGTTACAGAACACTGCTGTGGGTAGTAATAGAGGTAAACACCGCTTGGCAAACTTCTAACCTAAAGAGGAGGTGTGGAAGGTGAAAAAAGTAGACAACACTCTTTTACCCTTCAATCTAAATAGGTAGCGTGGGAGGTAAGAGAGGTGCCACATCTGACAGGCCTATAATTTGAAGAGGTAACGTTGGAGGTGCGATAATTAGATTTCATTTAGGAAGCCTGTAATCGGAAGAGGTAGCTTGGGATGTTAGAGATAGACCTGCCTGACAAGCCTAAATCTGAAGAGGTAGTGAGGGAGGTAGATAGGGTGGTGAGATGAGAGAGGTAGGGCTCATTTGGCAAGCCTGAAATCTGATGTGGTGTGAGAAGTTAGAGTTAAACGACACGATTCTGAATCTGATGAGTTGATGGAAGGTGAGAGAGACAAACAACCCTAGGCAATCCTCAAAATAAAAGAGTTGTCGTGGGAAGTTAAAGAAGTAGACTTCATTTGGCAAACCTGTAGTCTGGTCAGGTAATGTGGGAGAATAGAGATCTATATATAAAAATGTGTAGTTAGTTTTATACTTCATTAGTTAAAACTTGCAGTTTTTTTGTTGTACATTTTGAGACTTTTTTTAATATGTGCTTATTGATATTACTTGGCAAAAAGATATTTTTCAGCAAACGCGTTTAGCACTAGATCAGTGTATTGTTCAATGTTGTGAGTTAATCGGGTCCGTTATTCAATAGTTTTGTTTCTTATTTTCTATCTCTCGTGTAGGGCAACAATAGTAGGTTATATTTGAAAATGTGCTCGTATAATCAGGCTCTTATCAAAGCGAGTAAAGTTTATACCGACTGTGCTCTGAAAATTTAGTCTGATTATTTAGTACTTTTTTTCAAAGGGAATATATTTAAAATAAATAATGATTAATTTTCTCATACCCGTCTCATGACACGTCATCATTCTAATTACACGTTTAATTACACTAATTATAAAGTTCAACTAGTTGGATAAATAATACGGAAAATCCTACAAATACTGTATGACAACAAATATTTTTATTCTAGTCTTGTGTATCTTTTTTATGTTTAAAGTAGCAACTGAGGTGTTTTGGGTGGGGGTAAGTAGTTAGGTTGATCATAAGTAAGGGAAATGTGAGAGTTAGCAAGTAGGTTGTGCCATGCCTGTGAGGATGGTTACTTGGTAAACGAGATGTACAGATTACTATAATAAAAATATTTGTGGTCAGAAGTCCTACTGAGGTCAAAGAAAAATTTTATTTCAGTTACTCTTTATTTTAAAATTACAATTAATATAAATATGTATATACATATGTCAGAGTAACAAACAATATTAAGGACCAAAATAGAAAGCGAATTTCCTTTTCATTCTATTCATCTTTTGTATTGTTTATTATCCCAAGGAACCATCCTCTTATATACATCTTTCAGTAATGGATATCTAGTTATGGTAAAGTTGGCTCAATGCCAAAGTACTGGACTTCAGGCATGTAGTCATTCAGATCGAATCCAATCGAGTCATCGACTTTTAAAATTTAATTAATGAATAACTATTTGAAAAACTTTGTTAACATCAATTGCCATCTACTACTGGTTGAAAAAAAATTATTTGACGTTGATTGGATGAATGAAAACGTATTTTATTAACGATTGAATATTTGTACAAGATGTATACAAAGAGAGTGTGAGCTAAAAGAAGGAATTGAAATAAATTGAGGTTCGTTATTATTTAGTTGTCAATTTCGTACACAAGCTAAGGTAAACATTTTCAATTGTTAAACACTATTGCAATTGAATTTTCATGAACCCATTAACATTTTTTTTAAACATACTCTGATTCTTAAAGTTTAAAATATTAACGCGACGTTTAGCAGCCTGCGGGCCCTCACGGTGATGCGAAAGCCACTAATTTATTAAAGTATTCATACACTGCCACTGCTGACATGATCGCAGTAGCTACGCCAGGATCAGAGATAGACAGATCGGCTTCCGAAATGTTTGCCCTCAACTGTAAACCTTATTCTCCCTTCGCAAGAGTTTTATCTTACACGAAGGCTTGGCATTAGACATATCTGCAGAGTCTAATCCTAAGTCAACTTCACAGGGCGAGACCTGCTGCCAGACTGATAGCCAATCCAAATAAAACAAATATTTCTGCCACTCTCTCACGCATGTAGAAATTTCTCACCCTCTAGTTAAACAGGACGTAACACGGTATCACGAACCATTTTCAAGTGCTTCGTATACAATGTTTGTATATTTTAAAGTATTGTTGCGTTTTGAATGACCAAATGGATGTATGGAAACAATAACAACTGTACTCTACGCAATGAATCAGCTGTTATACCAGATGTCTGCAATACGTATGCTTTCTGAACATTGTGGTTCGTGCTATGGTTAACCTAAGTATTAAAAAGCGGGCAACATTAAAGTTGTCTGTATAACTACAACTTGAGAGCCATGAATAAAAATGAACAAAAAAAGGTTTACACAAAGAATTTATGGAAATATTATAATAATATTTATAATCTTCTAAGTTTTAATACTAGCCAAAGTTGTTCAGTTCCAACATTTAGTCCACACTCTTCCCAAGTATATTTAGGCCTATATATCATGTTAAAATTTAAAATCGTCAATTAAATACTTTTTATTCATCCATACAAGTTCAAATTTTAAACTTGTAGCATACGACACTTGATGTTAATATAGTTTTTTCAAGTATGAAATATTTAATTATTTTTAATAACTGATTTTACTTTCTATTTTACCACTTAAAATTGTGATTCTTAATATTGTCATATGCATTAATTAAAAAGTATGTATAACATATTGATATGTATATACATATTTATACATATACATATATGAATATATGTATTTATGTTTATACATAGGCTATATTGATTCGTTAATACGTTGTACGTATTGAATACGTATTAATTGTGATTGTTTAATAAGAAGTAAATGCATAACGTCCACCTTTTGTGAAAAGTTTTCCTCCCAAATAAAACTAAAATTAATTAAATAAATATAAATTATTATTTGAAAAAAACTGTATTAATATAAAATGTTATCCACTACAAGGTTTAAAAAATGTGTGTGAACTTGAGTGGATGAATAGAAAATATTTTATTAAAGATTGAAAATTTGAAAAAGATACACAGACAAACACAGACACACGCACACGCGCACACACAAACACACACACACACAGTCAGAGTATTAGACCATATTCCTTCTGGCGCTCTGTTTATTAGTCACCTAGTGGTGCTTCCTTGATCAAACTCTAATTTTTTAAAATTTAATAACACTCCTAAGAACGTTTAGCATAAATAATTTCTGCACAAAATTACGGGGTAATTGATACCAAACAATGGACAATTTATTGCCACTATTTATGAGGGGATTACATGAAATAAAAATGAGTTAATTGTATTGGTATTCATGTTTAATTTTAGTCATGATTTGTTTGGTATCATTTTTTATTTAATTTTAAGTAGAATCAGTAGTTATTTTATTTAAAATTACAATTTAAAATGTTAGAGTTTAGTTAGAAGATGCCACTAAATGACCAATGGAGCAGAAATACAGCCAGACACGAGGTCTGTCTTAATTCTCTGCGCTCATAAGGGCGAGTGTGCGTGCGTGCTAGAGAAACTGCCCTGGTGTCCAGGGGCATTTGCATCTTGCTATTGGTAGACTATAGTTTTATCCAACCCCAAAGCAAATTCATTTTGTATCCACCATAGTCGAATCCAGCGACACTAATTTCCTTGCGTAGTATCGCTGTAATAGAAGGAAACCAGTGAACCTAATACGCCTGTTTTAGCACGACGCACCGCAGTATGACCAGTGGGCGAGTGTTTTCTAAGAAACTGTCTGTTGCCACAATAGGAAAGCCAAAACAAAATCTTGTGTGGACAGATACTTCCTGGTTCGATAAAGTCGGCATTCGTTTCCGTTCGGCCATTTAATGTGACTTTATTGTTTGATATCGTAAGAGATAAGCTTTGGAAATAGAGCACGCCAGTTTGGTATCTGTTGTCTGTAAGACAATGTTCACAAACCTCTTTGTACGGACCAGAGCTGCGATACGGGACTTGGCAATTTGTTAATGTCAATTGCTGCGACTTAAATAGTCGTGTATGGGAAGAGAGTGTACACATTCTGGTAAGAACATGAGTTACAGCTGGCAGTGGGAGATGGGGGAGAAGTAGCATTCACAGTTTATTCTCCCTGAAGCTATAGAGATGGGGATGGACGCGTTATATTACTGGAAACTAACAGGGAGATGGGGGAGAAGTAGCATTCACAGTTTACTCTCCCTGAATCTATAGAGATGGGGATGGACGCGTTATATTACTGGAAACTAACAGGGAGATGGGGAGAAGTAGCATTGATAGTTTACTCTCCCTGAAGCTATAGAGATGGGGATGGACGCGTTTTATTACTGGTAGAACTAAGTGGGAGAAGGGGGAGAAGTAGCATTCATAAAGTAGATTACCCTCCCTAAAACTATAGGGATGGTGTGGATGGGTTAAATTACTTGTTGAATTAACTTGTATTGGATATTGGAGAGAATTAGTGCTACGTTAAATAGACTGCACTGGTAGAGTTGGATAGCTTAATGGGAGATATGTGATACTGCACGGATGCTTTATTCTCCACTGTTTCACCTCTCATATTCTATCTTCTTATTAATTTAAATTGTACTTTATTTATCTTTTATTTCATATTAATAATTAAATTCGTGTTACAACGCTCCATCAATTTGGGTATGAGAGATTTAATGAGGATTGAGGGAATGACATAAGGGGGTGCTTACTCGTTACACCAAGTGCATGAGAAGGTCAGAGAGAGTGTAAGTAGATGCGTTATCCCCCTGGTAGTAGTAGTAAGGTATCAAGGTAGCTTACCTTATACAGACACTTCCATTTGTTTTATTATAAAAGTAAAAACAGGAAGCTAAACGTGTCCAAGTGTGCATGCCTCCAGTGAGCTTTACTATCCTGGCACTGTAGTGTATTCAGAATGTTATCGTGCTGGCTTCTGGATTATTCTATCACTCATTACGCGTGTGTTGTCCATGTTGGCGTTATTACACAGAAAGAGGTCACGGAGTAGGCGTGTGTTTATAAGAGAGGACACTAACCTCTGCATCCGTTTGGCCCAAGGACACTTGGTGCGTCACACAGAGACCTAGATTTTGTATTCAATATTTGTTAGTCTTTCTAGCACCGAGTTTGGGGCATGAGTTTTGCTTGGGATACACATGTATAGGTACTGTAGACAGCTTGTGACGAATTGCAACCTTTAAAACGTGATGAAAAATACCTCATTACTGAAAAGGAAAGGTTATGGCAAATAATAAAAACGGGTTATCATCGAATGCGTGGATAGGATTAGCGTAGGACTTTGTGGCGAGATGGCGAGAACAGTCGCCAGGTTAGAGAAAGCTATCACACATGTTGTGCCGATTATAGAATACTAACTTTATCTACTGAAAATGATTTTATTCATGCTAAAATAAAAAAAAATATAAAACTAAAGAGATTTTTAAGTGAACGTTAAGTCGATGCCCCGGTCACGTGACTAGATAGTTACACGCCAGGAAGTGTTAAAGGCAAGATAAGAGAATCTGTATTGACAGCCTAATGACTTGGAGTCAGAGGTGAATGAAGTTATTAAATAATTTGACAGTTTTACAACGCTCGACAAGGGGAATGACCTAAATCTTGGCATTTAATTCTTATAATAACGTGACACCTCGGTAGATAACAGTAATCAGTAGGCTGCATATGCAGCTTCGTTGAGGCTAAACGTTATATGCCTCCAATAATATTGTGAGATAAATAAAACTTAGATTTTCTGATACAAAAACAGAAACCAAATACAAAGCGATATAGATGGAGTCATTGTAGAGGAATATACTTCACAAATACGTCCCTTCACGACTAATGTCGTAGTACTGAAGGCCCACTCGACGTATCCTTTCACCAATGTCCTTTATTAATAATGCTTCTTTACTTACGAAATAGGCGATTTCATCCTCTTTTCCTCACACAGTACATGTACGCGCTCGCTCACACACATAACTAACGCCATTATCACTATAAAATCAACGATATTAAATTTCAAGTTTACTTTCATATGTCAATTCCTCCAAAATAGATGTACAGATCCATAACTATAGAATGAATGCTTTCATCATCGTTTATCTTCTTCGCAATATTTTTTCGTAGTTAATGTCTTCAGACTACATCCATTCATGTTACTAGCTTTAAGGCAATGGCATTTCTCAGGTTTTTCTCTTCGCTCTAAGCTTTGACACCATTTATAATTCTCTGTGTAGAAATCGTATCCTCGATCACCAAGCACGCGCCATAGTACACTTCATCGATGTATGATGAATAAGAATAATTGATAGAGTAGATGATACCATATATATATATATATATATATATATATATATATATATATATATATATATATATATATATATGTGTGTGTGTGTGTGTGTGTGTGTGTGTGTGTGTGTGTGTGTGTGTGTGTGTGTGTGTGTGTGTGTGTGTGTGAGTGTGTGTGTGTGTGTGCGTGTGTGTGTTTGTGTGTGAGCGTGAGTGAGTGTGTGTGTGTGTGTGTGTGTGTGTGTGTGTGTGTGCGTGATGTGTGTGTGTGTGTTTGTGTGTGCGTGTGTGTGTGTTTGCTCGCGCGCGCGCGCGCGTGTGTGTGTGCGTGATGTGTGTGTGTGTGTGTGTGTGTGTGTGTGTGTGTGTGCGTGTGTGAGTTTGTGTGTGAGCGTGAGTGAGTGTGTGTTTGTGTGTAATGTAATTAAGGTGTCGTACTTTATTGGTCAGCGATCTGTCATTAACCTTAAACACATTAAAAGTTACAACAGACATTAAATAAAGTTTTAGTATATACAGGTATACAAATTACAAAATATGTATTCTTGTGTAACAATGAAAAAACCCAGAGAAATACAAATAGAAGAATAATTCATTGAATTATACAATTCAAAGCAAAATGTGCCAAAATCTTCAGGAATAAATAAGAAATCCAAGCATACCTTATTAAGCAAAGAATTACTGTAATTGATACGGAAGTTAATTTTTTTTAAAAATTGATACAAACACTCTAATTGTTAAATAGGAAAAGTATCCAGTTTATATCTCAAAGCATTGAACAAGAGTGAATATTGTTGAAAATAAAAAGCGGTTGTTAAGTGAGTCAAGTATCATTTATTAAAATTTGGCAATGTTTCGATAACTATATTGTTATCCTCATTCCGGCCTCCTTTTGTTTCGCCAATTCACAGTTTTTCTAGTAAATGTAGAGTGAACAACTTTCTGAACACAGTTTTAAACACGTCTGTCATAAATTACTTTAAAATCTGGTTTTAAGAGGTATAAAACACACAGACTTTAATTTCTGTAGCAATCCAGAGTTCTCCTAGTATAAGTCAGTTACCAAACTCAATTTTTAAAGTGTAAAATGAATCTACTAAGAATTTCAATAAGTTTTTGGTTTAAATGCAGTTTTTAAGTATTAAAATATTATTTTAAAAAACTGTAGTTTTTAAAATTTAATAATAAAATACAATAAAAACTATAACAAATAAAAACATACACAAAATTCACAAATTAATCATTTATCAACTTATACGCGTTTCAATTACAAAGTCATCATCAAGAGTGAGTGTTACTACTACAAACTCTAACTTACAACTCTTTCTAAGTTTGTTGTAGTAACACTCACTGTTGATGATGGCTTTATCATTGAGATGCATATGAGTTAATATATGATTAATTTGTGAGTTTTGTGTATGTTTTTATTTGTTTTAACACAACCTCACAAGCTAAGCTCAAAGATTAGTGGAATAATAACTAGAGTTGACAATAATAATAGAGATAACCATTCAGTGACGAGGTCAATAGTTTCATGGAGCCCTGAAGGAGTATGTGTAACAAGACCAAAGGATTGTGACGTCATTGCAAACAGGCTCAATCACTTGTTACGGTTTAGGATCTTCTGTTCGCGATACTATAAGCTTCAGTTTTGTATGACGTTAAGACTGGGGGCGTTTTGTAATTCGATTCGATATAAATAGACAAAACTTGAGTTTATTTATTGCGAAGAGACCTGTGTGAAAAGATCAATACAAGGTTATAAAATCAGTGCATTCGGGTTCAAAACCCAATTATTCATATGCGTTGAACCATAAAAACACAAGATACCGTTTCGAAACGTCTGGCGGCGAGATTCGATACTAACGGAACGAGACGAGATTTTGTGTCTCGCTTGGTAATAAATAAACGTTATGGGTCAAATTTTATAAGCTGGCACTTGGATTTTAGGTAGAAATTGTGTAAACTATTAAAATTTTTATTTTTCTAATAACGGTATATTTCTATATACAACAAACTGGACATTTTGAGTACTTTGTTTAAAGAGCAAGTTTTACCAAAATTGTTTTTATTTCTTAATATTTTTGATTGTTCAAATCTATTTATTAAATAAATGAATTCCTCTATATAACAATTTCATTAGGAAAGTATTCTACACTTTCCACTGCTACGACCGCTTATCCACAAACAAACCCATTTTTCAATCTTTATTACAGTTCAGAAGTGTTAATCACGACATTCTATTTAAAAGATATATTTCTCTTGAAGCGCTTTATAATAAGGTCATAGAAAGATAAGACAATCAAACACTATTAAAGCGACGGTTGTCATGGCAACAGTCGTTATGTAACAACAACGTTGCTGCTTTTAATCCCGAGGGTGGAATGCAGACAGTAATGAAATTTAACAAATTTATTGTCCACGGACGTCCGTTCTTGAAGTGCCATTACCTGGCGTTGCGGACACTGATAATTATTAATTAAGAAGTGAATTAAACCATATCATGGTTAAAATCCTAGCTTTTTACGTGCAACTATTTCTCTTCCATTCATTAACCAAAATCAAACACGTGCTACTTAGTAGCAGATAGTACGTGCATCCAAATCCTGTTTTCTGTTGCCCATTGTCGAGAGGTTTCATCTTGTACCTCGAACGTCTCTTTCGTCCTTTCAAATCCTTGTTTCCAGTTTATTACAACATATTGTCCTCTAACATCAACAGATTTCTCTCCCGCCCAGAACATCTCTTCCTTTCACCTTCATCATGGTTCTCTCTTTCGTGTTTTGTCTGCCAATATTAACTCTTTGCACGAGGGTCAACTGATTAAGTAATTTCCCCACCTGCTCGATAGGCTTACATGTCTTCCTTCCATCTTCCAAATTTTGTTTCTGTTTTCCAGATTTCTATACGTGTTGTCCTTTTTCATTACCCCCTACTCCTTTGTCTATTGCTCTGAAAATATCTACCTTTCACCTTACAACTCTTGGTTTTCTGCTTTCTGATTCGCCTTCACATATCATTCACTTGCAATAAGCTCAACAATTCCTCTAACTGCCCCAATCAACTCTTCCTTCCACCTCCCAAATCTGTGTTTTCTGCTTCCAGATTCCCCCCACCGTTGTCCACTTGCAAAAAGTCAAATGATTTCCCAATCTACTCCGAACGTCTTCTCCTTACACCGACCAATTTATTCTTCTCTATTTTCCATGTTTCTCCATGTTGTTCTTTTACATCAGGGACATTTAATTTCCCTATTTGCTCCGAATCTATCTTTGTTCTACCTTCAAATAATTTTTCTCTGCTTACCAATTTATTCCCACATATCTTGCAATAGACTAACCTTCAATGGCTCTCCGACCATCTCTTTCTTTCTCCTTCCAAATCCTTGTTCTCGGGTTTAGGTGTCCTCCCCCCTATATTGCCCCTTTGCATTAAAGGCACCAGATTAACTGATGTCTCTATTTGCTCCGTACGTCTCTGCTTTATATCTTTAAAACCTTCTTTTCTGTTTTCCGTTTTGCCCCTTACTCTAAGGTCAACTGTTTAACTGGTTTTCCCATCTGTACAGAATGTTTCTTTATTCCATCTCTTAAGTACTTGTTCTCCACTATCTGATTTTTCTCTTCCACTTACAAGGGATGAATGCCCTAAAGTATTATTCCCAATTGCTCCTATCTTTTCCTTTTTTACGTCTTCCAAATCTTTGATTACTAATTTTTGTTTTGTCTCCTAGTATAGGGAGACAATATGTGGTTCACAATATATCCTGTGGTTCACAATATGTACAGGATATCTCATGGCATCACGTGTGCAGGATCGTGTACTTGTTGTAGACCTACTCTCTACCGGGGTCTTAGGGAGGTGTTTATAAGTTACCACCTTGTAAGAAGAAGGATAAAGAGTAATTAAGGATTTGGTAGGATTAGGAAAAATTACCGTATCGCTTGGGCAGGATAGTTTCCAAGTGGAAGATAGGTATCTAGCAGCTACCCAGGATTCATGGCTTAACCTTTTATCTCCCGCATCAGCAGGCGAAAAGTAAGGGCTAGCAATCTGTAAATGTTGTCTCAACTGAAACAAGATGTTTGCTATCGTTTCTTCTGTTTCAAACAATAGATTTATTAAAAGTAAAGATAATAAATTATATTTTCCTAGGGTATACTTAGGGTCTCGTATGTTGAGCTGAAGATTCCTAACACCAGCTCCCGTCACCCAGGTCTTTGCTTAACCTTATCATACAACTACAGATTAGGCGATTTTGTACTAAAAGACATTTTGCCTTTTGTGTAATCGTACTAATCTATGGATACTCATGTAAGTATACATAACACCATGATATATATATATACACACACACACAGATATATATATATATATATATATATATATATATATATATATATATATATATATATATGACGTTATTATTATTACTTGTAAATAATTTTTTCCACCACTAAGTTCAATAATTTTACCTTATGTGATGAGGTAACTTTCGGTCACATGACCATTGTCGAATCACTGATTATTTTTCTTTATTTTTCTGATGTGAATGTTCGTTCCGTGATGTTGGTATTTCTTGACGTCATACATACCATAAATACCAACGGACCTCACATCAGAAAAATAGAGAAAAATAATCAGTGATTCGACAATGGTCAAGTGACCGAAAGGTACCTCATCACATAAGGTAAAATTATTGCAATTAGTGATGGAAAAAATTATTTACAAGTAATAATAATAACTTCATAAAATCAGTGCAACGGAAAAATAATGGACAACGTGAAATATCACGATGTATATATATATATATATATATATATATATATATATATATATATATATATATATATCTATATATATATATATATATATATATATATATATATATATATATATATATATAGAGAGAGAGAGAGAGAGAGAGAGGGAGAGAGAGAGAGAGAGATAGGATACAAATACAAGGAATAATTTATTGAATCATACTATTCAAAGCTTTTCATTGGCAAACAGTAACAACATAATCAGGAATAACAAAAAATGTCTTACATACAAGTAATAAATACACAAAAACCTGTTAACCACAAACTTTCTTTATTTTACCCTTATGTACATTTCAGTTACAAAGTAACCATCCTCAGAGGGATAACATACAAAGACTCTTTGTTTGTTATCCCTCTGAGGATGGTTACTTTGTAACTGAAATGTACATAAGGGTAAAATAAAGAAAGTTTGTTTTTAAGAGGTTTTTGTGTATTTATTATTAAATTCAACAACAGTATATTCCTAATAAATAGTTACATACAAGTGCTAATTAGTATAAATTATTCTTGTATTTGTACCTTCTCTTATTTTTTCATATATATACAGTACATAATAAGAAAAGCCTATTATATGTACTCGTACACTGTGTATAATAAGAAAATCCTATTATATGTACTCGTACACTGTGTATAATAAGAAAATCCTATTATATGTACTCGTACACAGTGTATAATAAGAAAATCCTATTATATGTACTCGTACACAGTGTATAATAAGAAAATCCTATTATATGTACTCGTACACAGTGTATAATAAGAAAATCCTATTATATGTACTCGTACACAGTGTATAAAAGTGCAAAAATTAGAATTTCCATTGACGTTTTCAACACAAAAATAAAAGAAGTCATTAATTTTTTTCATTTCCTGTTTTCGTAGAATTGTCTAACATTTAATAATACCATTTTAATTGCCCATTAAAATATAGGCCCAATATATTGCAAGAAGTTTGCGCCACTGTGGTGCAAAGCCAACAATAAAACGTGTCTAAAAATAAGCAAAGCCGTCAGTAATCTTTACAATTTACCTTCAGCTAAATGCTTACTAAATTTATCTAGCTTTCGATCCTATTTGCTGACATAGATTTTTAAAAAAATAATTTTTCTACTTTCTCTTTTAAAGCTGGACGAAATGTATTGTTGATTAGTTTCCACGAATGAACTTACACTCAGGTTTTGTAATCTTATCCCTATTCCTTACTCGTACTTCGAGCCGCATGTGTGGTTCAAATATTTACAAATTTATTGTTCATCCATTAATTGTTAAAATATGTTTCATATAGTTACAAAACTTTACATAGACAATCTAAAAATTAAATAGTCTGCAATAAGCCTTAACATACCGTTAGAACACATTAATATATTTAATAAAATTATGATAATTCATATTATTTGGCTCTATCTTCACTTGAGGCGCTAGTTTTTCACTTAAGCACTTGTATAATGTTAGTATGGTACACTTGCCTATAGTAGAAGATCTGAATTGACAGTGGGACACTTCTGCAACGGTCGTCCTCAATAATAAAATAAGGAAGTTACTATAAGCAAGTGTGATATACTAACACATCAACAAATGTTTTTAGTTATAATAGTTGCTTTTGTTTATAGTTTGATTTTAATTATTTAATTTTGTTAGTATTGAAATAAATAGTGTTAGTTTAATTTTACATTTTATTATCTAGCTATCATCTAGTTCTGCTGTTACTATTTAGTTTAATATTTGGTTTTAATTACTTAGGTTTAACTTGACTATAATTTATTAAAGACGTTGATAACCATATTTGGTTACAAACAGGAATCTTCTTCAGGAACCAACCTAAAAAACAATTATTCTCTTTCAAACACCAGCAAATAAATTCACACATTTATTTTACACACAACTTCAATCAAACACAATTTAAAAATTCATTCATATAGCATTAAAGAAATGAAAAAAATAAATACCAAATTATTACAATAATAATGAAAAAAAAACATTCAATGTAATTATACAGATCTCGTCTGAGAAATTCCAAAATTTGATCTCGATATTGTTTCGATAGTTTACGTATTTAAGGTTTTCAACAGTACCTATGTTTGCACCAAATGAATAAGCTAAGAAATTAACAGATCGTCTAGAAAAGTATTGTTTTTATAAACGGCATACTTCTATTTCCACTATTATGTTCTTTAACAAGTAAATATGAAAAGCATTTTTTTATTTGTTTCTAGTTTTCCTCTTCTTTTATCCACGTAAGTTTAATCTTTCGCATATTTTATCTAAATTTCTATTGATGAAGGCTATTTTATTCTCATCACACAAGTAAATCTTCCGTATAAAAATAGTAGACAATATTGACTTAATCTATCGTAATGATCGAAAAGTAATACAATAAAAACGTATTACCTCTTGAAGAGCGTTCTAGATTGAAATTTAAACATACAGCATTAGTTTAAGACTAATTAGAGGTCCAAGTTTTACTTTGTAATCGAAATCAGCCAAATGTATTCATATAAGGCCGTCGTGATGGTAAAAGCGTTAAAAAAAGGTCTAAATGTAGGACTCCATCTTTTTTCCGTGTTTTAATTTATTGATAAGATATTTCCCGTGTTTAACCAGTGCTCTTAAACTCTACCCGAAGTAACACACGAGTAGAATGCGATTGTTGGTAACTCGCCTCTTTTAGTTGGTAATTTAAGTGAATTTTCGTTACAACAAAAAGGATGGAATTAAGTTCAATTTTAATTTTATACAACTACAACTTTAACAAGTAATATAAACAAAGATTTAAAAAAAAGTATATTACTCCTTCGGTCAACAAAAAAAATTGTATTCTAGTCACTTTTTATTAAATAATTGCAATTAATACAAATAAATTAACATAACCAATGCGTTAAATCAGCTGTTCTACCACATAACCTAAAACGTAAAATCAGCTTTATGAAATCATATCTTACCACTTATTTTAAGCCAAATGACGAAATATTTACATAGCATACCTTGTATTTTTTGTAAAAAGTTTTTCTCCCATATAAAACTAAAATTAATTATAAATTCGAGAAGGCAATATTTTTCCCCTTTCCTAACAATACAATATTTTTTTTTGACGCGTTTCAGAATGTCTTTATTTTCAAAACTTCAATAGTTCTATTTAAGTTTGGAAAATAGAGTCATTCCGAAACGCGCCAAAAAAGAAAAGTGTATATAAAAGGCAGAAAAATGAAATCGAATATAAGCATTATATATTAACAAGTATTTTTAACAGGAGAGAAGATGATTATATCAAGAATTTATAAAATTAATTCATTTTAAAATTTATTCAATGAATTTATATTTGAAAAAAATGTATTAACATCACGTGTCATCTACTACAGGTTTAAAAAAATCTATTTTAAATTGAGTGGATGATTAAAAAGTATTTTATTAACGACTGAAAATTCGAACAAGGTATACATAAGGGGATTGTGAACTAAAAAAAAGGAGGGATATTGCTTAATATCTGAGCTAAAACATAACTTGTGTGACAAAAGTTACAAACTGTTTGTAAGTGTTTATAATAAAATCACAATAAACTAATTATGTACAAAGTATTAAACTACAATCAATTAATATCTTCACAAATGTTTATGTTTCTATACAATAATGTTTCGTCAACAAAAAAACCTTCATCAGTGCAAATTGTGCACTGCCAAAGAAAATCAATTGAGTTGCATTCAATATTTGAAAAAATATTTTTCAACAACTGTTTGTAGTTTTTGAAAACATTGAGTAAATTTGAACTTTGAGTCATTATATAAGAAAGTACGTTCTCTTTGTAATCTACTTTAGATATAAGCTCTATATTTTTGTCGACATAATAAATAAACTTAAGCTATAAACCCTAAATGTCAAACAAAATCTTATCACAAATAAAAAACCCATGGTACGATTTTAATTAAAATAACAAATACTCACAAATAAAATTGTTACAAAATAATAATAATCTATGAAAAACCATATAAAAATATTTTAGAACAAACATTAAAAAAATGTAAACATGTAAAATGATCCTACTTAAAATCTTCAAATTAACTTATAATAAATACAAAAATAATATATGCATATTATTAGAATAGATTATATATATATATATAATAGTAAATTTAAAATATTTCAAAAACAAGAATAGTATTAATACAACAAATCGTATCACCATATGTAATATATATATATATATATATATATATATATATATATATATATATATATATATATATATATATATATATATTATAGGCATTATAATATATATATATATATATATATATATATATATAATGTAATATATTATATAGGCATTAGATAATTAATTTCCTGAAGATGCTGGTACTATTTTATTGGCGAAAAGCTTTAAATAAATAGATACGTTAAAAGTATTCTTGCTTTTGAAATATTTTTAATATATTAATTATATATATATATATATATATATATATAATCGTTGTCCTGAATGACTGACTGAGAATCAACGTAGAGTCGAAACTATAAAAGGTAGTGATTAGACATTTTCACGGTACACTCCGTTCATAACATAGTCCACACTAAGAAAAGATTTTGCAAAATATTGATTTTAAAGTGTAAAAATTGTAATATTACACATGATTGCTTCAATAATCTGTATGCCGCTGCATATATTTTCGGTTAAATAATACGCTATTATAACTTTGTATTCCCATTCCATAATCATTATCAATTATTAGTTTTTTTTAAAATTTATATTACATTAACATATAAAGTGACAATATTAAACGAATGAGGGCGGAGCCGCTACGTGGCGCTAGTGGAAAATAAAAGTAAAACGTTTTATATATGTTTATAAATTATGAACTCATCACGGATATTTGTGACGAGTGACGTAATGTTGAAACTACCAAGTAGCAGTCACCTTTTATTCGCAGGCTGCGCCTTCATCAGTTATGATACTTTCCTGTTATACAGTTGTGTATTGTAAAGTCAACCTTGTAAAACCAGGCACATTACATTCAAATATAGAACAAACTGTATATTGTAAATTATAACACAATGTTTTAAATAAAAAGCACTTCTTTTAAAAGAAAATATCATATACCAATTTTTTAAAATTCAGTACCTCTGTATAAAATAGACCTTACCCCACCTAAAACAACCAAGAGGTTAGTTACAATCTAAGTTGACAATGGCATATATCTAACGAAATGGCAGTCTTCTTTAAGCATCGTGTAACTATAGTGTCACATGTAATTAAATATCATTCATAGGCTATAGCCATTGTAACGTTTTAACTTTGAAACTATATACGCCGGGGTAATACACGCCCAGGCTCTGCTATTTATTACAATAAAGCCTTTCCTTTCGGACAACTTCGCTGTCACGAAAATGCCTCCAAAGAAGGGTAGTTTGTGTGTAAAAAAATGTACACGTAACAGAACAAGCTATTTACCACTCAAGGCTTCCCTCTGGAGTTTGTTTAACAACAGAGAAAAACCATTTTGTATAAATTAAAAATATTAATTTCATGTAACAATTTAAATCTTAGTTTATAATACGAAAATAGTATTACTAATAAGCTATTGGCAATTTTAATATGAAGCATACGTATAACAGTATTCTATACGTCTTCGTACTCTCTTCTCTTGAGTGACACAAAAAGTGATACAATTCACCTCTTTCACCACTTCATCAAAGATTTTTTATTTATATGCTTGTTTGGCAACATCTACAGATTAAATAAGTAATATATATATATATATATATATATATATATATATATATATATATATATATATATTTAAAGTTAATTACTAGTCGAGTCAACAAAGAAAAATTTTATTTCAGTTTCTTTTTATTTTATAATTACAGCTAATAAAAATACTGTATTTATATACATATTTCAGAATGACAATATAAAGTGGTAAAATAGAAAACGAATTTCCTTGCAATTTTCCATTTTATGCTACCATTAATCCAGTTTGTTTGTTTATTTTATTCAATTTTAATCCGTGAGCATTATTTATGGAGTAACCATGGCAACAACTTAAGGTTAAACAATAAAGGTTTCGGCGAGAACCAGATGGGAGCAAAAAAAATGCATATGCATTTTTGGAAATACACTTCTAGCTATGGGAAAGTTGGCTCAGTGCCAAAAGTGCTATACTTTGAACATGAGTTACTTAGTTCGAATCTGGCCTAGACTCCCCAAAATTTTATAATTTATTTATTGAATAAATATTTGATATATCTGTTAACGTCAATTGTCATCCACTAATGGTTAAAAAATGTACTTGAACGTGATTGGATAAATAAAAATGTATTTTATTAACAATTGAAAATTTGTACAAGATATTATATCAGGAGAGTGTGAGCGAATATAAGGAATTTAATAAAAAAACGATTTATGAATAAGGAATATCACAAAATGAAATTAAATAATCTTACTTTTCTTAAATTAAGAATATCGAAAAATCCTTGCTTACACTCTGTAAAATGCCGGAAGAGCGCTTTGTGCCCTCAGGCTGCCGGCCTATTCTGTTTTTCTGTGTCTACCGTCCTCGTGCTGCTTTGCCTGGCTATTAGTCACACGATAGTGTGTTTCAAAATAAACAATTTTTTTAAAAAGTCCTTCCAAACACGAAACAATTTTATTAAGAAACAAACTTATATAGTTGTATGGAGTTTAATATAATGTTTAACTATAATTTACATAAGCAAAACTATACAGTTTATTTTTTAACAGAATCGTTATATGTTTGGTACCATTTTTATTTATCTTCCAATGAAGCTATAATTTTATTAATATTTCTGCGAATAAATGGAATAAGTTTAGATGGGTAATTGCCAGGCCCAGCGGTGTGAGGGCGGTTGACGGGGAATAAATTAAGGTAGGTCGGCCGACGGCCTGAGGGCACAGCACTCTTCCTACAATTTAACACTGTTGTGAAATCTTGTAACACAAAAGTAACCCCTCAAAATTTCCCCCTCAATTACATAAAATTGATTGTGTTGAAAGAAAGCTCTTAAGGTTTAACAGGATGGGTATATGACCGCCTGAGGCTCTGGGCCAATAGAGAGTGGATAAAGGTCCGATTGCTTTACCTGGGCCGAAATAGTCAGACGGGGTAATAAATGTACGGGAAACCTGGCCGTTCGATAGGTTCTGGAAAAGCGGTCAAAACAGTAGTATCTGGTTAAGGTTCGTCTCGTACCAGGGGCGGGCAGATCCCCAGTCCAGGCCTCACAATAAGGTTCGAAAGACTTTTGCAGACTCGTACTACGAGTCGTCGCACCAAGTCTCTCGTTCCTGACCTGAAGCCAGTCATCCGGACTGGAGTCCCGAGTTTAAAGTTTGTTTCGTGGGGTCGTGGATTCAAATAATCGACTATAGACGATCTCCTCATTATACATCTATTTTTGTGTACTTTGTGACTTAGGAGTAAACGCCGAAAGGCTAGGTACTCCAAGTCGTAACCCTTCTTCTTTTCATCATTTTTTTTTCTCCCTGGAGACTTTAACGAGCACAATGGCATTGTTAAAGGATGTATGCGCTTTATGTTAATCTATACGTTAATAGTAATGTATTAGGCGCGATGGAAGGAGGATGACGTAGAGTTGGTTCTTAAGTGCGTTAAAAATCTTACGTAGAAGAGTTACTTTTTATCTAAGTCATAGTGATACCTAACGCTTTACTCCCGTGCAGAAAAAACAAAAGTAGATTAGGATATGAACGAAGGTATTTTGGTCTGGAAGTGTTGGAGGATCACCGCTTACGTGATCAGGGTCGCTAGTTACAGTGTGCCCGGTAATTACTTTAGAGAATATACGGAGCGATTTGGCATTGGTAGTTTTTCAGGGCACAGAAAGGGTTCATAAAGGGTGCCTAATTCCGTTAGTGTATGTACAGTCACGAGGTAAAGGGGAGTCAATAGCCTGAAGGCATTCGGTTGTAATACCGAAGATACGTGCGAATGCAAGTTCATCCATTCAACGAATTCGGGCTTATTCCATGGCAAACACAGTTTTTCTCTATCCAGGATCAATTATCAATCGAAATAATCCTGAAAAAATATTTATATAAAGCACCAGACAAAATCACTCATCTTAGTGACTGGAGTACAAAACCACACTTTTTAGGAGTTGGTAACAGAAAAAGAGGAATTATGTGGAATTATTATTTTTTCAATGTCGTTCTCATGGCAAGTTATTGTCCATAAATGGTCCAAACCTTTCCATCCGAATCACAATTCCCACAGGGAATTAGAGATCTGGATCCTACATGGAATATACCGAGGGAATGGACAAGAAACACCGTTACTATGCAGAGTTTTGCTCGAGAGTGCGAACGATGTCAGATTTCCAAGAAGAACTGCTAAAGATAAAACAAGCAGCGAATCAGGCCAAGGCAAAAGGAAAGAGTTGTAAAGATACTTGTGGAATACTAGCAAGGCGTACAAGAAACACAATCAGACGAGAACCAGAAACTTTATCCTTAACCAATGATATCAAAACCAATGCAGCTAATCCCTGATTTGGGATGAGCAATGGTTTCCTGCTGTCTCCTAACTTTGGGATGAGCAGTTCTGTTCCCTGGGCCACTCAGTTCTGTAATGATGCCTCCCCGTTTCGGCAGGCTCAGTTCTGTAATGACGCCTCCCCGTTTCGGCAAGCTCAGTTCTGTAACGCCGCCTACCCTCTTTGGGATGTTCAAAACTATACTGCTGTCTCCCCGCTTTCGGATTCTCAATGCCATACTGCTGCCTATCCGCTTTGGGATGAACAGTTTTTCATTGCTGTCTCCTCGCTTTCAGATGCACAGTGCTCCTCTAATACTGCCTCTCCGCTTTGGGCTCGGCAGTTCTTCTGCCTTCTCGCTTTGAGATACTCATTTCTGACCTGCTGCCTCCCCGCTCTAGGCTCGGCAGTTCTGCTGCCTTCCCGCTTTGAGATACTCAGTTCTGACCTGCTGTCTTCCCGCTTTGAGGTGAGCAGTACAGTTCTAATCCTTCTCCGTTTTAGGATGCAAAGTGCTCTAATACTGTCTCTCCTCTTCGGTATGCGCAGTTTTGTAACACTGTCTCTTCGCTTTGGGATGTTCAATGCTATACTGCTGTCTCCCGCTATGGCATGTTCAATGTTATACTGCTATCTCTCCGCTTTTGGATCCTCAATGCTATACTGCTGTCTTCAGCTTTTGAGGTGTCTAGTACAGTTCTGTTGTTTCTCCGTTTTAGGATGCAAAGTGCTCTAATGATGCCTCCCCTCTTCGGTATGCGCAGTTCTGTAACGTTATCTACCAGCTTTGGGGTGCACAGTGCTTTCTTCTCGCTTTCGGATGCACAGTGCTATAATACTGCCTCCCCGCTTTGGGCTTGGTAGTTCTGCTGCCTTCTCGCTTTGAGGCAATCAGTTCTGACCTGCTGTCTCCCTGCTTTGGGGTGTGCAATACAGTTCTGTTCTATCCCAGCTTTAGGATCCAAAATGCTGTAATGATGCCTCCTCGGAATCCGGAACTCTAGGAACTTCGTAATCCGGAGTTCTGTAATGCTGCCAACTCGCAGTTCTGTAATGCTGCCAACTCGCAGTTCTGCAATGCTACCAACTCGCAGTTCTGTAATGCTGCCAACTCGCAGTTCTGTAATGATGCCAAATCGCAGTTCTGTAATGCTGCCAACTCGCAGTTCTGTAATGCTGCCAACTCGCAGTTCTGTAATGCTGCCAACACGCAGTTCTGTAATGCTACCAACTCGCAGTTCTGTAATGCTGCCAACTCGCAGTTCTGTAATGCTGTGATCCCCCTATAGCAGACTTACTCACCAGTCACATATTCCATTGATACCTGAAACGTCATCCAAATTTTCCTCCATATCGTTTGATTGAATATAATTTATTTTCTCCTTCGTTTGTCTAATATTCATTTCATTATTCACATGAAGTACAGGCTTTGGTTTTCCATTTGTATGCAATAATTTCATTTTAGATACAGTAGTAGTATTTTACACCACTTGTATCTTTTTCGCAACAGAGGCAGGAACTCACTGAACGTTTGCCAGGAAACCTTCAACCTCTATTAATTTAATGCGTTAATTAGTCATGTTTTCATGTAAATTTCTACAGCTGATTTCCTCGACCCAAATTACAAGTTGCGGTCCATTGTTGCCAGTCGTGTTTGGAGTTACGTGAGAATGGAACATAATGCGCTTGCCCATCGTGAGACAATGAAGTGTGAACGTTGGCTACCGTGACTCGGCTTCCATCACGTCTGCCAACATAGTAAATCTGAATTATTTTAATTAACTATAGGAACGGAGCCATAAACTTGCTATAGTCCTGTAAAGCATTAACTTGAACAGCTTGTGTTAGGGGCACAGTCCAACTAAGTTATTCAGTGATTCATTCTTTCTATTAAACAAAAACTTATAAATTACTTCTCTTGTTTTTAAACACAACTCTCAAAGTTTTTAAACTTTTGTTTTATGAAAGAAAACTACAAAAATAGGGCAAATTAACAGGAAAACAGAAATAAGGACAGTAGCTTGAAATAGTAACAGACCCAAATAGACACCCAATAACAGCAAAGTAGTAACGTAAGAACAATTACAAAAAGTAAATCAATAACAAGCACCAACAATCAGTAGAAAACAAACAAAGTAAACATAAATAACCAGTAAAAGACGAACGACAAGACACAAACAAACAGTAAGAGACAAAGATCAACAAACAAACAAAAACAATAAGAGACAAACAATAGTAAACACACGTGGTAATGTATAAATTAAGATAATAACTGCGTCTACAAACTTTTATTTTCTCTGGGTTTTCGTTCACCTCTTGAGCATCCTATCAGGCAAGCCCAGAAAGGGGGACAAATGCCCAGGAACTCCGGAGGGCCCGGCCGGGTAGGTGTTTTTTACTGCAGAAATAATCACTCGTGTGGCTAGATCCATAAAAGAGATTAAAATATGATATCAATAAAGTAAAAAAGGTCAAATGTACAATTGCTTTTAATAAAAGTAATACACATTAAATGAAATGTTCTAATTACACAAAATGCAATGTCTTAGTTGCTGTAACTGTAAACGAACGGCAGAGTATTTCAGCAAAACTAAACATACACAGATTAGGATCAGTAGGCCTATGTTGGTTTTATCATGGAAACAATAGCTTAGTTTTAATGCCATGTAAAATATAGGGTTGTATAAGTCAATGTTGGAAGTAATGAAGAGGCCTAAACGTATGCTTCTTCAGGGGCCAGTACTCGTGTTTGCCAAGCCACATCTCTTTATTTCTAGACATTACATTCTTTACAAAATCAATTTTCAACGAATAAATTATAAAACTGAATGTAATACGTTCACAACAAAACACGTTCTATTCAGACAGTTCACGCAGCTTCAGGTTTACTCTGCAATTCTAACCACAGGCCAATAATAGTCAACAAGTATCCACTTGCGACGATATCAAGTAGCTTCATGTCAACTGGCTTCGCTGTACGTATCGAAGTATATGAGTATTGAAATAGGAATGAAATGCGACATTCCAATATCCGAAATACATAATTTTATCTGTAGCCACTAACGTAGATCTAAAAATAAATATGTACTCAGAGACAGGGAACTCCAAAAACGAACACATGTTTGAGAAATCAACGTAGAAGTATTTGGAGTTACTCTCACCGGCGCACGAGAAGAGCCCTGGCTCAGGCCAAGTTAAAACGATAAGGTCATTCCTAAAAACATTCAAACACAAAACGTCAGATTTACAGAAAATTACAATGGAGGAACGGGATCATATATAATTTATTTTGTGCCCCCTTTCTTATTAGAATTAGTACATTTACCTATCTGTAAATACTTATATTACTTACTAAATCATAACTACTAAAAATCTATCGTACGGTTAGGTTATGTTTGTAAGTCAGGAATAGATCGACAGCGCATGCGCAGAACTGAAAAGAGAGCGTGACTCATTTCTACACCAGGGCTCTTCTCGTGCGCCGGTGACAGTAACTGCCGTTCCACTTGTTCCGCTGCAAAATAGAATAGAAGGTTCGTAGAACTGGTTGATGTCTACACTACCCCCCACCCCCACAACAAGCGAATAGAGCCTTCCTAAATGTGGGAGATTTGGTATGGCCATCACTTGCTAGCAGTATGAAAGAGCGAGAAGTTACTCTAAGGGCTAGACTGTTCACTCGGCAGCCCTTGGGTCAGGAGGAGTGCTCTGCGGTGTCGACCGTTTCCCTAGAACTACTAACTACTACAAGACAATGACAGATGCACGCCCAATCTTTATTATTTCTTTATTTATTTTGTTTTAAAGAAAATATCAATTAGGATAAGACCATCTGAAAAAAAGTAAAGAAGACAGATTAGAAGAGAAATTCTATAGCGTCGAAAAGTTCAAGATTACAGAAGAAGATTACAGAGTATCTCCCAGATCATGTAAGCTAACTACAAAAGTAATCCAAAGAAACCTAAAAATATAAAGCCAGGACAGCTCAGTTAACGAGAGACGATCGCTCAAGGATGGTTAACAATACAACAGGAGAACAAGAAAAGCCAACTAAACGCATACGTTGTACAAATACCCACGAAAGATACTTACGTATTTAAATTACTATAAAAAATATACGAAGTAAGTAGAATTGGGGGCATGAAATAGTAAGGGTTACACTAGAGATGTCTACATTTATGGTTAAATGGTGGGGGACCATGATTGTACTATACTCAGAACATCCTTTCGCCTAACACATAGGCGTAACCGATCTTCTACCACATTGATGCTACCCAAGTCAAAGCAACCTCCATTTTCAGTAATCTCCACAGGGTGTGTTAATGTCACTAAATAATTTCTATCATAACACACCCCAAGCAGAGTGACGTCATCCTACAGAAGCGGATGTGCAAATCTGAAGACGGGCATTATATTTCAGAGTCGCGTCGAGGCTGTCACGAAGATAATGTATCGCAACCAAGTGCACACTGGGCCTTCTATAACATAAGGGCGACACTGCACCCCTTGTTCTAAAAATACACTTCCTCACATAGCCGCCAGTGTCACAGTATTGATTTATGGTAGGGAGGGGACACATGTGCAGGTGCGAAGGGCGACGCCGGCACGTGGCGAGGGGAAACGACGCTAAAAATACGTTTCCGACGGTTAGGCGCCGCCGCCCGTCCAGACGCATCTGCTTTGGTTCGGATTAGCTCAAAACCTTTTTGAAGAAATTTAAATTCAGAAACACAATTGGTTGCGTGAAAGAAAAATTAAAATAATAAAAATCAATCGGTCCTATGCCAGACGCGGTTTAGGATAACATTCCATTTCTGGAAGATGTACCACCTTTGCCTAAACCTCCCTTTCTAAAGGTTTTTATACCAATAAATACATTTTAAAACATTTATTCAACTGTATCTGAGAACGTGTCCGCGCTCTCACTCTTGAGTTTTGGATGCTTTTTATGTGATTAAATTTTGAACACGCTCCTTACAAATACTATAACTTCATTTCTTAATATTTTTATTTCTAATTATTTGTGAATTTCTGGTCGTGTAAGACAACAATCAAAATACTGCATGTGAAGTAAATTGTTTTGAAGGCAATTAAAACTACTCTAGTCATACTAAATGCAAATTTTAAATGAAATTAAATTTTAATGAATTTAATAAAGGGATTTGGAAAATTTACAACTTAAATATGAGCTGTCGAGATACTTTGTACATTTCATTGAACTGAAAAATTGGTAAAGTACTAAAATATATAACGGTCAGTTACATTTATTTCCAGCCAGCCACTTTATATAATGTAACAGATTCTGATGGGTTACAACTCCAATGCAAAGAATCTTCAAAGGTAGCTCTGCATTGCAGAAACAATCCTTCCTCTCTGTAAGTTATTTAAGATTGTTGTTTAGTCAGCTCACCAACTCCCTGTAATCCCCACTCTAGGACAGATATAAACCTCTCTATGAGTAACCCATATCCGACAATGGGAACTCCACATTGCTACAGATACAAATGTGCTTATCCCTTCAAAATGCATACCTCACTAAATTAAAATAATAATACAAAATCTGATGTTTTTTCACATAAAAAGTAATATAAACAAAAATGTTTTAAAGTAAATTCCTACTCAGGCTAACAAAGAAAAATTTTATTTTAGGGGTATTTTATTAAATAATTACAATTGATTGAATAAAGTAACATAGCCTATGCGTTAAAACAGCTGTTCTATCACATAACCTATAACTTAAAATCATCTGTTTTATGAAATCATATGTTATCACTTATTTTAAGCCATTTGAGACAAGATAGCTATATTGCATACCTTGCCCCTTAGTGAAAAGTTTATTTCTTCCTTATAAAACTAATATTAATTCATTAAATTTAATTATAGGGAGTGTATGAACTAAAAAAGAAATTGATCGACTAAAAAGTAGAATTGAAACAAAAGATTTTAAAATAAAAGACAGTGTTTTTATTAATTATTTTTATTTTAAACGCCCAATTTAGATTATTACTAGTTTATTAAATTCTGTTTAAACAAGTATTATTGTATCTACCGTGTAGCAGGTGGAAACAGCATGTCTTGTCTAAACATCTCTGACTTCAGTAGACAGTTCTACTTCAGTTAAGCGATCCTGCAAAGATATACTTCAGACATACGTCACTGCCCAACCAAACCATGATCCACAGAGGTTTAACCCTTTCTATTAGTCACAAACGCTTTCATACCTCACACAAGTATCACTAACCACTATACTATAGGCTCTAATTCACATACCTTTACTGTGGTTTCAATGTGAAGCGTATCAGTAAAGTTGTAATCTATATTAGTTATAAACGGTTTTCTAAATTTATTCCACTTGAGTAAAAGGTATTTTTAACAATACCAATAGCTGGGAAATAAGTACGTCTAAATCCGGTTACAGAAAACGTAACTTCCGGTATGAACTACGAAACATGGTTATTGACCCCGACGCAGCGTTTTCAAAACCAAAACGTTAAAAATACAACTTCAATGTTTTTGTTAAGAGTAGTATATTAGGTGATAGTTTTGCAGAAAGAGAGTAGCGGACTTGTGCTGTTCAGTAGTCAGTCAGCTGTTGTGTTGCCAGAGCTAGGCCGGGAAATAAGTGCAACAATGCAAGGCCTACTGTTTGGATATTAGCACGCTGTAGGCATAAACGCAGGTAATTAAATATTAATTCTATCATTCATCTTCCATTACTGTACATTATATTTTATTAAGATTGTTTTGTTTGGCTGCGGTTTACATCTAAACGGTTCAATTATATCGTACAATTAATTTAATCACCATTTCTATTGATGTATAGGATTTAATATATTACCATTAACTGTATATCTTTTTAGTAATGTTTGTTTACATTTGTTAACTGTTGTCGCAGTTATTGGTCGAGTAGATTTTATAAATAAAAATCTTTCGTTAGAATTTCCCTTGCTTTAGAAGCATTTTATCAAAAAGTCTTAAAAAGTGTAATTAAAATACCAAGTTGCTAAAAATGTAAAATGTAAAATAACTCAACTCCGTCAGACGAAATGCAATTCTCCTCTACAACGTTTTTAGTCGTCAGTGGCGTGCCTTGAAATATGAGGCATAGGGTGGTAAATATAGGGAGGTGGGCAATTACTCGCCGGAGAAATTATAGGGGGGATATTATTGATAGCATTAAGTAAAAAAATCCTCTATAAAACACAAATAATAATTATGAGATAATTATTACGTAGCATATTTCAGTACCGCGTTTTGTAAGTACAGTATATACGTCAAATGAAACAATTGCCTACAGATTTTTACATAGCAAAATTTTATCCAGGTTAGTTTATCCTCTTTAGTTATCAATTTAGGTACTTAATTATGAATTATTTCAATCTTTTGCATTGAAATAATTATCAGATAAATTTGAAATTTTGTATGAATAATAATATGATTTCCAGTACGGAGGGCCTATCACGATTTTTTTTTACAAATTTCTATTTAAAATAACAACAAAATAAATAATTAAGTAATTTAGTACTGGCTACGGGTACGATGAGTCATATTTCATTTGTTTTTAACCATAATTAATGTACACACACACACGCTCGCACGCTTTCATATAACAACTTTGGTAGGCTGCTGTTCCGAAAAAATCTCTAGTTTACGTGTCAAATAATGTTAATTTGTTATATAAAAAATTACTAACTAGTTGGGGGCCTTTGCCCAACATGGGCCTCGAGGAGGGGGTAAAACCCACGTCACCCATTGGCATGCCACTGCTTGTAGTATGATTTTATGAAGAACTTTGCGTACAGAGTCATTAGAAACAAAAATTTCTTACAAGAATATGTAGAGCAGTTATCTGCGTATAATCACAGAGATAGAATCCATAGCTAATTTATGGCATATAAGCATTTAAATGCCTGTATAAAAACTGTATGCATAAAGGAATGGTACTGCGGCCCGAGCTTGAGGGTGGCCCTATCTTTGACAAGGCCAAAACGAGCATATGATGAATATTGAGAGGACTACGGTAAAGCCTTGAGGTGTAGGGAAGTATCACGGAAGATACAAACCAGGCATACTCCATTATATGAAGAAAGTATATGTCCATAATGTTAGGACTAGAGTAACAATTGGGATGAGTGAGACAAGGAAGGGACTATGTTCTCACCCATGGCGAAAAATATGAATGAATATCTTCCCCTAATGTTTTCTCATAAATACGTTTGCTCAAAACTACACGCGATATTGTGAGTGTAAACATATTTTAACACTGCCAAACCCCTCAGAGATAGTGCAAAGATTTCACCCCTGACTAATCCTGTGAATAAATATCTTCCTCAACACTGACAAACCTCTCAAAGATAGTGCAAGTAGCCTTTACTCGTGCGTAATCGTGTAAATGAATATTTTCCTTTAATATACCCAAAACAATCCAGGAAAATGCAAAAACCTGAACCTCACTTAATCCTGTGAATAAATATCTTCCTCTAACACTGCCAAACCCCTCAAAGATAGTGCAAGTAGCCTTTACTCGTGCGTAATCTTGTAAATGAATATCTTCCTTTAATACACCCAAAACAATCCAGGAAAATGCAAAAACCTGAACCTCGCTTAATCCTGTGAATAAATATCTTCCTCTAACACTGCCAAACCCCTCAAAGATAGTGCAAGTAGCCTTTACTCGTGTGTAATCTTGTAAATGAATATCTTCCTTTAATAGACTCAAAACAATCCAGGAAGATGCAAAAACCTGCACCCCGCTAAATCCTGTGCAATATTATATTAATATATAGTTACATTACAATATAACTAAAAATTATCTAGTTGGAGAGGGTATGGTTAGAAATAAATCACCACTTGCTTGCTGAAGTACGACATCTTCTCCTCCGTCTTTTTTCCATCCTGAGAATGCTTCACAAAGACTTGAATTCCGTCGGCTTCCCATGAATTGACTAAATAAGAAAACATAATTTTAATTATCACATATCTTAAAACAGCTATTAATATTTTTATAAATAAAAAAATTCTTACCATTTAAGACATATCGAATTTTAAAAACTCGAGCCCTCTAATAAAAGAGCTTTAAATTATAATACAATAATATATATAGGTATATAACAACCTTGCTATGAAGTATCTGGGGGAAAAGGGTTTACCATAATAAAAAGAAAACACCACTTTCTAGGTGGAGTACGACATTTTCTCCTCTGTCTTATTTTCATCCTGAGAATGCTTCACAAAGACTTGACTAAATAAGACAACAATATTTTAATTATCACAAATATTAAAACTGATATTAATATTCTCAAAATAAAAAAAATATTTTCCATTCAAGAAATTATCGAAAAGTCAAAACTCAAGCCCTCTAGTAAAAGAGCTTTAAATTATAAGTCAGTACAATAATGTGTATAATTACATTACAATACATCTAAAAAGTATCTAGTTGACAAGGGTTTACTAAAAGAAATCTTTGTTGGTGGAGCACATCTTCTCTGTCTTCTTTCCATCCTGACAAAGACTTGAATTCCGTCGGCTTCCTATGACTTGACTAAATGAGAAAACAATATTTTAATTGTCACAAATATTAAAACTGCTATTAATATTAAAAAACGATTCATTTAAGAAGTTATCGAAACGTATAATACAAATATATATATATATATATAGGCATATTACACTATAGCTATAAATTATCTGGTTGGAAAGGGTTTACTTCCAAAATAAACCATTGCTAGGAGGAGTACGACATCTTCTCCTATGTCTTCTTTCCATCTTGAAAATGCTTCACAAAGACTTGAATTTCGTCGGCTTCCCATGAGTTGACTAAAATAAAAAATATTTTAAATGTCAAAATTGTTATTAAAGCTTTTAAAAAGATTATTGTCCATCACTGATGATGGCGATTTCGTTGCGTAACTAGTCTGTTAAGTGAAAGGGAAATTAATGAGTATTTTGTATGATTTTTTAATACATCATTATAGTGCTCTTTGCTTTAAGTATAAAAACTAAAATTAAAACTATAAATACTGCAAAATAATGATCTGATGTTTATAAACAACTGTCACGTACGACATGCGCAGATCGCTAGTGATGTAATCGTATTTCCTAACTCTATCAGTTGAAGGTCGCACGCTGTATGTAGATCTTGCATTTCCTGTAGCCTACAGAGAAATCAGGAACGCCTGTACCTCCACGTAAGCGATGGTTGCCCGCTTCTTTCCTTTGTTCTACTGTAAAGTCATAAATATTTAAGTTTTATACCTAAAGACAATAAATACATACCCCACGTATCTGCGACTGGATCTATCATCACCCGAGTAGTGCTGATCCTAATACCACCTTAACATACCAGTTGCCTGTAATAAATAATTTCTGACTGACTTTCGACCATTATTTTCAACCTTTAAGTCGCGATGCTTTTATAAAGCGGTCGTAATTTCAAAAAAAAAATACTGTATTTCAAAATAACTTATACATTATTTACTGCAGTGGCGTAAATAAAGAAATGGCTGATTGAAGCTCACATGTATCAATCATTAATGTGATAGTCTCGCCTGTTTCTTATTTCCCATCGCGGATCCCTTCTTGATACGCACAGAATTAGATAATTTTCTAAATTTTGGCGATTTATTTGTTTGCGTTTTATTGAGCCATCGACGAAAACGTCATCTCACACAAGTTGGTGTTAAAAAATGGAATCAAACATTTCAAAGCTTCTGTGACTAATTGCGGATACTCTGTTTAACCAAAAGGTATCCAAAGTGACAGAATAGAATCCCATGAGTAACATTCCATCAGCAGATAATTCTAACAGATTTTGTTTTAGGCGGTTTCCAAATTAACCTCGTCTGTAGCTGCATTGTAGGTAGAAATTCTTCGACCCAATTCGCTTAGTGTTTTCTGAAAGTTATTGTGCCAAGAAATAATGATACAATTATTTCTCCAAATTCTATGACAACTTTCATGCCAGCTATATATGATTAGATGTTTATATCTAGGCCCACTTCTCCAGAATATTTTTCAGTCGAATGAAATAAATAAAAGTTGTTTTCGTTGTGGATAATCGCTATAGATTTATTTTGTTCGTATACCCATTTCGCAGAGGGTTCATCAACAGAGGGTAGAGCGGTCGTGCCAAGAAAAAGGTTGAAAAACACTGCTCTACAGTCTAGACAATGTAGACGGGTCGTTTCTCACCTATAGTTTGTTAATAATATAAATACTTGTATTATAACAAGAAGAGTGACAGAAGTGTATTTCGTCGTTCACAATTCATAAATTTGCTAAAATATATATGTTTCATATATATGAATACAGAACTCACACACAATTGCCTTGCTCTGCGTAAACCAAGATTATCCATGACATATAGGACAGTAACTGTTACGTCAGGGGCAGTCAGTGTACTATGGTGGCCACCTCGATACGAAGCCACGGCGTGAACTGTTGACACGCTTATAATAGAACAGCATTCAAACAACTATGCAGCATTCGTCAACTGTCCACTCTCGTACCAAGAGTGTTTACAAAACAGCAAAGTGGGAGCGTAGGTTGCAACAAACAAATCTGTGACGTCATGCCTTTCCCAGTTGCACTTTGCATCCCGACTCAAGGTTGTTTTGCGAGCATGCGCGTGACTAATTACTCATCTTATAACTGTTTGCTACTCCTCTTCCACATCGACATCCTCCGCATCGGATACACAAAGTTATGAAAAATAAGGAAAGGATGGGTAATGTTAAAAAAACCCGTGATCTAGGATTTAGGAAATGATCATGAATGATGTGTGCAGAGTAGAATAACTGAAACAGTCTTATTCCAAGAACAGAGTTTTCAATCCATATTGGGTGAGAGAAAAGGTTTTTAAAATGGTATAAAGTGGGACTAAGAGAGTAGGGGAAAATCTTGCCTGGAGTTGTAGAGGAGTAAAATTAATGTAAATGGGGTCTGAAAGTGAGTATAATGTATCTATGTAAAGCTTTGAAATTGAGTATAATATTCCCATGGGAAGTATCTAAGTGATTAAAATTCATATATGTAGTGCTGTTATAATGAGTAGACTCAATATATGAAGGGCAACCAAAGTAAGTATAATGTGTGCATCTGGGGGATGTCAAAATGAGTGTAAAGCATGCGTGAGGGAGTATCAGAGTATAATGTATACAGGCTGGGTATCAAAGTGAGTATAATGTAAATAGGTGGGGTATCAAAGTAAGTATAATGTATGTAGGTGGAGTATCAAAGTGAGTATAGTGTATATAGGTGGGGTATCAAAGTAAGTATAATGTATGTAGGTGGAGTATCAAAGTGAGTATAGTGTATATAGGTGGGGTATCAAAGTAAGTATAATGTATGTAGGTGGAGTATCAAAGTGAGTATAATGTAAATAGGTGGGGTATCAAAGTAAGTATAATGTATGTAGGTGGAGTATCAAAGTGAGTATAGTGTATATAGGTGGGGTATCAAAGTAAGTATAATGTATGTAGGTGGAGTATCAAAGTGAGTATAATGTAAATAGGTGGGGTATCAAAGTAAGTATAATGTATGTAGGTGGAGTATCAAAGTGAGTATAGTGTAAATAGGTGGGGTATCAAAGTAAGTATAATGTATGTAGGTGGAGTACCAAAGTGAGTATAGTGTATATAGGTGGGGTAACAAAGTAAGTATAATGTATATAGGTGGGTATCAAAGTGAGTGTAGTGTATATAAGTGGTGTATCAATGTGAGTATAATGTATATGGTGGTGAATCAAAGTGAGTATGATGTTATAGGTGGGGTATCAATGTGAGTGTAATGTATATAGTTGGGGTATCAAAGTGAGTATAGTGTATATAGGTGGGATATCAATGTATAATGCTTATAAAGTGAGTATAATGTAAATCGGTGGGGTACCAAAGTAAGTAAATATATATAGGTGGGGTATCAAAGTAAGTATAATGAAATAGGTGGTGTATCAAAGTGAGTATAATGTAAATAGTTGGGGTATCAAAGTAAGTAGGCCTATAATGTATATAGGTGGGGTATCAAAGTAAGTAGGCCTATAATGTATATATATGGTGTATCAAAGTGAGTATAATGTATATAAGTGGGGTGTCAAAGTAAGTAGGCCTATAATGTATATAGGTGGGGTATCAATGTGAGTGTAATGTATATATGTGGGGTATCAATGTGAGTGTAATGTATATTAGGTGAGGGTATCAAAGTGAGTATAATGTATATAGGTGGGGTATTAAAGTGAGTATAATGTATATGGAGGGGTACAATGAGATTGTAATGTATATAGGTGGAGTATCAAAGTGAGTATAATGTATATAGGAAGGGTATCAATGTTAGTGTAATGTGTATAGGTGAGGTATCACAGTGAGTATAGAGTACATGAAAAAGAGTATAATGCATGAGTATGTCTCCACAGGTGAATATATATCTGTTTGGGAATATGAAAATGAGCTTAAAATACGTATGTGGGAGAGTATCAAAATGAGTATAATGCATTTAGGCCTACGTATATGGGGATATCAGAGTTAGTATAGTATACGTGTGTGGGGTATCAAAGTGTGTATAATATACCTTTATTTGGTAACAAAGGGAGTATATTGTAATATATTTAACCCACATTACAAGTGTAGAAATGTTATGTATGAATCAGTTATGTTCCAACTTCGTAAAGACAGTTAACATCAAATATTACTCTACACTGATATATATAGTAAATTTAATATACAACCTACACATACAGGATTCAAGCCTATGAAATAACGGAATGCTTGCTTCACCTCTACCGTCTTCAAACGCGACCCACTCGTGTAGGAATATCCTTACCACCAACAACTTCTAAACTCTCCAAATCTCAAAATAATTTTATTTTATAAGTCATTTTAATTTTCTCATAAAACACAGTAGAAATTATATTTCTAACAAACCTTTCCTATTATTGCGATTGGAAGCCTTATCACTTTCTAATAACGCAATTGTTGCGATAACGGTATTAGTGCAGTACTGCCAACCTAATGCAACTGAATTGGCCTTTTACATGATACACTTTTTTAAAACTTATTCCACTTACTAATTATGCAATTAGTAAACAGAAAGCATAGATTTTTTAAACAACAACGGGCTTGAATTACGCTATTGGCGTGCACCAACGACCTCACCCATCGTCATGCTTCGTTTGAAGGTGATACCCTCTACAACAGAATCCTTTCGCCTTGTCCTACACCTGCTTCTCATTCGACCACCAAATAAACATCTCTACCGACCGATCGAATCCCATGGTTATGCACACCAGCACCCAGTCTATAATGTTAGATTCGTACAGAGACCTTGGTTAGTTAGTTGTTTGAGAACTCCATTTCTCCATTACTACTGTCGTTAAATGCTACTGTCCTCCATTGCTCAGAGAGATGGGCCGGAATACTGAAACAAAAAGAGAGCCTGGTTTTAGGGTTTACTTAAGCTCAATTACGTGAATTGAATTAAATATACTAAAAGGAAGAAGCTTAGAGATATGTGCGAAGTACTTCTATAGAAAAATAATAATAAATGTATGGATAAATGAGGAGCTCATGGACATATATCTGCAAATCATCATTTTTTAGTGGTGCTGTAGTGCGTTAAGGAAAAGACAGTATTGTGTGAAAAGATAATATGCATTTTTGGTATGGAAAAAAACATTCAATTTGTGGTCAATATTTAGATGCATTAATCTTAGGGAAAATGCCTTCATTGGGGCTGAGATGTCCATGTCATTGCTCCCGTAGTCTCCCGCTAGCATTAGGCATGCAGTCTAACAAGAGTAAATTATGCTAAATCAAATACGAGGGTCGGGTGAAAAGTTCTCTGCTTGAAATAAAAGATGGTGATTTTCAGTTTAAAGTATTTTTCTACATAACCTCCCTTGACTTCAACAGACTTGGTTCACCCTTTCTCCAACATCAGTATTCTTTCCCAGATGTGAAAGTCTGGAAGGCTGTTAAAATATTCATTGACGGCCATCCCAACTTCCTCATTGGACGCGAAGCACTTTCTAGAAACAAATTTCTTCACATTTGGGAAGAGATGGAAGTCTGAGGGTGCCAAATGAGGAGAGTAGGGGATATAGCCGAGTAAATCGTACCCAAAATCTCGCAATTTTCCCATTGCCAATATACTTTTGTGAACATGGGCGTTGTCATGATGAAAGATTACTTTTTTCTTTTTCAATCCAGGCTTGTACTCCTGAATGTTTACTTTCAGCTGGTCAAGAAGGTTGATTTAATAGTCACCCGTAATTGTTCTGGTTTTTTCAAGATAATCAATTAACAAGATCCTTTTGGCATCCCAAAACACACTGGCCATGACCTTTCCTGCAGAACCATGACGCTTTCTTCGACGAAACCATCGGCTTCCAACCACTGTATCGACTATTGTTTAGTTTCGAGCGTATAGTGGTGGACCCATGTCTCACTCATGGTGACAAATCGCCGCGCAAAACCAGTTGGATTTTTCTTGAATCGGTTCAAACATTACTATGAATGTCGTTTGCGAATTTGCTTTTGATCCGCATTCAACAAATGCGGTCCCCACCTTGCGCAGAGCTTTCGCATCGCTAATTCTTCGTGCAAGATGTTTCGCACCCTTTCTTCTGATATCCTCAGCTATCTCACGCACCTTTACTCTCCTATCGTCCAGCACGATATCGTGCACCGTTTCGAGTTGCTGTTGTGGTTGTATTTTTTTCCGTCTCTACCAGCGACGTGCGACTACGTTTAGATTCAGCTGCCCACTTTTGAACTGTCCACATTGAAGGAGCAAAGTTTCCGTACACTTTTGTCAAATTCGGATGAATTTCCTTAAGGGTTAATCCATGCCAAACGAAAAATTTATCACCGCACGATATTCAAGTTTATCCATTTTAACGATAAATACGCAAGACGTCTACTACAAAAAATTCCAGTACACAAACTATTTTAGCGAACAAGTTAAAGCTTATCATACGAACTAATGACATGTACGCACAGGCAAGAAGATAAATGTTCACTGATTGGAATGCCACCTATGTGTCAGGCCGAGAGCTTTTCACTCACCTTGGTATATTTAGGTGCTTAACAGTCACTAACGTACTCTTTAGTGTCAGTCTAGCAGTGACATTCACTGCCTTTGAACTTGCAACTCACAAGATAAACTCGCACAAGGAAACTGTTTCGTGCTGTTTAACCAGTGATTTATGGCACTCATAAATTATCCGGTGCAGATATTGTTCTTAAACACTTAACTTCGTACAAGACATCTGTGGCCAACTAGATAATGTTTATAGTTAATTGAATCAGTGTCAGGGCCAATAAAGTAGACAAGAACGTCCTTGTGTGAGAATAATGAAATGAGGGTAGGCCCTAATTGAAAATGGAAAAGGCCCTAAAAGAAAAAGTTTTTTTCTTATTAAATAAGTAAAAGATTGATTAAATTTTTGACCACCCGACCGACCTAAATGGGACAGAGGGTTCCTTGGACAGTTTGCCACCCGACCAACTATGATACATGAATCCTCGGACAGTTTGCAATCAGACCCACCTATGATACATGAATCCTCGGACAGTTTGCCATCCGACCAACTATGATACATGAATCCTCGGACAGTTTGGGATCAAACCCACGTATGATACATTAATCCTCGGACAGTTTGGGATCAAACCCACTTATGATACGTGAATCCTCGGACCGTTTACCACCCGACCAACTATGACAGATGATTCATCGGATCATTTCAACCCGACACATGATACACGATTCCTCGATTCCTTTACGATTCACACGATTTCTCAGACCATTGGCCACTTGACTCATCCATGGTACATGAATCCTCTGATCGTTTGCCACCTGACTCATGATACGAGATTCCTCGATTCGTTTACCCGACTCACGCATAATACACGATTTCCCAGTTTGTCTCTCGACCTACACATGATACATGCATCCTAGGATCGCTTGCCACCCAACCAATGACAGATGATTCATCGGATAGTTTGCAACCCCATCAAACTATTATAAATGATTTCACACATAGCTTGTGTTTAATTAACTCATCGGTGAACTTTCCCGTTCAGATACAAATAAATCAGTCCCTTGTTGATAAGCTGAGACTTTCTAATAATGTTTTAGAATGGGAGTTTCACAACTAAAGTTATCTTTAAAAGAAATTCTGAAAGAAATGACGTTTTTGATTGCATTAGGCAATCATAATCAGTGAGATCAGCAGTTTGCATAGAGCAATTAAAATATTTTTATTTAAGTTAGTTTTAATGAAAACTTAATTTCAAGTTGGTGTAAGAAGCATATGTTACAATGTATAATTAGTCAGAGTTTATGGTATTTCATACCATTACTTAGACCAAACTGCAAACATTTCAACAACAGACGTTTAAACGAATTCGTTAGATTTTATTGTAACAAATATAAAAATTTTATCAACTCACAGAACATGCTCAGTTAAATATTTTATATTTTATGTTAAAGCAGGTCATTGCACATACTTATCTCGGGCATGGCGCAGATAATTAAATGCACGGAACAAAGAATGCTAGAACACGTCACTGTCTTATCAAGGCCGCAAACTTACTGCACGTAAAGAATTGCAGAAAGGCTGTGTGCATACTTTAAGCGTTGCTAGCGTCCGTCAAGGTTCTTGTTATTACAGCAAGCTATTCGTCATATTAATTGTGAATTTAATTATCGTTAAAAATCTATAAAGCAGTTCGAAAACGTCAAAACAAAAAATGGAATTCTTAATAACATCGCGTTCGAGATAATAACATTCATCACTATGTCTGGTTTATTCTTTTCATTAGAATTTTCATTAATAAATTTCTAATTAATAATATCTGGTTTAACTTTCATTAAATTGATACACGAATCGTTAGCTTTGTGAAGATCTTCAGAGGGTTACTACGGCTGGCTCATTTATAACAATCTACTAACCATCTGAGAACTGGTTTGATTCAGTATTTCCCAAATTTGTTGAAAACTTCCAATTTCTGTGCGCCGTCGAATTAAAACAACTGCATTTTTCTATTCCTTCTACGAGTATTAGCTCACACTCTCCATATATATATATATATATATATATATATATATATATATATATATATATATATATATATTAAAACAACATAGGTTATTCAAATACAAGAATATTTATTAATTTATATTCAAAGCTTTTCGTTGGTAAACAGTACCAACATCATCAGGAAAGAAAATTACAATATTGTAAGCTATAGGCCTAAAACATATCTATGTTTTAGGCTTATAGCTTACATTATTGTAATTTTCATTCCTGATGATGTTGGTACTGTTTACCAACGAAAAGCTTTGAATATAAATTAATAAATATTCTTGTATTTGAATAACCTATGTGGTTTTAAATTATTAAACAAGGAAACGTATTATATATATATATATATATATATATATATATATATATATATATATATATATATATATATATATATATATAAAGAACTAAGTCAAAATACAAATACAAGAATTATAATTGAATTTACAATTCAAAGCTTTTCGTTGGCTAACAGTACCAACATCATCAGGAATATTAAACAATTAAAATTAACATATGTGATACGGACATATGTTAATTTTAATTGTTTAATATTCCTGATGATGTTGGCACTGTTAGCCAACGAAAAGCTTTGAATTGTAAATTCAAATATAATTCTTGTATTTGTAGTTTGACTTAGTTCTTTATTAATATATATATATATCTTGTTCAAATTTTCAATCGGTAATAAAATACTTTTGTAATCATCTAGTGAAGTTGAAATACATTTATTTAAACTTATAGTTGATGACAATTCATGTTAATGCAGTTTTTTCAAATATTAGTACAATAATTAAATTTATTGAATTAATTTTAGTTTATCTGCGAAAAACATTTCACAAAAGGGGCAAGGTATGCAATATAGTTATTTCGTCCCATTTAGCTTTTCAAATAAGTGATAGCATATGATTTCATAAATCTGCTGATTTGTTATATATAATTTTTTAGAACAGCTGTTTTAACGTATAGGTTATGTCACTTAGTAGGAATTCACTTTAAAAAATTGTTGATTACGTTACTTGCTACGAGTGTGAACGTTTTGGATTCGATAACAGGCTGTATGGTCTCTTCAATGATTTTACTTAAAAGAAGGTGTTCATTAGACGGATAGAATCCACGTTCAATAGATGGATGCAGCTACTTCGCCTCGTCCTGTGGACGCTACTCAGGAGGACCAGCTTCCTCGTAAGTGTTCTTATTGATATCCACTTGACAAAAATCCACTATTTACTGATATTTCTCAGCAGTGAAACTATATCAGTCCATTGTTCAATGCTGTGAATCAAGGACAAGACTGTTGTCTTGTTGTATTATTGTTTTGGTGTTTTTTGGCGTGCCATTGTTCCTACAGTAGTTGTTAATCATATGTTTGAATACAGTATTTGATTGTGAGGGTATTTGTCTCTTAGAATATGTTCTTTTTGGTTTTTGTGTTTAGTTTATTGTTTTTTTAAAAATTTTGTTGAAATGTAGAACTTGTAGATTTTTTTGTCGATGTTGCTATTCGTGTGTAACGTGTTCTCTATACGAATAATCAAATTTGATTTTAGTTATATATATTAATGAGTGCTTCGTGTTACTCATACACCAAAATTGACACAAATGTGAAAGTTCATAAAATAAAAGCATTAAACACAACAGAAAACACTATTTTTGAACACATAATTAACAACCATGTGAAGAATGATACACCACAGAGCACCATTACCACAGACTCACAATAACACAACACACCTGTGCAACAATCTTGTCCAAACCAGACACATCGTTGAACAATGCACTGATCTAATCTGAAAAGTACTACTCACTAGTACTGAAAAGTATCAGTGAGTAGTGTTTTTATGTTGAGTAAGATCAGTAAGAACATTTTTAAAAAGCCCAAAAATGTACAACAAAAACTGCTCCGTAAGTCTTCCTGGAGGAAATAACTCGGTAAATGACAGGAATAATGTAGATGCCAACTTTAAATACTTATTTCTTAACATTTTTTCCTACCCGGGTGTGGGCCCCCAAAACCTCTAGCGAGCTGGTGATGTGGTTAGTACCCCTAACTCGCTAGAAGGATTCAGGATGGCTGCCCAAGTGCCAAGCTAATAAGCTCTTTCCATGGAAAATCAGGAGATAGTGAAATGAAATAGTACGATAAGTGTCGCTTAAAGTTGGGTGAAAAAACCTATCAAGAAAGAAACCCTGACAGGAAAAATCCCGCGATATATCATGCAGGAACTCTGGGGGCTAAGTTGGCCTTGTTCTAGAAGATTGAAAGAGATATTACCTTACATCTTGTTAGTAAGGCTATGGTGTGAGAAGTTATCATGCACTTCTTCTTCTGCTGCCTACTCGGAACTGAAATGGGAATGCAAGTAGAATTAGTGCGTCCGTTGGGGTTAACCTGCGTCTGTTTGGAAGTGATCCCACTTCATCTGAAACAAAGCAGGTCGTTAGTTCATTCACAGTGTGTTGTGTTTATGGAGTGGCCTGATCGCACAGAATTGACAGCGGCCGTCTGTGCTTGTCATGTGTGGGGTCGTATCTACCCAGTAAGGATATTAGTGTTGATGTGGTGTGTGTGTGTGTGTGTGTGTGTGTGTGTGTGATAATATATAGCAGTCGGTAGGACTCGAACCTACGCTCTCGGAGGAAATCTGATTTTTAGTCAGACGCCTTAACCACTCGGCCACGACTGCCGATGTCTTACAACCCTACCTTGAAACTGCATTTATACTCGTATCAGGGTGCGTTCAGCCACACCTGCTGCTAACAGTGGCGTAGGCCAGGTTGGTTCACACCCACCTCATGCTAGAGTGATGTAGCCAGGTTGGTTCACAGGTATTTTGTACTGTACAACAGTGACAACACGTGGAGAGAAAATGAATAACCTAGTTATACGCGTGAATCTTCCATGTGGGCTTAGTCCATGCATTGTTCATCTGAACAACAATCCCGTTTTTGGCTACTGCCTCTGAAGCTGCGACAGTGTAGGTGGGAATGAATTCCTAACACTCGAAAAACACAGTATATCTGGTTTTATTTTCGAAATACATTAGACCACATACTGTAGCATATGTTTTCTGTACAGATAGTCACGGTAAAGGATAATTTTTATCCTCTCAGATGATTGAACAATTGCACGAACCGTTCACATGATATATTTTGCACATTTACTATTGATTATTAAATATATTAGTCAACTGACTATTAAATATAGACAACAAGCATGGCAAAACACGAAGGGGCTTTCTGTCGAGTGAGTCATTTCGGAGTTGAATAATAGCCAGATGCAAGGCCGGAATACAAATTGGTGAGTCAAGAATAATGACTCATTTAGGTGATGTCAAATGTCGCAGTGTCGCGGAGCGAGCGGGTGACGTGTTATGGAGGAACTCCAAAGCACCAGAAAAATTTACAGGTCAAAGTAGAACGACAAAAGAAAATTTAAGCACCAATTAACTGGTTTGAGGGGAAAAACTGTATTACGCCAATGCTTTGGCTAGAGATAATCCTACTTGATCTGTATAAAAGAAAGAGCCTTGTTGCTATTTGGAGCAATGAGTTTTTATCATAGTCCACGTCTGTTCTTCTTGCAGCCACATTACTCCTGTTCTATTCAAAGCAACGAGCCTTTTCCCCGAGTCATGACTGAACTTGCTTTCACATACTCCTGTTCTATTTCAAGCAACGATCCTTTATTCCGAGTTCACGACTGTCCTTCTACCCTCACATTCTCATGTTATATTTAAAGTAACGAGCCTTTTCCCCGAGTCATGACTGTCCTCGCTTTCATATACTCCTGTTCTATTTCAAGCAACGATCCTTTATTCCGAGTTCACGACTGTCCTTCTACCCTCACATTCTCATGTTATATTTAAAGCAACGACCCTTTTCCCCGAGTCATGACTGTCCTTGCTTTCACATATTCCTGTTCTATTTAAAGCAAAGAGTCTTTATTCCAAGTCCTTCTACGGGTGTCCCTCTCTATCTAACATATTCTTGTGCTAATTAAAGCAACGTGAGGAATACTTCTGTTTCCACAGAGATTTTCTCTTAACTATAGTAGAGATAGTAGATTTTCCATTGAGAAAATGTAGGAGTATTATGTTTCTAAAAATAAACGTAATAGTAGTAGTTTGTATAAAAAATATTCCTGTATAAACTGCCTTAAGCTCAAAACTTAGGTTATTTTTTGACATGTTGTAAAATCCGTGTACTGAAATTTCCGTTTAAGATCTAGAGTGATTAAAACATCCGTTATTGAAAGCTTATATTTATAAAAGTGACGTACTTTGTGTGGTTAAAGAGCAATTGTGCGAGGGCGGCCGGGTGTAGGTGACACGTACTCGGCGTCAACAACTTTATGTAGATTAATAATGTAGACACAAGTCTTGTCAACGGACCCTTGATAAATTACACAATACAATTACCGTTTGAACGTTGTATTCGGTTCGAAGCTTGGACAGTTCTTGTACGAATATATTTAATATTCGCTTACTTTTTATTGTCTACTTGAACTGCCCTTACTACTCCCTTTAAGTGATGCTTTGTCCACTCCTTGTTCTCGCTTAGTTCCGATTCTACCAGGGGTTCCAGTCTAAGCGGGGTACGGAAGGATGATTTTTAGATACTAAGGTAAGATGGGTCTGGATGAGAAAGCGATTAAAGGGAGAGAAGAGCTAAAGTGCCCTCCTGACGTAGACCTATTCTCATCTAAAAGCTAATCGCTCCTGTAGGGATGTAGATACATAAGCTACAGATTTGGTGAAAGGGGACGGAGGAGGCTGGGAGGCTGCTGAAGTCGCTGTGAAGAGACATCAAACTTGCAGTTTTTGTGTTGTACATCTTAAGCGTCTTTAAATGACTACTGTTGGCAGATAACCAGAACTACCTGGCAAAAAACCACTACTTAGCAGACGCGTTTCGCACTATGAGGTCAGTGCATTGTTCAATGCTGTGAGTCAAAGATTGTTGCTCAGGTGTGTTGTATTATTGTGAGTCTGGGGCGTATAATTGTTCATTATGTGTTCGAAAATAGTGTTAGATTGTGAGTAGGTTTCGTCGTTTAGAATATGTTGTCATTGGTTTTTGTGGTGTTTGTATATTTCGAAGTTTTCTGTTGAGTTTTTTGCTTTTTCGATGAAATGTAGGACTTTTATATTAAATGTAAATATAATGTTGGTGTATGCGCGAGACGATAGAAGGAAAACATAAAAAACACAAAACCTAAATAAAATTTAGCCATCCATATACAGAACACGCTTCATTAACACAAATCTAAAAGTTCTACATTTCATCAAAAAATCAAAAAACTTCGAAATACACAAACACCTCAACACATTCTAAACGACAAAACACACTCACAATCAAATAATATATTCGATCACATGATTAACAATTACTTTATGAACAATGACATCACAGACTCACAATAATATACACACATGAACAACAGTTCCGACCACCAGCATTGAACAATACAGTGATCTAGTGCGAATGGCGTCTGCGAAAAAATATCAGTAAATAGTGTTTTGTTTGCCAAGTGATACCAATAGCAGACATATAAACCTGTAGTGTTACCTAATGTTTGCTTTTTACAAGTCGATTCCTGTTATTTAAACCAAATTCCTTGCACGCTTTGTGTGTGTCTTGTGACTACTGACGTCATGTCCAGCTTATGCCAAAATAACAGCGACTACACCCAGCCCTGCATCATTAGTCAAATAGAAACTTGAACGCATTCGTCCCGAATTGGCTTTCATTCTTGCGTTACGATGGAAAATATTTCCAAACACAATCGACTCTCATTGAAATCAATATTTGTGCTAATTAAATCTGCCAAGTAGGAGTTGAGGAGCGTCCACCCACCAGGCAGACTGACGTCGTCTCGCCCACATGCAGATCGCCCATCATGCATTTTATCCGAAACCTTTATTCTTTTGCCGACTTTATTGTTTTATATCGCGCTGTCTTTGTAATGCAATAATTGTTTTGTATTTTTTAATACCAAAGGCATTTGATTTATTATTTCTGATTTCTAATGGAAGTAAATAATAGGTATTAGATACTTTCAAGGTTGTAACATGACGCATATTTTGTCTATTTTCTTCTATTCTTTACTATTTATTGAAATTCCGTGAACAACATTCTGCGCGTATAACCCTACAAATGTCTGATTTACTATTCACTCTCTCTCAGCTAATTACTTTTAAGACAACTGCCACTGTAATAACGTTTACTGACGTCACAGTAACGGCCTTAGCAATATTATACATCGCTTGAACGAATTACAAACAGAGAAACATTTTAACATGTGAAATTTAAAGATTATATAAATTAAAATAGTTAAACACAATGATTGTTATAATACAAAACAAACTACCATGAAGAACTGCACCCGAGGAAACACAGTTAAATAAGTGTTGAGATAAAAACAATCTGTAACATTCAAACAATATTCAATTTAAAAGACTAATGTCCAAATTTCTGGAAAGATGGCGCTGATAGTATGTCTAGAACAGCAATAGTTTGCCTGCATTGATTTCTTTAATAGGGGGTGGTGTTGCGTGTCAAATCTTTGTGAACGTTTTTTACCGGGTCTCGGCCCCCCAAACTCACATAGTCATGATGGTGACCTATCGCGTGGCAGCTGCATCATGCACATACGTTTTGTATCCCTAACGATATGGCGAATACAGGAATGTCTACTAATCCATGAACTGCTTACCTCTTTCAGTGGATAATCAGAATATAGTGAAATGGAACAGAGCGGTAAGTGCCACCTCAGACAGGGATGAAATGTCTTGGTAAAATAACCTATCAGGAAATACCCAGTGACAAAGCTTGCTAGAACCATTAGGACTGGAGTATCAGTATTCTAGAGAAGAGGTAAAGAAGGGTAATTACCCAATAAATACCTCGTTAGTGAGTCTATTAAGAAAATGTAAAAACCTTGAGAACAGGGTGACTAGTTTACCACTCGGAAGAAAAAATCTATAGAGACGTTGCAGGGACATTGTGGCTTGGGATGTCCGTATGCTTTTGTGTAGCGTGAGTATTACCTTAGAAACACCTTGGTACCGAGTCCATAGTGTATATAGAGACTTCGAGGACTGGGGTATCCGTATGGTATTGGGTAGTGATGGTCATTACCTTAGAAACACCTTGTTATCTAGTCTATAGTGTGTGTATGGACTTCGAGGACTGGGGTATCCGTATGGTATTGGGTAGTGATGGTCATTACCTTAGAAACACCCTGTTATCTAGTCTATAATGTGTGTATGGACTTCGAGGACTGGGGTATCCGTATGAAATTGGGTAGTGATGGTCATTACCTTAGAAACACCCTGTTATCTAGTCTATAATGTGTGTATGGACTTCGAGGACTGGGGTATCCGTATGAAATTGGGTAGTGATGGTCATTACCTTAGAAACACCTTGTTATCTAGTCTATAGTGTGTGTATGGACTTCGAGGACTGGGGTGTCCGTATGGTATTGGGTAGTGATATGTATTACCCCTGTGTTATTACTTTAGTGGGTGTTAATGAGTTTTCAGTGTGAGTGTAGGGACTTTGAGAACAATGGTATTCGTATACTAGGGCCTACTGGGGAGAAATAGTATATTATTTTAGAAATACCTTGTTAGTGAGTCTATAAAGGCAGTGCAGGGACTTGGCGGACTGAGGTATGGCGAATCTATAAGACAATTCAGCATAGAGAATTTCAGAATGGAAGATAAGTCTTGAGCTTCTAAACGTGGTTATCAACAGACTTTCTCAAAGTGTCTAAAATATGGCGTTAAGACTGCTTTGTCCGACCGGAAGCTCTGAGCCCCAAAGCGTGTTTCAAGTTGAACAAAAAATGTTGGATTGAAAAAAAACGAGGTCTAAAATGAAAGGAAAAAAAACAGATCAGTCTAGAATGATGAGAGAAATATTTTTCATGGATGAGTAACATCAGAAACAAAATATTTACTAATTTCTTTCACAAAATTTATAGTAACACAGTATCCATTGTAAAGAGAATTGGACTGCGTTCAGCTTTAAGCAACAGACGCTTCTAAAATTACGATGTCAAACTCGCCAGAAATACGATTTTACAACATTAACGCCATAATTTCTCGTTTCGCAGACAAGTAACGGGTAAGCTACTCTCTTCACACTGGTTGAGAGTAGGTCTAATTCCGGAAGCGTCTGTGTCGTATTTTTCACCGATTCCATTACCAGATGATCGGTGTCTTCTTTCTTTAACTCGAACTACCCTTTCTTTCACTTACTAAGCACTTAATGACGCTTCAGTCTACTTCAGATGTAGGACTCCATACACATGATGCGACGATCCCTCTCTCTGCCCTTTATTTCCTACCAGGAGGTTCTATGCCCCTACCTTAATCTTATCTATATTTACATTCTCCCCTATCCTCCTTAATAACAAGTCTGATCGCTCTGAAACGAATAAATGGTAGTAATGAAACAAATCGTTGGCAGTATTATAGACCTGGAGGTCAACATTCACTACTACACAATTTGCGCGGGGACAATGAAACTGATCAATATAAACCACACAAAATCCATAATGTAGGCCTAAAAGCCCGGAAGTAGCGATCTGTGCGAGGTAAATTCTCGACGTGTTACTTTTGGCGGCAAGTGGTGACAACAATCGCCAGCTACCGCATATAACAGGTGTCTATATTAGGTAGTGTGTGGGGCATGCCCCCGCACAGCCCACTGCAAGTGGCCTTGGCGACCCGTCATTCAAACTGACCACACTTGCCACATATCTTCCTCCATTACGTTTAGGCAAAGTGTAAAGAGAAGGTCAAGCCATCAGTTGGTTTGTTGAGTAAAAAACTTATTTCAGGTTTTGGTTGGGATGAAACCAAAGCTGTTTAGGGTCAATAAACATTTCCAATATTTCGCCGACCCTTGTTATACAAAGTGATATGTTTCGAAGTTCAATTTGTTAGAAGAAAAAAGCAAATAGATGTCTCCATTTAAACTAATTGGTAGGAAAAGTTTATTTCTATTACAGCAAAGTTTTATTTAGTGCCCACACAAACACACTAGAGGTGTATAGACTACATACTCACAAAACAATACTATCAACATATAATGTAAAACAAGTAATATAAACAAATAAAGTCCATTCCTACTTGACTCAACAAAGACAAATTTTATTTGTCTGTATATAGATATTTATCTATATATATTGTTTATATAGCTTTATTATATGAATACTTTTTATTCATCCACTCAAGTTCAGATACATTTTTTTAACTGATGCACAGAAATACCTCCTCCACAGAAATAACCTCCTGCTCTTGAGGTAAATACACTTTTTTCATATGATAATTCATTAATTAAATTTAATGAATTAATTTTAATTTTGTATACGAGTAAAACTTTTCACAAAAGGGGGGAAATATGTAATATAGTTATTTCGTCCCATTTGTAATACAATAAATGATAAAATATGATTTCATAAAGCAGACGATTTTATGTTATAGGTTATGTGGATAAACAGCTGTTTTAACAGTTACTTTATTCAATTAATTGTAATTATGTAATAAAAAGTAACTCAAATAATTTTTTTTTTGTTCACAAGTGTGTTTGACTTTATCAAATATCCCAATTTTAGAATATTGTTGTTTCAAGTATGCCTGTGCTACTTCACATGTTGGCTGCGAATGAAGTGATATCTGACAAGTAGAAAACGCCAGGAACTGCTGATGACATGTTTAATCCATTGAGGTTAAGTTATTAGTGTTCTGTACAGTCTAAGGGAATCGAAATAATTCCGAATTTAGTAGTAACTGTAACTGTTTTGTGTTGTGCCAATTTATTACTTTTTAATATTTATTTGTAATCATTAATATTAAAAAAGAATAATTGTGAATTAGAATATGTTAAAAAATTAATAAAATGCTAATTACGGTAGTACAAGAGCCTTGATCTAGTGTCACTCTTCTATGCACGACTGCAATCTCCAATGCACAACTGAATAATAAAGTGTGAAAAGACAGGTTTTGAGATAGTCAATAGACTACATTAATAAGGGTCAAGTAGATTAAACATTTCAGAAATAAATGTCTTAGTTTCTTGAAGCAAAGACGAAAACCAATGTTGAGAAACCCTCGTATGGAGATAATAAGATATTAACAAGGGCCAAAGAGACTAAACATTCAAGAAAAAAATTACGTACTTCTTTGAAGCTAAGACAAAAATCAATGTTGAGAAACACTCGTCTGTACGTCTGTACGTCTGCTCAACACATTTTGCAGTGACAAAATAGTTTCATCCATGGGAAACAATAGGTTAACATGTCATGCAAAATATTACTTTGTGGTAATGTGGGCTCATCTGTTAATGCAGGTGATCGATTTGCTACGTAATCCTTTAGGACATTAATCTGCATTTGTTATAGTATGTAAAATGTGATTGACAAGTATTTTACAATCCTTTGAGTTGTGTTATTTTAATATTATATTACTAATTGTGTGTAGAAAGTGTTTTTATGGATATTATATACAGTGGTGTGAGTGTTGTGCATGCCGGAGGTGCTAATCACCTTTTTGTGGATTACATGATTTATGATAAATAAAACTAAATGACTGCTTTCAATATTCTCTAACTATTCATGAGGACTTGACCATCTCTTACACGTCATGGTTTATAATATCATTTAAATGCCAAAATTACACTTGTAACATCTTCCTAGATGCCTGGAAGAATATATCAACACATTGGTAAATTGAGAAAAAAATAATTATATACCAGCTCCTGGAAAGTTTTAGGTTAGTGCTCAACTGCGAACATGTTGACACTGAAACAAGATTGACAGTAAAACCAGTAGATTATCTTTTGTTAAATACATCTTGGCTGATGTTTTCTTGGTAGCAATCTTTTGTTTCGAATCTTTATTTCCGCATATACTACTGTGTATGTGATCATAATGTTTGTAGAGTACTGTGGGCTTGTCTGTTTAGATTTGTGTCAGTCCTTTGTTAACAAAATCCATTCTTATGTAAATTTTATTTTTATGTTATCATCGTATGTTTGAAGAATTGTTAAATTGTTTTAAATGTCAGGTAGCATTACTGTATTATTAAGTTGTGATGGATTGATTATGATTTTATGTTGAAGCTTTTTGAATAAATTTTGTGCCATAACTAACACGTTTTAGTTCTGGGATGTAAGATTTTGGACTGTTTTTGAAGTAAATAGTATAGTTCGTTTTAAGTTGGCTTTTTTGTGAATATATGTTTTTTTTAATATTATTAATGTGTAATTTTTGTTTTAGAATGTACATATTAAGGTATTTATTACAGTTTACAGTTTACATTAATTGCTATGTGAATTAATGTAGTCATTGCATTTTATTCTCCAATGGTAGATGCTGATCATAGATCATGTTAAAGTTTGTTATATTGACGTTAATTTATAATTAACTTTTTTTTAACGAAAACCCTAACTTTAAAATGTTAACCATTCAACACAAAAACAACAGAAGCAATCTTCTCTATATTACATCAACTTGATGGCAACTACATTCCCACTACCATAAAATGGGAAAACAAACGCATAGTAACTGATGACATGCTGAAAAATACAATCAAACTAACAAGACACAATTAATTTTTAGTTTCAGTAATACAACTTAAAAAAACATATACAAACTAAAAAACCCTCAATTTTGTAAACTTAAAAACTAAGTAGGCCTAGACTTAAAAACTTTATACTTAAATTTACTAAACGTTCAGACGTAAGTTGCAGATTATTTCCTTGTCGAATCAGGTTAACATTAAAAGCAGGTTTTAATGCTTTTAAAGGCGATCGATTAGGAGGACTGTTATCGCCTAAGAAGTGTGGGAAGGAATGTGATTATAGGTAGGAATAAGGTAGGGACATAGTTAACTCATAATGAGGGAAAATTATGTCATTGTATGAGGAGAGTTGCTTATCTGAAGTACATCTGCCTCGACGGCAACAGCGTAATACCATCATATGACAACATGAAACAAAATCAAAAAGACTTTTAAATTAAAAACAATTAAACGCAATTGGTAATATCAAGAAATTTGGAAACACAGCAATTGATGCCTTATTATAAATCATCCTATCAGATAAAAGAACAATATTTAGACGAAACGCATCAACAACGGGACAGGCTAGAATTCTCGACTTTCCCTTGTATGGTGATTAACATGGTAATGGTATTACGTTTCTTAGTGTACACGATAATGTAAGCTTTTAAAGCATGAGTGGAGAGAGAAAGAATGAGAAAGAGAGAGTGAGAGAGTCAGACAAACAGAGACACATAAAACAAAGTGAGAAAGAGAGATGAGAGAAAGAGATAGAGAGAGAGTGAGAAAGAGAATGAGAAAAATAGATAGACAAAGAAAGATAGTAAGAGAGAGAGAGAGAGTGATAAAGATAAAGAAAGAGAACGTGTAAGATAGAGAGTAAAAGTAAGAGAGAGAGAACGATTAAGAGAGAGTGAGAAAGAGAATAAGAGAGAGGAAGAGAAAGAAAACGAGTAAGAGAGAGATAAAGAGCAAGAGATAGAGAGAGAGAGAGTGAGAGAAAGGGACATGGAGTGTGAACAAGAGAGCGAAAAGGACAAAAAGTATTTGGAAGAGAGAGAGAGAGAGAGAGAGGAAAGGGGAGGTGAAGAAAAGTGAATTAAAAAAAAATAATGTCTAAGCGCTCCAACGACGAGATGGAGCATTCTTGTAATTTACCATTAACTGAGATTTGCAACTGCCTCCGCCTACCACTTAAGCGGTAATTACCGCTCCTTACAACCGGTCATTATTCAATGAAATGAATTATTTTCCAGAAGCCACCATTTATCAGCTGCCTAGGTCGACTTTCGCAAGGTCAACGCAGGACAACGTTTGACATCTCCCCACTAAGATCATGTCGTTAATTATTGCATCCAGCTTAATTGCATTTCTATTCACTCAACCTTCTCCGCCATAGTGCGCATGCGCAGAGTTTTTCTGTTCTCAGCTTTATAATACAAGTCCAGCTATTTTAACTACTTGCAAACGCTGCTATGTAACACGAATATGCAGAGACCGGCTTTTAGTCTCTTCCACTTTGCGATCCTTCTCATGTCTTCGTACTGATGACCCACATCGAGTAGACCATTATACAACTCTAGCCTTATTTCAATTCCTTTTATAAGTTCACACTCTCCCTATATATATATATATATATATATATATATATATATATATATATATATATATATATATATATATATATATATATATATGAAGTTGATAAATTACTATTGTAAATACTTTTATCCACCACTAAGTGCAATAGTTTTACCTTGTTGTGATGAGGCACCTTTCGGTCACTTGACCATTGTACATTACAAAAATAGCAATAGAAAATGGATACAACAAACACCTTATAAAAAACATATACAATAAATTTACAAAAAAACCTAACCTCAACACAACACTACAACCTGAACACAAAAATAATAAAAATAAAAAAATCTACCTAAAATATAAATACACCAATAACAAAATAGAAAAACTAACAAATATATACAACAAAGAATACTACACTCCAACATAAAAACCAAACAACAAAATAACAAAATATCTTAATAACACAAGCCACAAAACAAATACAGAAAAACATAACCTATCAGGAGTTTACAAAGTTACATGTAACGACTGCAATGCATTATACATAGGGAAAACGACCAGATCATTTAAAATAAGATTTGAAGAACATTACAGAGCATTCAAAAATAAAAATACAAAAGTATCAAATGTTGCAGTTCACCTAATATCACATAAACATGAAATAACAAACTACGAAAATAACCTAACCATACTAGAAATAAATAATAACCCAATAGAACTAAACTCACTAGAAAAATACTACATTTATAAAAACACACACAACAATTTAATGAACCTACAGACCACATATACAGAAGACATACTATAGAAAAACATCATACACGCAGATCAAAAAAAAAAAAATGCTTGTAACGTCAACAAATACCAACATCACGGACCGAACATCTACACCAGAAAAATAATCAGTGATTCGACAATGGTCAAGTGACCGAAAGGTGCCTCATCACAACAAGGTAAAATTATTGCACTTAGTGGTGGATAAAAGTATTTACAATAGTAATATATCAACTTCATAAAGTCAGTGCAACGGAAAAATAATGGACAACGTAAAATATCAATATATATATATATATATATATATATATATATATATATATATATATATCTTTTTCAAATGATTTTCAAACGCAAATAAACTACTTTTTATTCATTCACTGAGGTTCAAATATTTTTGTTTAAACTTGTACTGGATGACACTTGATATTGATAGAGTTTTTTCAAATATCAATTCATTAATTCAATTTAATGAATATAAAAAAGTTTAGTTTTATATGGGAAAAAACTTTTTTAAAACGGGCAAGGTATGCAATCTAGTTATTTCGTCCCATTTGGCTTAAAAAAGGTGATAACATATGATTTCATAAAACAGCTGTTATAGGTGATGTGGTAGAACAGCTGTTTGAACGCACAGGTTATGTTACTTTATTTTTATTAATTGTAACTATTTAATAACAATTAACTTAAATAAAAATTTTCTTTGTTGACCTAAGTAGGGATTTGCGTTAGAAGCTTTGTTTATATTAATTGTTCTTACTAGGAATAGGGAAAATTTCGTGTCATTTCTTATACGTACTAGGTAGTCAACTCTTCAGATGCGAATTAATTTTAATTTTAAAAATAATACTTTTTTTCATGTTGACATAAGGATGTCTTTTATTTTAAATTAAAGCATTTTAATATACTTATTTTTGCATGCTGTGTGTATTTGAAACTGTATTAGAGGCCATATTTAGGAATATAGAGTCAAACAAAACTCTGTGCTCAGAAACAAATCGTATCAAGAGCTGTTCCAAACAACACCCGAAATCTTTTTATTTTCTTTTCGATTTTTCGTCAATTAACAAAGCTATTGTTCTCTAAACATAAACAAAATGAATTAAGTAAGAATTATAAAGCAAACGTTATTCAAAGGTCCAGACACTGTGTGAAATTGTCAGCTTGATAGTGTGCTTCTAAAAAAAAGCAAAAGGATGAAAGATGGTGAAGAAGAGAAGATAATGACCAATGGGGGAGTTACGTCGTCCAGTATGGCACAAAGATAAAACAATAACGTGACGTAAGACGCTAAGAGCCCTGTGGCTACACCCGCAAGGCGTAGACCTGTTGAATTACAACTACTATAATTGCTTTAATTGGTGAAACTTCAATTACCCGAAGCAATTGGTGTCACGCCAACGTCGTTTGGCTTCACCTACAGAGTGTCAAAGAACTGCGTTCACTCTCTGACGTCAGACTAACGTTATTTGGGGTGTGTTTGAAGTAGTAACAGCTGTTTAAAACAATCAGCTCTGTCTAACCCGCACCAGATGGTTACATAATACTCTCGATACACATATAAACATCACCCATTTACAGTATGAGCAGGTGTTGCTGTTGTTTACGAAAATCACATATCTCTAAAAACATCTAACTTGCGCTTTTTTGTACCTATTAAACCAGCGTTCGTATTCCAATTCAATAGAATTCTTCAATTAAATACTAATGTTCTAACTCAGTACAGTATAAAAGGATCCGACCACAAATTCTTGATGTTACACATAACTGCAGTGCAATATTTCTTCTTCACTTTTATTAGTATTGTCGTAAATATGTCCCGATACACTGTAAATATACAGCCTGACAAACTCTTGAAAATGAACGTGTAAATAATGTACGTATTTCATTTATATTTTACCCTAAAATGAGTGTAAACTATTACTTTATAAAGTAATAAACGCTCATTACAACGTTTTTTTTGTAATCAGTAATAAAACTGATTATCTCTAAAAACCTAATAATTTATAGGGAGCTCCCGATACCGTGCGGAGGAGCTGCCGATACCGTGTGGGGGAGCTACCGATGCCGTATGGGAAAACTTCTTATATCTTGTATTGAGTTCCTGATACCGTGTGGCGGAGCTAAAGATGGCGTGTTCGAAAACTCCAGATATCTTGTAGCGAGATCCTGATAACGTGGGTAGGAGCTATCGATACCGTATGGGGGAGCTACCGATACCGTGTGGGGGAGTTACCAATGCCGTATGGGAAAACTTCTGATATCTTGTAGGAAGTTCCTGATACCGTGTGGAGGAGCTACCGATAACGTGTGAAGGAGCTACCGATGCCGTATGGGAAAACTTCTGATATCTTGTAGCAAGTTCCCGATACCGTGTGGAGGAGCTACCGATAACGTGTGAAGGAGCTCCCGATGACGTGTTGGAAAACTCCAGATATCTTGTAGGAAGTTCCTGATACCGTGTGGAGGAGCTACCGATAACGTGTGGAGGAGCTACCAATGCCGTATGGGAAAACTTCTGATATCTTGTAGGGAGTTCCTGATACCGTGTGGAGGAGCTACCGATAACGTGTGGGGGAGCTACCGATGCCGTATGGGAAAACTTCTGATATCTTGTAGGAAGTTCCTGATACCGTGTGGAGGAGCTACCGATAACGTGTGGAGGAGCTACCAATGCCGTATGGGACAACTTCTGATATCTTGTAGGAAGTTCCTGATACCGTGTGGAGGAGCTACCGATAACGTGTGGAGGAGCTACCAATGCCGTGTTGGAAAACTCCAGATATCTTGTAGGAAGTTCCTGATACCGTGTGGAGGAGCTACCGATACCGTGTGGAGGAGCTACCGATGGCGTGTGGGATAACTCCAAATATCTTGTAGGGAGATCCTGATATCGTGTTTAGGAGCTCTCGATAGTGTGATTGAGCTACCGATGCTGAGTAGGAATACTCCTGATTTCTTGTAGGGAGCTCTTGATACCGTGTGGGGGGCTATCAATGCCGTACGATTGATTTACCAATCGTCTACTAATAAACTACCGTTGTGGGGTTACCGATGCAGTGAGGGTACACAATCAGTTCATGTTTAGAAAAAAGTGCAAGACCAAAACAATAGGAAAACACTTATCTTTAATTTATTAAATGCTCCCCATATAATTACACTATCTGAATACACTCTTTTATATGAGTTGGGGATATTTTAAATTATTTTTAAATGTTATAAAAAGAAATTTATCAATTCGGTATCATAATAAATAAAGTGCCTCCCAATATATATATATATATATATATATATATATATATATATATATATATATATGTGTGTGTGTGTGTGTGTGTGTGTGTGTGTGTGTGTGTGTGTGTGTGTGTGTGTAAATGATTATTTTTATAACCCGAAACAAACAATCATACTTATGAAAACTAATATTTCATATTTTTCTTACTTTGTTAAGTAAACAATTTAGGCAGCATAAACACTCATTTATAAATAGTAATTTTGTAATAAAGTTACCCTTTATACAACGTTATGTCAGGTTACATATGAATAAATAAAACGGTAAAGCTAAAATTAGAGACGGGATGATGAATGCCAGAGCCAGCTTGATTTCGTTACTAATAATATAGGTACTGTGCCGGGATATAATTGTGATACCGGGTTTTCATTATTTTTAGCAAAAACAAAATATTTATAAATATTTTAAAATGTCACTGAATTGTGTGCAAAGTCACTCACTGCTTCCATTGAAATACAACCGATTATAAAACTTAAGCGTAAAAAGTGGTTCCACTGTGTGTTAATGGGTTTACTCGCATACGTCACCCGTAACGTACCTGTCCGGTTTGTCTTGTTTTGTGTACATCTCCTTCATCCCTCCTTCCTCATTCTCTCTCCCTTCTAATCCAGTGGAATTAACAAGAAGATAAAACAACTGCGTTATTTTACATAAACGAGTTTCAGAGTCCCGGTATTATGGTGCAAGGTATAAAATTATAATTTACACAATAAAAATATATAAATTTTTAATGACCAGATTTTAACAATAGATTAGTAAACAATTTAGATATAAATATGAATATTGGAAATTATGAATTATCATATTGATGGGCTGGAAGTTGGTATTTATCAAATTTACCCCGTACATTTTTCCAATACGAGAATCAAAGACCGGCTTATTTAATCGTTTAGGACAATGAACCCTCTTGTCCCAACCCCTGATAACTTTATGTCCTTAAAGGCACCATGTGTTTTTAGTCCAAGTCGTACAAGATAAGCTTTTATTGCTTCTAAAATAACCATGGCGCACTTGAAACTATTAGACTATATGGTGGGAAAGAAGGTTTTACAGTTTGTTATATTTACGTTACGTAAGATTTATATCAAGACGCCTGCCAGTCTGCGTACTCGGGTAGTTTGTCAGTAGGCATCTCCTAAAATAATTTTTATACAATTTTAAAGCCAATTCTCAATAGTTCTTTTATTTTATTTCCGCAGCAGGAAAATAAACAATGTTTAGTATTTACAACACAAAATCCGTAGTTCTTAATGAATACACTATTTAACACCGTTGCATCAATACACAAATGTACACAATGCTATCAAAACACTATTGTAAAACGTTGCAATAATGTACTACTATTGTACAACCTTGCAAGAATACGCTACTTGCAGTACTAAAATACACTATTTAACACCGTTGCATCTAGAGAACCTTGCAACAATACACTAATGCAAACCCTGGCATCAAAACATTATTGTAAAGCTTTGCAACGATACACTATTGTACAACCTTGCAAGAATACGCTACTTGCAATACTAAAATACACTATTTAACACCGTTGCATCTAGAGAACCTTGCAACAATACACTAATGCAAACCCTGGCATCAAAACATTATTGTAAAACGTTGCAATAATGTACTACTATTGTACAACCTTGCAAGAATACGCTACTTGCAGTACTAAAATACACTATTTAACACCGTTGCATCTAGAGAACCTTGCAACAATACACTAATGCAAACCCTGGCATCAAAACATTATTGTAAAGCTTTGCAACGATACACTATTGTACAACCTTGCAAGAATACGCTACTTGCAATACTAAAATACACTATTTAACACCGTTGCATCTAGAGAACCTTGCAACAATACACTAATGCAAACCCTGGCATCAAAACATTATTGTAAAACGTTGCAATAATGTACTACTATTGTACAACCTTGCAAGAATACGCTACTTGCAATACTAAAATACACTATTTAACACCGTTGCATCTAGAGAATCTTGCAACAATACACTAATGCAAACCCTGGCATCAAAACACTATTGTAAAACGTTGCAATAATGTACTACTATTGTACAACCTTGCAAGAATACGCTACTTGCAATACTAAAATACACTATTTAACACCGTTGCATCTAGAGAACCTTGCAACAATACACTAATGCAAACCCTGGCATCAAAACATTATTGTAAAGCTTTGCAACGATACACTAATGTACAACCTTGCAAGAATACGCTACTTGCAATACTAAAATACACTATTTAACACCGTTGCATCTAGAGAACACTATGCAATTACATCAAGACAGTAGTTTACAGCCTTGCACCAAATCCGTAAAGTACGAGCTTTGATTAAGGCACTTTACAGTCTTGCAACAAGTTAGTACTGTATTTCACAGCCTGGCAACGATACACTAATGTACAGTTTTGCAGTAATACATTATTGTAAAGCCTTACAATTGATAGTACTTTTGCCCCTAACATCAAGACAGAAAACTTTAAATAAGTTGCAATAACTTGCAACAAGACACTACTGTACAATCTTGCATCAAAGCACAATTGTGTACACCTGTAACGATAATGTACACAAGTTAATAATCACTTTACAGTAGCCTACATGTATACCGAGAAAAAAACCAAGAGACAGATGTGATATATTTGTTGGAAAAAAATCTAATATTAAATTAGCCAGAACTTTAAAAAAACGTAATGTTTGGATAACGTGGCAATCTGTAAGCTTGTGAGCTCGGTTACCTGTGAGCTGTAGATAAAAAAAAAGTTGCAAACAATAGAAGAATAGGGATAATCATAGACCAAGAACAAGTGACTGAGAAATTAGACCATACCGTAATCAAATGCTGCCTAGTAACCTTGTCTTATTATAAACATATATAGAATAAATTTATTTGAGTTTTGAACGGAAATAAATATTTTTTTAATTAGAAAAATTGAAGGAATTCTGGCGGAGCTAAGGAGAGGGGCTGTCGGGCTTGTGCATGAGTGTCCGCTAACCATAAATGGACGCTGCAGGGGAGTAGTGAATATAGACAGCCCAGCAATTATAAGAGTTTTAATGTTATCCAATTACTTGCTTAGAAAATACTTTTAGTTATTCAATCTCTACAGTGGAGTACAAAAGAAATCCACACAACAACAAATACGACGTAAAGGAGACCTTATACGCTGGAGACGCCTTCGTCGCTGACCACCTTCAACAAGAATTCAGATCCTTGCAATTTCTTAAATCGTTCTAGTATTTATTTGTGTAGGCACTATTATATTAGTCTTATAAAATATTGTTCTTATAAAACCTAGGTAAATAAGGGTGCACATAAGGATACATGAGGGAGAAAAATGGAGTTGTCGTACTTTTTATTCATATATTTTATTATTTTACACTATGATTTATTTTTCTCATGAACAATATTATTTTGTTTCTGTAGATAATTTAATTTACAACACTTTATTTATTTCATTAGGCCTAGTATCAAATTCCAGCGTAAACTATTTGAAGAAAAATTAAACAAAAAATCAAAACAGTAAATTAATAAAGACTTTCTAACATCTATGAATCTTCATCAATACTAAATTACTGGATAGGCAGTACATATGCTGCAATTACGTATTTCTCGCCTATACAGTTTACAACTGGGTTTATGTAATACTTTAATCTTTAAAAAGCAATAGCAAACACAGTAGCATAAATATAATTAATAAACAGTTAAAAAAAAATTTGCTACAAATATTTACACAACTTAATGCACGTTTCGCTAACATAAGTAGCATACTGCGAACTAAATCCTAACACCTTATAACTAGTGATAAGTAGTTGCAACTCCAGTAGTAAAAAGTATTAGGTTTATTTGTAACGTTATGACGGTCAAATTTTGTAAGCTGGCACTTGGTTCTTAGGTAGAAAATATATATTCGTCATCTAGAAAACATCCCTCATCGGGGCCATAAATTGTGGCTTATCCGTCCCAACCCTTAGACAATCCTGTTACCACGATTCTGTGAACGCCCTATTTACATTTGTTGTTATCCTTGCTATAAGTTACGTTAAAAGTTATTAATAAGTAACAAAATATTGAGTCAGTGAAGTTCAAGGGTCGATGTTTTTGAAAGTGGCCTGCAAGCGCCTCCACCCTCCCCTCGTCCTCGTCCTCCCGCCAAGGCCAGCAGCCCTTAGGTGCCAGCTTATAAAATTTTACCAACAGTGTTAGCGGAATGTGCATAAAGGTTGTGTAAATATTTGTAGCAATGGTTTTTAATTGTTTAATTATTATAATGGTAGAAATACTAATGAATAGCATAAAACAACTAACCCAATTTTAATTATCTTGTGCATTAGTATTTCTATTAATATATTTTATTACAAGTCTTTAGTATCGTATCATTATTGTCTATAGTTTGGTTTAGAACAGAATAGGATTCTGCGAGGGTGAAATCGATCAGAGGGAGTGGGGATTACAGCCGTCTGAGCTAATAGGAAATTCACATCTTGCTGCTTGGGTGAGCCTTGTTTGCCAGTTCCACGTTAAACTTCCGTTCGTCGCTCAGTGTTATCGTAACTGAAGTGGAGTAATTGGTGGTGTAGCTTGCTTGGTTTTGCAGTTTCAGTCGCTGGCAGTGGCGGGTTGACTGTCAATGCGTTCGAACTGACAACACTGCATCCCTACCCTGCAACAGACCCATTCATATTCTACTTTAAATCAAAGTATAGTAATTATTTTAATCCTACTAAATCCTAGATGCACAAACATTCCTTGCAATTCGTATTGGATAATAATCACACTGTCTGAACGCTTTAAAACAAGCCTAAGTATTACGCAGATTGTGTAAGAAAAGAAGATGACTTATTCAGTCAGTGTTTCAATATAAAGATAAAAACATGTAAAACCCTAGAACCAGCTAGCTACTTTTATTGTCCGCTTGGCGTATTTGTGATACTATAGGGTCGGAGTTAAAGAGCTCCTCTATTAGGGAAGCTAATAAAAACATATAAAAACCTAGAACCAGCTGGCTACTTTTATTGTCCGCTTGGCGCATTTGTGATACTATAGGGTCGGAGTTAAAGAGCTCCTCTATTAGGGAAGCTAATAAAAACATGTAAAAACCTAGAACCAGCTAGCTACTTTTATTGTCCGTTTGGCGCATTTGTGATACTATAGGGTCGGAGTTAAAGAGCTCCTCTATTAGGGAAGCTAATAAAAACATGTAAAAACCTAGAACCAGCTAGCTACTTTTATTGTCCGCTTGGAGCATTTATGATACTATAGGGTCGGAGTTAAAGAGCTCCTCTATTAGGGAAGCTAATAAAAACATGTAAAAACCTAGAACCAGCTAGCTACTTTTATTGTCCGCTTGGCGCATTTGATACCATAGGATCAGAGTAAAAGAGCTCCTCTATTATGGAAGCTAATAAAAACATGTAAAAACCTAGAACCAGCTAGCTACTTTTATTGTCCGTTTGGCGCATTTGTGATACTATAGGGTCGGAGTTAAAGAGCTCCTCTATTAGGGAAGCTAATAAAAACATGTAAAAACCTAGAACCAGCTAGCTACTTTTATTGTCCGCTTGGCGCATTTGTGATACTATAGGGTCGGAGTTAAAGAGCTCCTCTATTAAGGAAGCTAATAAAAACATGTAAAAACCTAGAACCTGCTAGCTACTTTTATTGTCCGCTTGGCGCATTCGTGATACTATAGGGTCGGAGTTAAAGAGCTCCTCTATTAGGGAAGCTAATAAAAACATGTACAAACCTAGAACCAGCTAGCTACTTTTATTGTCCGTTTGACGCATTTGTGATACTATAGGGTCGGAGTTAAAGAGCTCCTCTATTAGGGAAGCTAATAAAAACATGTACAAACCTAGAACCAGCTAGCTACTTTTATTGTCCGTTTGGCGCATTTGTGATACTATAGGGTCGGAGTTAAAGAGCTCCTCTATTAGGGAAGCTAATAAAAACATGTAAAAACCTAGAACCTGCTAGCTACTTTTATTGTCCGCTTGGCGCATTTGTGATACTATAGGGTCGGAGTTAAAGAGCTCCTATATTAGGGAAGCTAATAAAAACATGTAAAAACCTAGAACCAGCTAGCTACTTTAATTGTCCGCTTGGCGCATTTGTGACACTATAGGGTCGGAGTTAAAGAGCTCCTCTATTAGGGAAGCTAATAAAAACATGTAAAAACCTAGAACCAGCTAGCTACTTTTATTGTCCGCTTGGCGCATTTGTGATACTATAGGGTCGGAGTTAAAGAGCTCCTCTATTAGGGAAGCTAATAAAAACATGTAAAAACCTAGAACCAGCTAGCTACTTTTATTGTCCGCTTGGAGCATTTATGATACTATAGGGTCGGAGTTAAAGAGCTCCTCTATTACGGAAGCTAATAAAAACATGTAAAAACCTAGAACCAGCTAGCTACTTTTATTGTCCGCTTTTCGCATTAGTGATACTATAGGGTCGGAGTTAAAGAGCTCCTCTGTTAGGGAAGCTAATAAAAACATGTAAAAACCTAGAACCAGCTAGCTACTTTTATTGTCCGTTTGGCGCATTTGTGATACTATAGGGTCGGAGTTAAAGAACTCCTCTATTAGGGAAGCTAATAAGAACATGTAAAAACCTAGAACCAGCTAGCTACTTTTACTGTCCGCTTGGCGCATTTGTGATACTATAGGGTCGGAGTTAAAGAGCTCCTCTATTAGGGAAGCTAATAAAAACATGTAAAAACCTAGAACCAGCTAGCTACTTTTATTGTCCGCTTGGCGCATTAGTGATACTATAGGGTCGGAGTTAAAGAGCTCCTCCATTAGGGAACCTAATAAAAACATGTACAAACCTAGAACCAGCTAGCTACTTTTATTGTCCGTTTGGCGCATTTGTGATACTATAGGGTCGGAGTTAAAGAGCTCCTCTATTAGGGAAGCTAATAAAAACATGTACAAACCTAGAACCAGCTAGCTACTTTTATTGTCCGTTTGGCGCATTTGTGATACTATAGGGTCGGAGTTAAAGAACTCCTCTATTAGGGAAGCTAATAAAAACATGTAAAAACCTAGAACCAGCTAGCTACTTTTATTGTCCGCTTGGCGCATTAGTGATACTATAGGGTCGGAGTTAAAAAGCTCCTCTATTAGGGAAGCTAATAAAAACATGTAAAAACCTAGAACCAGCTAGCTACTTTTATTGTCCGCTTGGCGCATTTGTGACACTAAAGGGTCGGAGTTAAAGAGCTCCTCTATTAGTGAAGCTAATAAAAACATGTAAAAACCTAGAACCAGCTAGCTACTTTTATTGTCCGTTTGGCGCATTTGTAAAACTATAGGGTCGGAGTTAAAGAGCTCCTCTATTAGTGAAGCTAATAAAAACATGTAACAACCTAGAACCAGCTAGCTACTTTAATTGTCCGCTTGGCGCATTTGTGACACTATAGGGTCGGAATTAAAGAGCTCCTCTATTAGGGAAGCTAATAAAAACATGTAAAAACCTAGAACCAGCTAGCTACTTTTATTGTCCGCTTGGCGCATTTGTGATACTATCGGGTCGGAGTTAAAGAGCTCCTCTATTATTGAAGATAATAAAAACATGTAAAAACCTAGAACCAGCTAGCTACTTTTATTGTCCGCTTGGAGCATTTATGATACTATAGGGTCGGAGTTAAAGAGCTCCTCTATTAGGGAAGCTAATAAAAACATGTAAAAACCTAGAACCAGCTAGCTACTTTTATTGTCCGCTTTTCGCATTAGTGATACTATAGGGTCGGAGTTAAAGAGCTCCTCTATTAGGGAAGCTAATAAAAACATGTAAAAACCTAGAACCAGCTAGCTACTTTTATTGTCCGTTTGGCGCATTTGTGATACTATAGGGTCGGAGTTAAAGAACTCCTCTATTAGGGAAGCTAATAAGAACATGTAAAAACCTAGAACCAGCTAGCTACTTTTATTGTCCGCTTGGCGCATTTGTGATACTATAGGGTCGGAGTTAAAGAGCTCCTCTATTAGGGAAGCTAATAAAAACATGTAAAAACCTAGAACCAGTTAGCTAGGGTGCTTTTATTGTCCGCTTGGCGCATTTGTGATACCATAGGATCAGAGTAAAAGAGCTCCTCTATTATGGAAGCTAATAAAAACATGTAAAAACCTAGAACCAGCTAGCTACTTTTATTGTCCGTTTGGCGCATTTGTGATACTATAGGGTCGGAGTTAAAGAGCTCCTCTATTAGGGAAGCTAATAAAAACATGTAAAAACCTAGAACCAGCTAGCTAGGGTGCTTTTATTGTCCGCTTGGCGCATTTGTGATACCATAGGGTCGGAGTTAAAGAGCTCCTCTATTAGGGAAGCTAATAAAAACATGTAAAAACCTAGAACCAGCTAGCTACTTTTATTGACCGCTTGGCGCATTTGTGATACTATAGGGTCGGAGTTAAAGAGCTCCTCTATTAAGGAAGCTAATAAAAACATGTAAAAACCTAGAACCAGCTAGCTACTTTTATTGTCCGCTTCGCGCATTCGTGATACTATAGGGTCGGAGTTAAAGAGCTCCTCTATTAGGGAAGCTAATAAAAACATGTACAAACCTAGAACCAGCTAGCTACTTTTATTGTCCGTTTGACGCATTTGTAATACTATAGGGTCGGAGTTAAAGAGCTCCTCTATTAGGGAAGCTAATAAAAACATGTACAAACCTAGAACCAGCTAGCTACTTTTATTGTCCGTTTGGCGCATTTGTGATACTATAGGGTCGGAGTTAAAGAGCTCCTCTATTAGGGAAGCTAATAAAAACATGTAAAAACCTAGAACCTGCTAGCTACTTTTATTGTCCGCTTGGCGCATTTGTGATACTATAGGGTCGGAGTTAAAGAGCTCCTATATTAGGGAAGCTAATAAAAACATGTAAAAACCTAGAACCAGCTAGCTACTTTAATTGTCCGCTTGGCGCATTTGTGACACTATAGGGTCGGAGTTAAAGAGCTCCTCTATTAGGGAAGCTAATAAAAACATGTAAAAACCTAGAACCAGCTAGCTACTTTTATTGTCCGCTTGGCGCATTTGTGATACTATAGGGTCGGAGTTAAAGAGCTCCTCTATTAGGGAAGCTAATAAAAACATGTAAAAACCTAGAACCAGCTAGCTACTTTTATTGTCCGCTTGGAGCATTTATGATACTATAGGGTCGGAGTTAAAGAGCTCCTCTATTAGGGAAGCTAATAAAAACATGTAAAAACCTAGAACCAGCTAGCTACTTTTATTGTCCGCTTGGAGCATTAGTGATACTATAGGGTCGGAGTTAAAGAGCTCCTCTATTAGGGAAGCTAATAAAAACATGTAAAAACCTAGAACCAGCTAGCTACTTTTATTGTCCGCTTGGCGCATTTGTGACACTAAAGGGTCGGAGTTAAAGAGCTCCTCTATTAGTGAAGCTAATAAAAACATGTAAAAACCTAGAACCAGCTAGCTACTTTTATTGTCCGCTTGGCGCATTTGTAAAACTATAGGGTCGGAGTTAAAGAGCTCCTCTATTAGTGAAGCTAATAAAAACATGTAACAACTTAGAACCAGCTAGCTACTTTAATTGTCCGCTTGGCGCATTTGTGACACTATAGGGTCGGAGTTAAAGAGCTCCTCTATTAGGGAAGCTAATAAAAACATGTAAAAACGTAGAACCAGCTAGCTACTTTTATTGTCCGATTGGCGCATTTGTGATACTATAGGGTCGGAGTTAAAGAGCTCCTCTATTATTGAAGCTAATAAAAACATGTATAAACCTAGAACCAGCTAGCTACTTTTATTGTCCGTTTGGCGCATTTGTGATACTATAGGGTCGGAGTTAAAGAACTCCTCTATTAGGGAAGCTAATAAGAACATGTAAAAACCTAGAACCAGCTAGCTACTTTTATTGTCCGCTTGGCGCATTTGTGATACTATAGGGTCGGAGTTAAAGAGCTCCTCTATTAGGGAAGCTAATAAAAACATGTAAAAACCTAGAACCAGCTAGCTACTTTTATTGTCCGCTTGGCGCATTAGTGATACTATAGGGTCGGAGTTAAAGAGCTCCTCTATTAGTGAAGCTAATAAAAACATGTAAAAACCTAGAACCAGCTAGCTACTTTTATTGTCCGCTTGGCGCATTTGTGACACTAAAGGGTCGGAGTTAAAGAGCTCCTCTATTAGTGAAGCTAATAAAAACATGTAAAAACCTAGAACCAGCTAGCTACTTTTATTGTCCGCTTGGCGCATTTTTGATACTATAGGGTTGGAGTTAAAGAGCTCCTCTATTAGTGAAGCTAATAAAAACATGTAAAAACCTAGAACCAGCTAGCTACTTTTATTGTCCGCTTGGCGCATTTGTGATACTATAAGGTCGGAGTTAAAAAGCTCCTCTATTAGGGAAGCTAATAAAAACATGTAAAAACCTAGAACCAGCTAGCAACTTTTATTGTCCGCTTGGCGCATTTGTGATACGATAGGGTCGGAGTTAAAGAGCTCCTCTATTAGGCAAGCTAATAAAACCATGTAAAAACCTAGAACCAGCTAGCTACTTTTATTGTCCGCTTGGCGCATTTATGATACTATAGGGTCGGAGTTAAAGAGCTCCTCTATTAGGGAAGCTAATAAAAACATGTAAAAACCTAGAACCAGCTAGCTACTTTTATTGTCCGCTTGGCGCATTTGTGATACTATATGGTCGGAGTTAAAGAGCTCCTCTATTAGGGAAGCTAATAAAAACATGTAAAAACCTAGAACCAGCTAGCTACTTTTATTGACCGCTTGGCGCATTTGTGATACTATAGGGTCGGAGTTAAAGAGCTCCTCTATTAAGGAAGCTAATAAAAACATGTAAAAACCTAGAACCAGCTAGCTACTTTTATTGTCCGCTTCGCGCATTCGTGATACTATAGGGTCGGAGTTAAAGAGCTCCTCTATTAGGGAAGCTAATAAAAACATGTACAAACCTAGAACCAGCTAGCTACTTTTATTGTCCGTTTGACGCATTTGTGATACTATAGGGTCGGAGTTAAAGAGCTCCTCTATTAGGGAAGCTAATAAAAACATGTAAAAACCTAGAACCTGCTAGCTACTTTTATTGTCCGCTTGGCGCATTTGTGATACTATAGGGTCGGAGTTAAAGAGCTTCTATATTAGGGAAGCTAATAAAAACATGTAAAAACCTAGAACCAGCTAGCTACTTTAATTGTCCGCTTGGCGCATTTGTGACACTATAGGGTCGGAGTTAAAGAGCTCCTCTATTAGGGAAGCTAATAAAAACATGTAAAAACCTAGAACCAGCTAGCTACTTTTATTGTCCGCTTGGCGCATTTGTGATACTATAGGGTCGGAGTTAAAGAGCTCCTCTATTAGGGAAGCTAATAAAAACATGTAAAAACCTAGAACCAGCTAGCTACTTTTATTGTCCGCTTGGAGCATTTATGATACTATAGGGTCGGAGTTAAAGAGCTCCTCTATTAGGGAAGCTAATAAAAACATGTAAAAACCTAGAACCAGCTAGCTACTTTTATTGTCCGCTTTTCGCATTAGTGATACTATAGGGTCGGAGTTAAAGAGCTCCTCTGTTAGGGAAGCTAATAAAAACATGTAAAAACCTAGAACCAGCTAGCTACTTTTATTGTCCGTTTGGCGCATTTGTGATACTATAGGGTCGGAGTTAAAGAACTCCTCTATTAGGGAAGCTAATAAGAACATGTAAAAACCTAGAACCAGCTAGCTACTTTTACTGTCCGCTGGGCGCATTTGTGATACTATAGGGTCGGAGTTTAAGAGCTCCTCTATTAGGGAAGCTAATAAAAACATGTAAAAACCTAGAACCAGCTAGCTACTTTTATTGTCCGCTTGGCGCATTAGTGATACTATAGGGTCGGAGTTAAAAAGCTCCTCTATTAGGGAAGCTAATAAAAACATGTAAAAACCTAGAACCAGCTAGCTACTTTTATTGTCCGCTTGGCGCATTTGTGACACTAAAGGGTCGGAGTTAAAGAGCTCCTCTATTAGTGAAGCAAATAAAAACATGTAAAAACCTAGAACCAGCTAGCTACTTTTATTGTCCGCTTGGCGCATTTGTAAAACTATAGGGTCGGAGTTAAAGAGCTCCTCTATTAGTGAAGCTAATAAAAACATGTAACAACCTAGAACCAGCTAGCTACTTTAATTGTCCGCTTGGCGCATTTGTGACACTATAGGGTCGGAGTTAAAGAGCTCCTCTATTAGGGAAGCTAATAAAAACATGTAAAAACCTAGAACCAGCTAGCTACTTTTATTGTCCGATTGGCGCATTTGTGATACTATAGGGTCGGAGTTAAAGAGCTCCTCTATTATTGAAGCTAATAAAAACATGTAAAAACCTAGAACCAGCTAGCTACTTTTATTGTCCGTTTGGCGCATTTGTGATACTATAGGGTCGGAGTTAAAGAACTCCTCTATTAGGGAAGCTAATAAGAACATGTAAAAACCTAGAACCAGCTAGCTACTTTTATTGTCCGCTTGGCGCATTTGTGATACTATAGGGTCGGAGTTAAAGAGCTCCTCTATTAGGGAAGCTAATAAAAACATGTAAAAACCTAGAACCAGCTAGCTACTTTTATTGTCCGCTTGGCGCATTAGTGATACTATAGGGTCGGAGTTAAAGAGCTCCTCTATTAGTGAAGCTAATAAAAACATGTAAAAACCTAGAACCAGCTAGCTACTTTTATTGTCCGCTTGGCGCATTTGTGACACTAAAGGGTCGGAGTTAAAGAGCTCCTCTATTAGTGAAGCTAATAAAAACATGTAAAAACCTAGAACCAGCTAGCTACTTTTATTGTCCGCTTGGCGCATTATTGATACTATAGGGTTGGAGTTAAAGAGCTCCTCTATTAGTGAAGCTAATAAAAACATGTAAAAACCTAGAACCAGCTAGCTACTTTTATTGTCCGCTTGGCGCATTTGTGATACTATAAGGTCGGAGTTAAAAAGCTCCTCTATTAGGGAAGCTAATAAAAACATGTAAAAACCTAGAACCAGCTAGCAACTTTTATTGTCCGCTTGGCGCATTTGTGATACGATAGGGTCGGAGTTAAAGAGCTCCTCTATTAGGCAAGCTAATAAAACCATGTAAAAACCTAGAACCAGCTAGCTACTTTTATTGTCCGCTTGGCGCATTTATGATACTATAGGGTCGGAGTTAAAGAGCTCCTCTATTAGGGAAGCTAATAAAAACATGTAAAAACCTAGAACCAGCTAGCTACTTTTATTGTCCGCTTGGCGCATTTGTGATACTATATGGTCGGAGTTAAAGAGCTCCTCTATTAGGGAAGCTAATAAAAACATGTAAAAACCTAGAACCAGCTAGCTACTTTTATTGTCCGCTTGACGCATTTGTGATACTATAGGGTCGGAGTTAAAGAGCTCCTCTATTAGGGAAGCTAATAAAAACATGTAAAAACCTAGAACCAGCTAGCTACTTTTATTGTCCGTTTGGCGCATTTGTGATACTATAGGGTCGGAGTTAAAGAGCTCCTCTATTAGGGAAGCTAATAAAAACATGTAAAAACCTAGAACCAGCTAGCTACTTTTATTGTCCGCTTGGAGCATTTATGATACTATAGGGTCGGAGTTAAAGAGCTCCTCTATTAGGGAAGCTAATAAAAACATGTAAAAACCTAGAACCAGCTAGCTACTTTTATTGTCCGCTTTTCGCATTAGTGATACTATAGGGTCGGAGTTAAAGAGCTCCTCTATTAGGGAAGCTAATAAAAACATGTAAAAACCTAGAACCAGCTAGCTACTTTTATTGTCCGTTTGGCGCATTTGTGATACTATAGGGTCGGAGTTAAAGAACTCCTCTATTAGGGAAGCTAATAAGAACATGTAAAAACCTAGAACCAGCTAGCTACTTTTATTGTCCGCTTGGCGCATTTGTGATCCTATAGGGTCGGAGTTAAAGAGCTCCTCTATTAGGGAAGCTAATAAAAACATGTAAAAACCTAGAACCAGCTAGCTACTTTTATTGTCCGCTTGGCGCATTAGTGATACTATAGGGTCGGAGTTAAAGAGCTCCTCTATTAGTGAAGCTAATAAAAACATGTAAAAACCTAGAACCAGCTAGCTACTTTTATTGTCCGCTTGGCGCATTTGTGATACTATAGGGTCGGAGTTAAAGAGCTCCTCTATTAGGGAAGCTAATAAAAACATGTAAAAACCTAGAACCAGCTAGCTACTTTTATTGTCCGCTTGGCGCATTTGTGACACTAAAGGGTCGGAGTTAAAGAGCTCCTCTATTAGTGAAGCTAATAAAAACATGTAAAAACCTAGAACCAGCTAGCTACTTTTATTGTCCGCTTGGCGCATTTGTGATACTATATGGTCGGAGTTAAAGAGTTCCTCTATTAGGGAAGCTAATAAAAACATGTAAAAACCTAGAACCAGCTAGCTACTTTTATTGTCCGCTTGGCGCATTTGTGATACTATAGGGTCGGAGTTAAAGAGCTCCTCTATTAGGGAAGCTAATAAAAACATGTAAAAACCTAGAACCAGCTAGCTACTTTTATTGTCCGCTTGGCGCATTTGTGATACTATATGGTCGGAGTTAAAGAGTTCCTCTATTAGGGAAGCTAATAAAAACATGTAAAAACCTAGAACCAGCTAGCTACTTTTATTGTCCGCTTGGCGCATTTGTGATACTATAGGGTCGGAGTTAAAGAGCTCCTCTATTAGGGAAGCTAATAAAAACATGTAAAAACCTAGAACCAGCTAGCTACTTTTATTGTCCGCTTGGAGCATTTATGATACTATAGGGTCGGAGTTAAAGAGCTCCTCTATTAGGGAAGCTAATAAAAACATGTAAAAACCTAGAACCAGCTAGCTACTTTTATTGTCCGTTTGGCGCATTTGTGATACTATAGGGTCGGAGTTAAAGAACTCCTCTATTAGGGAAGCTAATAAGAACATGTAAAAACCTAGAACCAGCTAGCTACTTTTACTGTCCGCTGGGCGCATTTGTGATACTATAGGGTCGGAGTTTAAGAGCTCCTCTATTAGGGAAGCTAATAAAAACATGTAAAAACCTAGAACCAGCTAGCTACTTTTATTGTCCGCTTGGCGCATTAGTGATACTATAGGGTCGGAGTTAAAAAGCTCCTCTATTAGGGAAGCTAATAAAAACATGTAAAAACCTAGAACCAGCTAGCTACTTTTATTGTCCGCTTGGCGCATTTGTGACACTAAAGGGTCGGAGTTAAAGAGCTCCTCTATTAGTGAAGCTAATAAAAACATGTAAAAACCTAGAACCAGCTAGCTACTTTTATTGTCCGCTTGGCGCATTTGTAAAACTATAGGGTCGGAGTTAAAGAGCTCCTCTATTAGTGAAGCTAATAAAAACATGTAAAAACCTAGAACCAGCTAGCTACTTTTATTGTCCGCTTGGCGCATTTGTGATACTATAAGGTCGGAGTTAAAAAGCTCCTCTATTAGGGAAGCTAATAAAAACATGTAAAAACCTAGAACCAGCTAGCAACTTTTATTGTCCGCTTGGCGCATTTGTGATACGATAGGGTCGGAGATAAAGAGCTCCTCTATTAGGCAAGCTAATAAAACCATGTAAAACCTAGAACCAGCTAGCTACTTTTATTGTCCGCTTGGCGCATTTATGATACTATAAGGTCGGAGTTAAAGAGCTCCTCTATTACTGAAGCTAATAAAAACATGTAAAAACCTAGAACCAGCTAGCTACTTTTATTGTCCGCTTGGCGCATTTGTGATACTATATGGTCGGAGTTAAAGAGCTCCTCTATTAGGGAAGCTAATAAAAACATGTAAAAACCTAGAACCAGCTAGCTACTTTTATTGTCCGCTTGACGCATTTGTGATACTATAGGGTCGGAGTTAAAGAGCTCCTCTATTAGGGAAGCTAATAAAAACATGTAAAAACCTAGAACCAGCTAGCTACTTTTATTGTCCGTTTGGCGCATTTGTGATACTATAGGGTCGGAGTTAAAGAGCTCCTCTATTAGGGAAGCTAATAAAAACATGTAAAAACCTAGAACCAGCTAGCTACTTTTATTGTCCGCTTGGAGCATTTATGATAATATAGGGTCGGAGTTAAAGAGCTCCTCTATTAGGGAAGCTAATAAAAACATGTAAAAACCTAGAACCAGCTAGCTACTTTTATTGTCCGCTTTTCGCATTAGTGATACTATAGGGTCGGAGTTAAAGAGCTCCTCTATTAGGGAAGCTAATAAAAACATGTAAAAACCTAGAACCAGCTAGCTACTTTTATTGTCCGTTTGGCGCATTTGTGATACTATAGGGTCGGAGTTAAAGAACTCCTCTATTAGGGAAGCTAATAAGAACATGTAAAAACCTAGAACCAGCTAGCTACTTTTATTGTCCGCTTGGCGCATTTGTGATACTATAGGGTCGGAGTTAAAGAGCTCCTCAATTAGGGAAGCTAATAAAAACATGTAAAAACCTAGAACCAGCTAGCTACTTTTATTGTCCGCTTGGCGCATTAGTGATACTATAGGGTCGGAGTTAAAGAGCTCCTCTATTAGTGAAGCTAATAAAAACATGTAAAAACCTAGAACCAGCTAGCTACTTTTATTGTCCGCTTGGCGCATTTGTGATACTATAGGGTCGGAGTTAAAGAGCTCCTCTATTAGGGAAGCTAATAAAAACATGTAAAAACCTAGAACCAGCTAGCTACTTTTATTGTCCGCTTGGCGCATTTGTGACACTAAAGGGTCGGAGTTAAAGAGCTCCTCTATTAGTGAAGCTAATAAAAACATGTAAAAACCTAGAACCAGCTAGCTACTTTTATTGTCCGCTTGGCGCATTTGTGATACTATATGGTCGGAGTTAAAGAGTTCCTCTATTAGGGAAGCTAATAAAAACATGTAAAAACCTAGAACCAGCTAGCTACTTTTATTGTCCGCTTGGCGCATTTGTGATACTATAGGGTCGGAGTTAAAGAGCTCCTCTATTAGGGAAGCTAATAAAAACATGTAAAAACCTAGAACCAGCTAGCTACTTTTATTGTCCGCTTGGCGCATTTGTGATACTATAGGGTCGGAGTTAAAGAGCTCCTCTATTAGGGAAGATAATAAAAACATGTAAAAACCTAGAACCAGCTAGCTACTTTTATTGTCCGCTTGGCGCATTTGTGATACTATAGGGTCGGAGTTAAAGAGCTCCCCTATTAGGGAAGCTAATAAAAACATGTAAAAACCTAGAACCAGCTAGCTACTTTTATTGTCCGCTTGGCGCATTTGTGACACTATAGGGTCAGAGTTAAAGAGCTCCTCTATTAGGGAAGCTAATAAAAATATGTAAAAACCTAGAACCAGCTAGCTACTTTTATTGTCCGCTTGGCGCATTTGTGATACTATAGGGTCGGAGTTAAAGAGCTCCTCTATTAGGGAAGCTAATAAAAACATGTAAAAACCTAGAACCAGCTAGCTACTTTTATTGTCCGCTTGGAGCATTTATGATACTATAGGGTCGGAGTTAAAGAGCTCCTCTATTAGGGAAGCTAATAAAAACATGTAAAAACCTAGAACCAGCTAGCTACTTTTATTGTCCGCTTGGCGCATTTGTGATACTATAGGGTCGGAGTTAAAGAGCTCCTCTATTAGGGAAGCTAATAAAAACATGTAAAACCCTAGAACCAGCTAGCTACTTTTATTGTCCGTTTGGCGCATTTGTGATACTATAGGGTCGGAGTTAAAGGGCTTCTCTATTAGGGAAGCTAATAAAAACATGTAAAAACCTAGAACCAGCTAGCTACTTTTATTGTCCGTTTGACGCATTTGTGATACTACAGGGTCGGAGTTAAAGAACTCCTCTATTAGGGAAGCTAAAAAAAACATGTAAAAACCTAGAACCAGCTAGCTACTTTTATTGTCCGCTTGGCGCATTTGTGACACTAAAGGGTCGGAGTTAAAGAGCTCCTCTATTAGTGAAGCTAATAAAAACATGTAAAAACCTAGAACCAGCTAGCTACTTTTATTGTCCGCTTGGCGCATTTGTGATACTATAGGGTCGGAGTTAAAGAGCTCCTCTATTATTGAATCTAATAAAAACATGTAAAAACCTAGAACCAGCTAGCTACTTTTATTGTCCGCTTGGCGCATTTGTGATACTATAGGGTCGGAGTTAAAGAGCTCCTCTATTAGGGAAGCTAATAAAAACATGTAAAAACCTAGAACCAGCTAGCTACTTTTATTGTCCGCTTGGCGCATTTGTGACACTATACGGTCAGAGTTAAAGAGCTCCTCTATTAGGGAAGCTAATAAAAACATGTAAAAACCTAGAACCAGCTAGCTACTTTTATTGTCCGCTTGGCGCATTTTTGATACTATAGGGTCGGAGTTAAAGAGCTCCTCTATTAGGGAAGCTAATAAAAACATGTAAAAACCTAGAACCAGCTAGCTACTTTTATTGTCCGCTTGGCGCATTTATGATACTATATGGTCGGAGTTAAAGAGCTCCTCTATTAGGGAAGCTAATAAAAACATGTAAAAACCTAGAACCAGCTAGCTACTTTTATTGTCCGCTTGGCGCATTTGTGATACTATAGGGTCGGAGTTAAAGAGCTCCTCTATTAGGGAAGCTAATAAAAACATGTAAAAACCTAGAACCAGCTAGCTACTTTTATTGTCCGTTTGGCGCATTTGTGATACTATAGGGTCGGAGTTAAAGAGCTCCTCTATTAGGGAAGCTAATAAAAACATGTAAAAACCTAGAACCAGCTAGCTACTTTTATTGTCCGCTTGGAGCATTTATGATACTATAGGGTCGGAGTTAAAGAGCTCCTCTATTAGGGAAGCTAATAAAAACATATAAAAACCTAGAACCAGCTAGCTACTTTTATTGTCCGCTTTTCGCATTAGTGATACTATAGGGTCGGAGTTAAAGAGCTCCTCTATTAGGGAAGCTAATAAAAACATGTAAAAACCTAGAACCAGCTAGCTACTTTTATTGTCCGCTTGGCGCATTTGTGATACTATAGGGTCGGAGTTAAAGAGCTCCTCTATTAGGGAAGCTAATAAAAACATGTAAAAACCTAGAACCAGCTAGCTACTTTTATTGTCCGCTTGGCGCATTAGTGATACTATAGGGTCGGAGTTAAAGAGCTCCTCTATTAGTGAAGCTAATAAAAACATGTAAAAACCTAGAACCAGCTAGCTACTTTTATTGTCCGCTTGGCGCATTTGTGATACTATAGGGTCGGAGTTAAAGAGCTCCTCTATTAGGGAAGCTAATAAAAACATGTAAAAACCTAGAACCAGCTAGCTACTTTTATTGTCCGCTTGGCGCATTTGTGACACTAAAGGGTCGGAGTTAAAGAGCTCCTCTATTAGTGAAGCTAATAAAAACATGTAAAAACCTAGAACCAGCTAGCTACTTTTATTGTCCGCTTGGCGCATTTGTGATACTATATGGTCGGATTTAAATAGTTCCTCTATTAGGGAAGCTAATAAAAACATGTAAAAACCTAGAACCAGCTAGCTACTTTTATTGTCCGCTTGGCGCATTTGTGATACTATAGGGTCGGAGTTAAAGAGCTCCTCTATTAGGGAAGCTAATAAAAACATGTAAAAACCTAGAACCAGCTAGCTACTTTTATTGTCCGGTGGCGCATTTGTGATACTATAGGGTCGGAGTTAAAGAGCTCCTCTATTAGGGAAGATAATAAAAACATGTAAAAACCTAGAACCAGCTAGCTACTTTTATTGTCCGCTTGGCGCATTTGTGATACTATAGGGTCGGAGTTAAAGAGCTCCCCTATTAGGGAAGCTAATAAAAACATGTAAAAACCTAGAACCAGCTAGCTACTTTTATTGTCCGCTTGGCGCATTTGTGACACTATAGGGTCAGAGTTAAAGAGCTCCTCTATTAGGGAAGCTAATAAAAATATGTAAAAACCTAGAACCAGCTAGCTACTTTTATTGTCCGCTTGGCGCATTTGTGATACTATAGGGTCGGAGTTAAAGAGCTCTTCTATTAGGGAAGCTAATAAAAACATGTAAAAACCTAGAACCAGCTAGCTACTTTTATTGTCCGCTTGGCGCATTTATGATACTATAGGGTCGGAGTTAAAGAGCTCCTCTATTAGGGAAGCTAATAAAAACATGTAAAAACCTAGAACCAGCTAGCTACTTTTATTGTCCGCTTGGCGCATTTGTGATACTATAGGGTCGGAGTTAAAGAGCTCCTCTATTAGGGAAGCTAATAAAAACATATAAAACCCTAGAACCAGCTAGCTACTTTTATTGTCCGTTTGGCGCATTTGTGATACTATAGGGTCGGAGTTAAAGTGCTTCTCTATTAGGGAAGCTAATAAAAACATGTAAAAACCTAGAACCAGCTAGCTACTTTTATTGTCCGTTTGACGCATTTGTGATACTACAGGGTCGGAGTTAAAGAACTCCTCTATTAGGGAAGCTAAAAAAAACATGTAAAAACCTAGAACCAGCTAGCTACTTTTATTGTCCGCTTGGCGCATTTGTGACACTAAAGGGTCGGAGTTAAAGAGCTCCTCTATTAGTGAAGCTAAAAAAAACATGTAAAAACCTAGAACCAGCTAGCTACTTTTATTGTCCGCTTGGCGCATTTGTGATACTATAGGGTCGGAGTTAAAGAGCTCCTCTATTAGGGAAGCTAATAAAAACATGTAAAAACCTAGAACCAGCTAGCTACTTTTATTGTCCGCTTGGCGCATTTGTGATACTATAGGGTCGGAGTTAAAGAGCTCCTCTATTAGGGAAGCTAATAAAAACATGTAAAAACCTAGAACCAGCTAGCTACTTTTATTGTCCTTTTGGCGCATTTGTGATACTATAGGGTCGGAGTTAAAGAGCTCCTCCATTACTGAAGCTAATAAAAACATGTAAAAACCTAGAACCAGCTAGCTACTTTTATTGTCCGCTTGGCGCATTTGTAATACTATAGGGTCGGAGTTAAAGAGCTCCTCTATTAGGGAAGCTAATAAAAACATGTAAAAACCTAGAACCAGCTAGCTACGTTTATTGTCCGCTTGGCGCATTTGTGATACTATAGGGTCGGAGTTAAAGAGCTCCTCTATTAGGGAAGCTAATAAAACCATGTAAAAACCTAGAACCAGCTAGCTACTTTTATTGTCCTCTTGGCGCATTTATGATACTATAGGGTCGGAGTTAAAGAGCTCCTCTATTAGGGAAGCTAATAAAAACATGTAAAAACCTAGAACCAGCTAGCTACTTTTATTGTCCGCTTGGCGCATTTGTGATACTATATGGTCGGAGTTAAAGAGCTCCTCTATTAGGGAAGCTAATAAAAACATGTAAAAACCTAGAACCAGCTAGCTACTTTTATTGTCCGCTTGGCGCATTTGTGATACTCTAGGGTCGGAGTTAAAGAGCTCCTCCATTAGGGAAGCTAATAAAAACATGTAAAAACCTAGAACCAGCTAGCTACTTTTATTGTCCGCTTGGCGCATTTGTGATACTATAGGGTCGGAGTTAAAGAGCTCCCCTATTAGGGAAGCTAATAAAAACATGTAAAAACCTAGAGCCAGCTAGCTACTTTTATTGTCCGCTTGGCGCATTTGTGACACTATAGGGTCAGAGTTAAAGAGCTCCTCTATTAGGGAAGCTAATAAAAACATGTAAAAACCTAGAACCAGCTAGCTACTTTTATTGTCCGCTTGGCGCATTTGTGATACTATAGGGTCGGAGTTAAAGAGCTCCTCTATTAGGGAAGCTAATAAAAACATGTAAAAACCTAGAACCAGCTAGCTACTTTTATTGTCCGCTTGGCGCATTTATGATACTATAGGGTCGGAGTTAAAGAGCTCCTCTATTAGGGAAGCTAATAAAAACATGTAAAAACCTAGAACCAGCTAGCTACTTTTATTGTCCGCTTGGCGCATTTGTGATACTATAGGGTCGGAGTTAAAGAGCTCCTCTATTAGGGAAGCTAATAAAAACATGTAAAAACTTAGAACCAGCTAGCTAATTTTATTGTCCGTTTGGCGCATTTGTGATACTATAGGGTCGGAGTTAAAGGGCTTCTCTATTAGGGAAGCTAATAAAAACATGTACAAACCTAGAACCAGCTAGCTACTTTTATTGTCCGTTTGGCGCATTTGTGATACTACAGGGTCGGAGTTAAAGAACTCCTCTATTAGGGAAGCTAAAAAAAACATGTAAAAACCTAGAACCAGCTAGCTACTTTTATTGTCCGCTTGGCGCATTTGTGACACTAAAGGGTCGGAGTTAAAGAGCTCCTCTATTAGTGAAGCTAATAAAAACATGTAAAAACCTAGAACCAGCTAGCTACTTTTATTGTCCGCTTGGGGCATTTATGATACTATAGGGTCGGAGTTAAAGAGCTCCTCTATTAGGGAAGCTAATAAAAACATGTAAAAACCTAGAACCAGCTAGCTACTTTTATTGTCCGCTTTTCGCATTAGTGATACTATAGGGTCGTAGTTAAAGAGCTCCTCTGTTAGGGAAGCTAATAAAAACATGTAAAAACCTAGAACCAGCTAGCTACTTTTATTGTCCGTTTGGCGCATTTGTGATACTATAGGGTCGGAGTTAAAGAACTCCTCTATTAGGGAAGCTAATAAGAACATGTAAAAACCTAGAACCAGCTAGCTACTTTTACTGTCTGCTTGGCGCATTTGTGATACTATAGGGTCGGAGTTAAAGAGCTCCTCTATTAGGGAAGCTAATAAAAACATGTAAAAACCTAGAACCAGCTAGCTACTTTTATTGTCCGCTTGGCGCATTTGTGATACTATAGGGTCGGAGTTAAAGAGCTCCTCTATTAGGGAAGATAATAAAAACATGTAAAAACCTAGAACCAGCTAGCTACTTTTATTGTCCGTTTGGCGCATTTGTGATACTATAGGGTCGGAGTTAAAGAGCTCCCCTATTAGGGAAGCTAATAAAAACATGTAAAAACCTAGAACCAGCTAGCTACTTTTATTGTCCGCTTGGCGCATTTGTGATACTATAGGGTCGGAGTTAAAGAGCTCCTCTATTAGGGAAGCTAATAAAAACATGTAAAAACCTAGAACCAGCTAGCTACTTTTATTGTCCGCTTGGCGCATTTGTGATACTATAGGGTCGGAGTTAAAGAGCTCCTCTATTAGGGAAGCTAATAAAAACATGTACAAACCTAGAACCAGCTTGCTACTTTTATTGTCCGCTTGGCGCATTTGTGATACTATAGGGTCGGAGTTAAGGAGCTCCTCTATTAGGGAAGCTAATAAAAACATGTAAAAACCTAGAACCAGCTAGCTACTTTTATTGTCCGCTTGGCGCATTTGTGATACTATAGGGTCGGAGTTAAAGAGCTCCTCTATTAGGGAAGCTAATAAAAACATGTAAAAACCTAGAACCAGCTAGCTACTTTTATTGTCCGTTTGGCGCATTTGTGATACTATAGGGTCGGAGTTAAAGAGCTCCTCCATTACTGAAGCTAATAAAAACATGTAAAAACCTAGAACCAGCTAGCTACTTTTATTGTTCGCTTGGCGCATTTGTAATACTATAGGGTCGGAGTTAAAGAGCTCCTCTATTAGGGAAGCTAATAAAAACATGTAAAAACCTAGAACCAGCTAGCTACTTTTATTGTCCGCTTGGCGCATTTGTGATACTATAGGGTCGGAGTTAAAGAGCTCCTCTATTAGGGAAGCTAATAAAAACATGTAAAAACCTAGAACCAGCTATTTACTTTTATTGTCCGCTTGGCGCATTTGTGATACTATAGGGTCGGAGTTAAAGAGCTCCTCTATTAGGGAAGCTAATAAAAACATGTAAAAACCTAGAACCAGCTAGCTACTTTTATTGTCCGTTTTGCGCATTTGTGATACTATAGGGTCGGAGTTAAAGAGCTCCTCTATTAGGGAAGCTAATAAAAGCATGTAAAAACCTAGAACCAGCTAGCTACTTTTATTGTCCGCTTGGCGCATTTGTGATACTATAGGGTCGGAGTTAAAGAGCTCCTCTATTAGTGAAGCTAATAAAAACATGTAAAAACCTAGAACCAGCTATTTACTTTTATTGTCCGCTTGGCGCATTTGTGATACTATAGGGTCGGAGTTAAAGAGCTCCTCTATTAGTGAAGCTAATAAAACCATGTAAAAACCTAGAACCAGCTAGCTACTTTTATTGTCCGCTTGGCGCATTTATGATACTATAGGGTCGGAGTTAAAGAGCTCCTCTATTAGGGAAGCTAATAAAAACATGTAAAAACCTAGAACCAGCTAGCTACTTTTATTGTCCGCTTGGCGCATTTGTGATACTATAGGGTAGGAGTTAAAGAGCTCCTCTATTAGGGAAGCTAATAAAAACATGTAAAAATCTAGAACCAGCTAGCTACTTTTATTGTCCGCTTGGCGCATTTGTGATACTATAGGGTCGGAGTTAAAGAGCTCCTCTATTAGGGAAGCTAATAAAAACATGTAAAATCCTAGAACCAGCTAGCTACTTTTATTGTCCGCTTGGCGCATTTGTGATACTATAGGGTCGGAGTTAAAGAGCTCCTCTATTAGGGAAGATAATAAAAACATGTAAAAACCTAGAACCAGCTAGCTACTTTTATTGTCCGTTTGGCGCATTTGTGATACTATAGGGTCGGAGTTAAAGAGCTCCCCTATTAGGGAAGCTAATAAAAACATGTAAAAACCTAGAACCAGCTAGCTACTTTTATTGTCCGCTTGGCGCATTTGTGATACTATAGGGTCGGAGTTAAAGAGCTCCTCTATTAGGGAAACTAATAAAAACATGTAAAAACCTAGAACCAGCTAGCTACTTTTATTGTCCGCTTGCGCATTTGTGATACTATAGGGTCGGAGTTAAAGAGCTCCTCTATTAGGGAAGCTAATAAAAACATGTAAAAACCTAGAACCAGCTTGCTACTTTTATTGTCCGCTTGGCGCATTTGTGATACTATAGGGTCGGAGTTAAGGAGCTCTTCTATTAGGGAAGCTAATAAAAACATGTACAAACCTAGAACCAGCTAGCTACTTTTATTGTCCGCTTGGCGCATTTGTGATACTATAGGGTCGGAGTTAAAGAGCTCCTCTATTAGGGAAGCTAATAAAAACATGTAAAAACCTAGAACCAGCTAACTACTTTTATTGTCCGTTTGGCGCATTTGTGATACTATAGGGTCGGAGTTAAAGAGCTCCTCCATTACTGAAGCTAATAAAAACATGTGAAAACCAAGAACCAGCTAGCTACTTTTATTGTCCGCTTGGCGCATTTGTAATACTATAGGGTCGGAGTTAAAGAGCTCCTCTATTAGGGAAGCTAATAAAAACATGTAAAAACCTAGAACCAGCTAGCTACTTTTATTGTCCGCTTGGCGCATTTGTGATACTATAGGGTCGGAGTTAAAGAGCTCCTCTATTAGGGAAGCTAATAAAAACATGTAAAAACCTAGAACCAGCTATTTACTTTTATTGTCCGCTTGGCGCATTTGTGATACTATAGGGTCGGAGTTAAAGAGCTCCTCTATTAGGGAAGCTAATAAAAACATGTAAAAACCTAGAACCAGCTAGCTACTTTTATTGTCCGCTTGGAGCATTTATGATACTATAGGGTCGGAGTTAAAGAGCTCCTCTATAAGGGAAGCTAATAAAAACATGTAAAAACCTAGAACCAGCTAGCTACTTTTATTGTCCGCTTGGCGCATTTGTGATACTATATGGTCGGAGTTAAAGAGCTCCTCTATTAGGGAAGCTAATAAAAACATGTAAAAACCTAGAACCAGCTAGCTACTTTTATTGTCCGCTTGGCGCATTTGTGATACTCTAGGGTCGGAGTTAAAGAGCTCCTCCATTAGGGAAGCTAATAAAAACATGTAAAAACCTAGAACCAGCTAGCTACTTTTATTGTCCGCTTGGCGCATTTGTGATACTATAGGGTCGGAGTTAAAGAGCTCCTCTATTAGGGAAGATAATAAAAACATGTAAAAACCTAGAACCAGCTAGCTACTTTTATTGTCCGCTTGGCGCATTTGTGATATTATAGGGTCGGAGTTAAAGAGCTCCCCTATTAGGGAAGCTAATAAAAACATGTAAAAACCTAGAGCCAGCTAGCTACTTTTATTGTCCGCTTGGCGCATTTGTGACACTATAGGGTCAGAGTTAAAGAGCTCCTCTATTAGGGAAGCTAATAAAAAGATGTAAAAACCTAGAACCAGCTAGCTACTTTTATTGTCCGCTTGGCGCATTTTTGATACTATAGGGTCGGAGTTAAAGAGCTCCTCTATTAGGGAAGCTAATAAAAACATGTAAAAACCTAGAACCAGCTAGCTACTTTTATTGTCCGCTTGGCGCATTTATGATACTATAGGGTCGGAGTTAAAGAGCTCCTCTATTAGGGAAGCTAATAAAAACATGTAAAAACCTAGAACCAGCTAGCTACTTTTATTGTCCGCTTGGCGCATTTGTGATACTATAGGGTCGGAGTTAAAGAGCTCCTCTATTAGGGAAGCTAATAAAAACATGTAAAAACCTAGAACCAGCTAGCTTCTTTTATTGTCCGTTTGGCGCATTTGTGATACTATAGGGTCGGAGTTAAAGAGCTCCTCTATTAGGGAAGCTAATAAAAACATGTACAAACCTAGAACCAGCTAGCTACTTTTATTGTCCGCTTTTCGCATTAGTGATACTATAGGGTCGGAGTTAAAGAGCTCCTCTGTTAGGGAAGCTAATAAAAATATGTAAAAACCTAGAACCAGCTAGCTACTTTTATTGTCCGTTTGGCGCATTTGTGATACTATAGGGTCGGAGTTAAAGAACTCCTCTATTAGGGAAGCTAATAAGAACATGTAAAAACCTAGAACCAGCTAGCTACTTTTACTGTCCGCTTGGCGCATTTGTGATACTATAGGGTCGGAGTTAAAGAGCTCCTCTATTAGGGAAGCTAATAAAAACATGTAAAAACCTAGAACCAGCTAGCTACTTTTATTGTCCGCTTGGCGCATTTGTGATACTATAGGGTCGGAGTTAAAGAGCTCCTCTATTAGGGAAGATAATAAAAACATGTAAAAACCTAGAACCAGCTAGCTACTTTTATTGTCCGTTTGGCGCATTTGTGATACTATAGGGTCGGAGTTAAAGAGCTCCTCTATTAGGGAAGCTAATAAAAACATGTAAAAACCTAGAACAAGCTAGCTACTTTTACTGTCCGCTTGGCGCATTTATGATACTATAGGGTCGGAGTTAAAGAGCTCCTCTATTAGGGAAGCTAAGAAAAACATGTAAAAACCTAGAACCAGCTAGCTACTTTTATTGTCCGCTTGGCGCATTTGTGATACTATAGGGTCGGAGTTAAAGAGCTCCTCTATTAGGGAAGATAATAAAAACATGTAAAAACCTAGAACCAGCTAGCTACTTTTATTGTCCGCTTGGCGCATTTGTGATACTATAGGGTCGGAGTTAAAGAGCTCCTCTATTAGGGAAGATAATAAAAACATGTAAAAACCTAGAACCAGCTAGCTACTTTTACTGTCCGCTTGGCGCATTTGTGATACTATAGGGTCGGAGTTAAAGAGCTCCTCTATTAGGGAAGCTAATAAAAACATGTAAAAACCTAGAACCAGCTAGCTACTTTTATTGTCCGCTTGGCGCATTTGTGATACTATAGGGTCGGAGTTAAAGAGCTCCTCTATTAGGGAAGATAATAAAAACATGTAAAAACCTAGAACCAGCTAGCTACTTTTATTGTCCGTTTGGCGCATTTGTGATACTATAGGGTCGGAGTTAAAGAGCTCCTCTATTAGGGAAGCTAATAAAAACATGTAAAAACCTAGAACAAGCTAGCTACTTTTATTGTCCGCTTGGCGCATTTGTGATACTATAGGGTCGGAGTTAAAGAGCTCCTCTATTAGGGAAGCTAATAAAAACATGTAAAAACCTAGAACCAGCTAGCTACTTTTATTGTCCGCTTGGCGCATTTGTGATACTATAGGGTCGGAGTTAAAGAGCTCCTCTATTAGGGAAGCTAATTAAAACATGTACAAACCTAGAACCAGCTTGCTACTTTTATTGTCCGCTTGGCGCATTTGTGATACTATAGGGTCGGAGTTAAGGAGCTCCTCTATTAGGGAAGCTAATAAAAACATGTAAAAACCTAGAACCAGCTAGCTACTTTTATTGTCCGCTTGGCGCATTTGTGATACTATAGGGTCGGAGTTAAAGAGCTCCTCTATTAGGGAAGCTAATAAAAACATGTAAAAACCTAGAACCAGCTAGCTACTTTTATTGTCCGCTTGGCGCATTTGTGATACTATAGGGTCGGAGTTAAAGAGCTCCTCTATTAGGGAAGCTAATAAAAACATGTAAAAACCTAGAACCAGCTAGCTACTTTTATTGTCCGTTTGGCGCATTTGTGATACTATAGGGTCGGAGTTAAAGAGCTCCTCCATTACTGAAGCTAATAAAAACATGTAAAAACCTAGAACCAGCTAGCTACTTTTATTGTCCGCTTGGCGCATTTGTAATACTATAGGGTCGGAGTTAAAGAGCTCCTCTATTAGGGAAGCTAATAAAAACATGTAAAAACCTAGAACCAGCTATTTACTTTTATTGTCCGCTTGGCGCATTTGTGATACTATAGGGTCGGAGTTAAAGAGCTCCTCTATTAGGGAAGCTAATAAAAACATGTAAAAACCTAGAACCAGCTAGCTACTTTTATTGTCCGTTTTGCGCATTTGTGATACTATAGGGTCGGAGTTAAAGAGCTCCTCTATTAGGGAAGCTAATAAAAGCATGTAAAAACCTAGAACCAGCTAGCTACTTTTATTGTCCGCTTGGCGCATTTGTGATACTATAGGGTCGGAGTTAAAGAGCTCCTCTGGCCTAATCCCAAGGCCATTGCACCATGGATTTCTATCCCCTTTAACGGTGTGGCGACACGTCGATGTAGGTATCACTGTAGCCACTATTGCTGTAACCTTCGCTGTTTGAAGCTAGTGCTATTTCAGTGCTATATTTGTTTGTGCTATCAGTTTGTTTAAACTGACAAAGGTAAGCAGTGCGCCCTCTATGACAGCTACTTTTCTAACTTTAAACGCTAAAATTTGAAGGGTATATTTTAGCGATGTTCAAAATAGTAGTCACAAAGGTGTCTAGGTGACATAATAAGTAAAAATGACGAGGTCTTGGCTACGAGTGGATATCAATGTGGTGCTAAGATGAAGCACGTTTGGTGGTAAAGAAAAGTCTTCAATCGGCGAAGAAGCAGGCCCGGGAAGAAGACACTACTGTCTCGAAAATCTACAATCAGGAGTTAGGTGAGCTTCACAGCAGAGGCTACGAATTCGTAACAGAGATTCCAGCTCCGCTTACTATAAAGAGAGTTCTGCAACAACAAAGGAGTAAAGGGTGGTTGGATATATATTCTCCAAAACCAGACAATGAGATGTTGACAGAATTTTTTGATTATTTCGTTGAAAATTAAATGGAAAGTGAGCAACACGATATGAAGCTATGGATCTGCTACAATAGGCGGCACACAAATTCTGTTGAAGGTTGGAACAATAAACTTAATAATATGTTTAAAAAAATCTCATCCCAAGATCAAAGAACTGATCCATTGTGTAAAAACTAAAGCCGAAAATTCAGCGTCCATGTTTAGGAAAATTCAATTGAACCTGGAAGGAAGGCGAAGAAAAACTCAAGTATAAGAAAATGGATGATGTTATTAAAAAAACTATTAAGAATTATGAAGGAACTTGTGATATACGGGCTTGTCTCCGTAATTTCTCCTACCTACAAAAGGTTGATTAGAAAACTGTCTTGAAAAAATAAAAATAATTTAAAACACATAAATATTTAAAAAATGACAAAGCTTTCTTAAGGCTGATTACGAAAGATGACAGTCATGAAAAACAAAAAAAAGTTAAAAAGTATAAATATAAAAAAAGTTGACAATGCATAAACATTTTAAAAAATTAACGGAGCTTTCCCAAGGCTGATTTTAAACACACATGAATGATAGAAATGTATTACTATTATTTAGGCAGTTCAAAGCCTGAATAGAGTGTGAGGGAAATCAGACCCAGACATTTAAATACGTTAAAGCTCTCGTAAGACGAATAGAGTGGAATACCCAGGTGCGGGTATTTTCTCTTCCCGCTGGGCGCTTATTTCGTTTGGCGCTATTTTCGCTGGGCGCTTTTTTCGCGACACCGTGCACGACAGGTAGGGACTAGGTAGGATTAAGGCAAGCTTTCTTTGAACCCTGACCGGGGGCACTTTTTACATTTTTTAAAATAACTTCCTAGTTCATAGTTTGTATTTAAAAAGTATATTTCTGTATATCCTGAGTCACAAGATAAAATCGTTCTAAGAAGGCGACTGAGTTTCCTAGAGCGTGCCCCAACTGGCATCCTGCCTGCTATAAATGCCTGACCTTCAAACAGCCTCTCACATGGAATTGCATCATTAGTTTCATTGCTAATTAACTCTATGCAACACTATTACTCGTAATTTATGACAATAAACAAGGCAGGAAGAGGAGAATGGATATACGTCATTCGTACCACGTGATTTGTGACGACAGAGACCCTGCTTTGTGTCTCGACGGATGTGATCTGTATTTATTTCTGTAATGTAACAACAGCTTCAATATATAAACCCATCTGTCGTATGGTAGATAGATAGAAAAAACCGCGTTCGTATCTTATTATAACCCAAAACACCGTTTTTGTAGGTTGTACTCCATTTCGACATTCGTTGCATAATCCCTCTTTTCCCTATTACATCTATATTTTCCACTTACCTTCCTTTCTATTGTCACCACAAATACTGTACTTGCCTTTGGCATCCCCATATCTCCCAAATCTTGTTACACCCTCTTCTTCAAATTCCCACTCTCTACTTATCTGAAACCTTATAGCCCACTAGCATACCGATATTTCTGGATCCTTTGCTTTATTGATTTAAGGTATTTCTCATTTATACAAATCGCTATTATTTAAATTGGTCTGCTGTTCGTTTCCCCACCAGCGATGTAATCCTCAAAACAATCTCCGGAAGGATTCGGAAATTACGAGAGATTCGTTCACATTTATTTTGCAATTGTAAAACAATGTCATGATAATGGAAGAAATGGAGTTGTCTGGGGACTTGTCTGAAAGATTCATTGGATAATATCTATAATAGTTGAGTAGTTTGTCTTGTATTTAAGACGAAGAGGTTTATGGACTTGGATAGATCATGGTATACAGAGGTAGGTTAGGTTAGTTTCGCAATTATTTTCCTAGTGTAAAGCAATGTTACGGTAGTGGAGGAAACGACATTGTGTGAAGGGTTCACAGCACAATATCCATAACAGTTGAGTAGTTTGTCTTGTATTTAAGATGAAGAGGTTTAAGGACTTGGAAAGGTCATGGTATACAGAGGTAGGTTAGGTTAGTTTCGCAATTATTTTCCTAGTGTAAAGCAATGTTACGGTAGTGAAGGGGACGACATTGTGTGAAGGGTTCACAGTACAATATCCATAACAGTTGAGTAGTTTGTCTTGTATTTAAGATGAAGAGGTTTAAGGACTTGGAAAGATCATGGTATACAGAGGTAGGTTAGGTTAGTTTCCCAATTATTTTCCTAGTGTAAATCAACGTTAAGGTAGTGGAGGAGACGACATTGTGTGAAGGGTTCACAGCACAATATCCATAACAGTTGAGTAGTTTGTCTTGTATTTAAGATGAAGAGGTTTAAGGACTTGGAAAGGTCATGGTATACAGAGGTAGGTTAGGTTAGTTTCGCAATTATTTTCCTAGTGTAAAGCAATGTTACGGTAGTGAAGGGGACGACATTGTGTGAAGGGTTCACTGCACAATATAAATAACAGATAAGCAGTTTATCGTGTATTTAAGATGAAGAGGACTAAGAACTTGGAAATATCATGGTATACAGAGGTAGGTTAGGTTAGTTTCCCAATTATTTTCCTAGTGTAAAGCAATGTTACGGTAGTGGAGGGGTGGACAGTGTGTGAAGGGTTCACAGCACAATATCCATAACAGTTGAGTAGTTTGTCTTGTATTTAAGATGAAGAGGATTAAGAACTTGGAAATATCATGGTATACAGAGGTAGGTTAGGTTAGTTTCCCAATTATTTTCCTAGTGTAAAGCAATGTTACGGTAGTGGAGGGGTGGACAGTGTGTGAAGGGTTCACAGCACAATATCCATAGCAATTGAGTAGTTTGTCTTGTATTTAAGATGAAGAGGATTAAGAACTTGGAAATGTCATGGTATACAGAGGTAGGTTAGGTTAGTTTCGCAATTATTTTCCTAGTGTAAAGCAATGTTACGGTAGTGGAGGGGTGGACAGTGTGTGAAGGGTTCACAGCACAATATCCATAACAGTTGAGTAGTTTGTCTTGTATTTAAGATGAAGAGGATTAAGAACTTGGAAATATCATGGTATACAGAGGTAGGTTAGGTTAGTTTCCCAATTATTTTCCTAGTGTAAAGCAATGTTACGGTAGTGGAGGGGTGGACAGTGTGTGAAGGGTTCACAGCACAATATCCATAACAGTTGAGTAGTTTGTCTTGTATTTAAGATGAAGAGGATTAAGAACTTGGAAATATCATGGTATACAGAGGTAGGTTAGGTTAGTTTCCCAATTATTTTCCTAGTGTAAAGCAATGTTACGGTAGTGGAGGGGTGGACAGTGTGTGAAGGGTTCACTGCACAATATCCATAGCAGTTGAGTAGGTTGTTATATATTTAAGATGAAGAGGTTTATGGGCGTAGAAAGATCATGGTATACACGGGTAAGTTAGGTTAGTTTCGCATTTATTTTTACCATTTTAATCAACGTTGGCAGTGGAGGGGAGGACGTTCATTGAAAGGTTTATTGTACAATACATATAACAGTTGTTTAGTTTCTCTGCTATTTAAAGTGATGAGGTTTAATGATGTGTAAGTATTATTGCATACAAAGGTCAATATAAATATATATTGAGAACATTCATTTTATAACTTTCCTATTGCTCTCATATCTCCTATTGTCGACGCGATCATGACATCATATCACATGTCCCATTACCTAGCCGTAATATCTGAGTGTTATTCACAAGTGGAAAAGCCAAGAAATGAATCTGTTAACCACTTTTGCAAGCTGAGTAGGCAATGAGATGGCTCACAAGATGTAGAGTATGTACTATCTGCTGTAGACACACTGTCTAGTGTAATCAATAATCATAGTCAAGTGTTAATCATCTCATTACCAACTTATAACAAGCTGTTTAAATTATTTCTGAGATTACTTAGGAAAGGTTATTTATTATAAATTACTTTAGGTTAGAGTAGGTTAATATAGGCCAGGTTGAGTTAATATTGGATAACGTTTTTAGTGGGTAATATAGGTGTTACGTATTGTTAGAATATGTTATGTTAGGTTTGGTTACTATTAATAAGGTTATGTTAGTATAAGTGAGGTTAGCTTAGAATAGGTTACTGTTGGATTGTATACTTTACTTTAATCCTACTTAAAGTAGGATTAGGCCTACTTTAAATTAGTATAGGTCAAGTTAGGTTAGTACGACAAATTAGATTGTTATAGGTTAGGATACTATTAGTCAGATTAGATTAGTGGAGGTAAGGTTGGGGTAGTATAAGTAAATTCATATTTATTCTTGGGTACACCAAAAAACAGAACAACTATTTAATTAGTCCTTAATATAAGAATAAAATAATGTGTTGAAATTAAAATTTAATTACGCACCCCGTCGTGGATAATTGTGCAGCCCAGGTGAGAAGTGGACACCTGGCCTGTTCCCACAAAACGATTGCTACTTCCGGCAGAACGGCCTTGGTGTAGTGATTTAATTACAAATGTCGCCGCCCACTGTTGTTATCTGTTTCAACAAGTGTATGGTTGCATGCTATCCATGGCTTCTTTCAACTTGTATATGATAGAATAACAAACATGAGAAACCATTAGACCGTACGTTTAAATAATATCTATGAATGGTTTAACAATTCAAACTATAAACGTAAAAATTGAATTGAAAAAATACAAATTATGTAGGGGTTGTGTGTAATGAGACTTGTTATTCAAACAAAATTAATATTTATTTACTTAATTTTGTGTAGTTACAAATGAGGGCTTCGACCTCACGAAAATGCAAACCTCTATAGCGGCAAAATATACTGAATGTATATACTTCATAATATAAAAGCTTACGTCAATAAATATATTTTTACAGAAATATAACTTTTGATTGTATTAGTGTTTATTGATAATTGTGTAAAATAAAAATATTCTTATTGCCTTAATCTACTGGTTGGCTTAAAACAATTATTCAATTAGGATTAAATATAATTTGATAACGTTTGAATTTAATGATATAGAATATAATATAACTTGTGGAAAAACAGCTGTTGTATGAAATCAAATGATAAATCATAATTTAATATTTACTATAATTTTCTAATATACGAGTATATTACAGTTTAGGCCCATCGGCAGGAAGCTGGAAAGGCCATATTCGAAAGTTTCGGTATTATGAACGCATATCCTGCTTGTCCCATCTACCTACAGTAAGGATACCCTAAACAAAGCGGTACCAAGGCGCGAACAGGCAATTAGTTAGGGATATAACTAACATGAAAGGTAAGAAACATAGACTTTGGGTGAGAACATAAAACCCTTGCACGTATGTAGGAAAGGTCGTCATTAAGTGTGAACATGTTCTGAGATATAGGTCAAATTTTATAAGCTGGCATTTGGAGGCTCCAGAACTTTGCGAGAGGTCGAGGACGAGGGGAGGGTGGAGGTGCTTGCAAGTCGTTTTCAAAAACATCAACTCTTGGACTTCCGTAAACTCATAGAGTTGACTCGTTAGTTTGGTACTTTTTAATATATAGTATAAATAACAACAAATGTAAATAAGGCGTCACGGAAGCCTGCTAATAGGATTATCTAAGGGCTGGGACAGGGATGACGAGAGTGCCTGATGTTTTCTAGATGGCGAATATACAATTTCTACCTAAGAGCCAAGTACCAGCTTATAAAATTTGATCTATAAAAGAGCAGTCTATACAAATATGTCATCGAGAAAGGGAAGTGAAGATAGTAAGCTTTCCTTTAGTTAGTTTGGCCTCTAATCCCCTTCATCTGCTTAAGTAAGGGGAAGAGGTGAATAAAGTTTAAAAAGGCTTGCCATTTACATAAACGGCGGCGATTAAGAGGATAATAGGTGCTTATGTAAGGTAGTTCTGTGACTGTATTTTGTGTTTTTATGGCAAATATGAGAGGGAATTGTTCGGCCTTAAAAAACGATCCTGTAAAATGAATTTGATTCTTGGCGATCATATTTACAAGTGATTAATCCGGCGTAAATTAAAACCGAATCAAGGCCGGGTTCATCCCACATCTATACTTAACCCACTCCAGCGCGCTGAACGCCAAAATTGGACATGGCATGGCCGAGAAGTACGTGTTCACTATCCCACGCTGGATGGGTTTTGTCAGCCTGTCCGCTTGCTTCAAAATAACAAAAACTACTAAGCGACTCTTTCTCTGCTTATTTCCTTAAGCACAGTAGCCCAGAGAGAAAGCCTTCTGGTTGAATTTACATTTTGAGGAACTTGTAATGTTATAACCTGGATGTATACCAACAAAAGTAAACTTTTGGAAATTAAATGCTACAATACGCAATCCTAACGCTTAAAATTAGACAGAAGTTTTAAAATGTTTTTAATGAGAATTAATGTTTTTTATACACTCCACATTTAAAGTATTGGTCACTGAACATTAAATTTAAGTACATGTGTACGTGTACAGTAGTATTCACTTAAGAAATCAAGTTAAAGGCCAATAAGAAATTTAAGTCTTCAATGCAATTTTTTATTTCCATAAACTTCAATTTTACAAAGAAATATTTAGAGAGATCTTTAAACCTTCGTTAAAAATTTATCTCTTGTTTCAGCGATGCTCACATGGATATAAGCCACAGCTAGTCCATTTACCCGACTGGTTTATTTCTCAAATAAGCGGCCACCGCCATATGAAGTTATAGGTAAAATTTTATCCTGGCACTTGGGGCTTGGTGAGAGTCCGAGGACGAGGAAAGAGTGGAGGAGCTAGCAGCTCATTTTAAAAAACATCGACCCTTGGACTTCCGGTGACTCGTAGGGTGACTCAATATTTTGTTACTTATTAATAGCTCTTAATGTATAGTAAAAATAACAACAAATGTAAATAGGGCGTTCACAGAAACGTGGTAATAGGATTGTCTAAGGGATGGGACAGGTAGGCCGCGATTTATGGCTACGATGAGTTATGACGACAGTGCCTGATGTTTTCTAGACGACGAATACACAATATCTACCTAAGAGCCAAGTACCAGCTTATAAAATTTGACCTATAACCAGATTGAAGTCTTACGGGTATTATAGGTACATATTTATTAAATCATTTCTGTTAATTTTCAACTCGTCTTATATTGTAAACTGTCCAGAAGTTTAAACACTTGAACTCTCTTATAAAACTACTGTGAAATTTGTTAGAAGACTGCCCAAAATAAAATAATATTAACGAAAAAATATAATTTTTTAAAATCGAAAAGTTTTAAAAAGAAACTACAAAACTTTGAGGGGGTAACCTCAAACGTTATCTAATTCAGTGGAACATTTTCTAATGTAACAAGGCCCCCTATTCTGCCAAAATTCCAAAAACATATAATAATAAAAATGAATCTTACGCTGTATAATAATTAGTAATAATTGTTTATTAAAAAAAACATTCGAATAGCTCAAGTCAATTGCTTGACTGGTTAATTTTTGAATCAACGTTTCAACCATTTACACAATCTATGACCATTATTACACCTAAAGGTCTGAGACTAAATATATTAATATTACAAATAAAAATGTATATCTCATTAGCATTATATTGAATAAATTGTAGTAATGTTTATTGTAATATAAAAAAAAAAAAAAAAAAAAAAAAAAAAAAATTATATTTATTAATTGATAAAAAAATATTGAATAAAGTTTTAACGTAATAATGTATAATAAATAATGGAACCTAACCTACAGTATTAAAACAGCTGTTCTCCAACATAACCTATATAATAAAATCAGATGGATGAAACCATATCTTATGACTAGTTGACGCTAATTTGAAAATTTTTTCAGTACAATTTTACTGTTCAGGAACACCAAAAGAAGTATTCTTCAAAAATAAATACTAAGAAAATTATATAAATAAAAACTATAAAATTTCAAAAATTTTAAGATTATATTCGCGTCTGCTATGAGATATTTTGCAGTTTAACCTACAATGTCAAGTTAAATAGACTGTTTAAAACAACATATTTGCCTACCTTTTTACAAAACGAAATATGTGTCCTTCAAGAACCGTGTAATCAAAGAGGCCGTGCTAAAATTGCTTAAGCCTTCTTGTAACAATCAAACCCTGAAACAAAAACATAAAACTTTTATTTTAACCTTAAATTTGTAAAAGTTGTAAGTGATTATTATTAGTATGTTAAGTAAATCTCGAGTCTTTTCTATTTCACCATTTAACGTTTACCATGGGTTTATCAATAATAGAAGAGTTTTTCTGTCACAGGTTCAAGCAGTTATGTGAGTAAATCCATAGGCCTAACCTAAAAATAGCTTGTAGTTAGCAATAAACTAGCATTAACTAGCAATAAACTCTTTGCATTAACTAGCTTCACTTGCATATTTTTTACTCTAACTGGGTTGACAACACCAAAACGAGCCTAATTCTTGTTCCTTAATTTTTAAATGTACCTTTTTATTATTACTTTAGTAAAATCATTTCCTCATTTTCCACATTTCGTTTAAATCTTCCATCCTCATCTAGCATACATTGGTCACACAATATAAACACTATTTTATCTGCATTATAAAACTTGTTCTAAAACAAATAGGTAAGTAAAATTATGGATGTGGATTTATTCTTTTTTTCGATTTAAGACAAATCGATCTAGACTTGTTTTGTTTATATAAAAATCGGCGTGATATATAAAAATGACTGTATTCCCTATTGGTCTAAGTAAGCAAAGATTCAATTGGTTAGTCTTTCTTGGCTCGTAAACTGAAATACGACATTTTGGATTCTGGCGTTATTATTTCTAAATGAAGAAATAGATATTTTGGTATTACACCGACCATGTAGGAAATGTAGGATATTATAGAATGGAAATATACTTACATAAATAAACCTTTACATTAAACAATACAAATATTGGGAAAACCCCAATACCACAAAAATAATAAAAAATTAATAATAACAAAAGTTACCTAAGATTAAACCCATATATACATTTCGATGACCATGTCATCATCAACAGAGGGTCTTATTACAAAATTGTAATCTAGAATACAATAAATTGGCGGAGAGGGGGACGGAGCTTACCTTACGCCTATATATAGCTACCGCAGAGAATGGTTGGTCTCAGACTAGTCTGTAATTTAATTTATTGTATTCTATAATATGATTTTGTAATAAGACCCTCTGATGATGATGATGACATGGTCATCGAAATGTACGTAAGGGTTTAGTCCTAGGTAACTTGTATTATTTTGTGGTATTGGGGTTTTTTCCAACATTTTTTATTGTAATGTATTGTAGCACTGTGGTCTTGATATTGTATACTTTACAATAAACTTTTACATTTATTACAACCAAATCCATCCTAACTGGATGCTTCTTAGGTAATAGGTATTTAGGAAATATTAGTAATGTAGGTATATAGTAATGTTGTATAAAATAGTGCAACAATTCCTAACCAATTAATTATAAATGTTCATGTTAAAAAATAAGGTTATATAATTACGCTATGTACCTTCAAGTTCTAGCTGCTTCATGACTTGACATTTAAAATAACTTGCTCAGAAAGTATGTTTGAGTCGTTTAGTAAATGTTTATTGTAAAGGTTAATAATAAGGTTAAATAATAAAGGAATGTATATTTTCAATCTGTAATGTGTAGGTGTGCGGTTGATATAATTGTATTCTAATAAAAATTATGTATAAAATATAGTTAGAAAATGAAAATATCTTAGTGCTATCAGAAATTCTTGGTGCTATTTGAAATCCATGGGTAAGAGAACTTAATCCATAAATTAATTTTCAAAACATGATTTGTTCTTAAACTGGATTTTCATGTGTTTGTTATAATCGGGTTGATGTTTGATTATCTTTCTAACTGGAAATCAGAAAATTATTTTTTATTAGATGTTTTGCAGTTAGTTCTAAAACAATATATCACCCATGACTAGGTTCGAAAAACCTGTACTTACACATCTCAAGTAGATATATTTTCTTTCAAAATTAACAGAATATATTTACACACATATATCTCATTGTTCATTATTTTACCTGAATTAATCATTAAAAAGAGGACTAATTAAGATATAGCTTTTGTGAGATCATTTTCTTGCTACTTAATTTTAAATCTAAATATTTTTAGTTGAAAACGATCATTGTTACAGTTAATATTATTGTAAATTATCTTTAGCTACTAAAAATATACAAAGAAACTAACAATATACATAAAATATTTCTACAGAAAATGAACAAAAGATTAGTTTTTAATATCATAAAACATTTTTTCTCATTGCAATTTCTTGAGCGAAATTTGACCTAATATTTTTATTCTATCTTTCTCTCTTTATCTCCTCACCCACCCTCTTCCTCTCAACAAAAATATATCTTTTTTGTTACATAAAAAAAAATATACTTTTATAATGATTTATATTTCTTTCAAAGAATAAATAACAGGGAAAATGCTGTATGTTTGTATTAATAATACAAATGCAGTTTTCCAGCTTTAATTTTAAATGTTTATGTTTTAACCTGTTTAGAAACATTTATTATAGTGCCCAAAAAGCAAATAAAGTATTGCTACTTAAGTAATACCAAAGTACCAACAAATAATTAACGAATACATATGATCACCAATAAACCATTTCACTTCTATATTAATAATTTTATTTAACTGAGCCCACAGTTTTCTTTTGCTTATAAAATATCATGGTGGATTTTTCGCTGTAGATAAACCAATCTACTAGTATGCCTAGGCCTGCAAAGGCAGGATAAAATTATGAATATAGGTAGGTTAAAATAGGCCCATAAAACCTCTGACAGAGTAAATGAGGACGATTATCACGTGACGTGAAGTAGCCTATCTGCTTATCTACAGAAAACCTAGTCTAGTTCTGTTGTGCCCCTAAAGCTGAAGGTTACCAGGAAAGGTATGGTGCCCCTATGAGTAATTATATTAAAAATGATTATGTATTGTAATATTTTTATTGTTAAAAAGCAGTAAGAAGTTTACATAAAATTAGTTAAAAACATTACAAAGCGTTAAGAATCCTATTAAGATTCTTGATAAATAGAGAATAGGTCTATTCTGGAGGTAGTTCAAAGAATGTCTTGATACAATATAACCACGGGAACACCAACACCTATTACCAATCTCAGTAGATTGTTTCAGGGAACATGTTGCTCTGACCAAAGGAGCATGCTACTCTGTCCGAGTAAATGCTCACATATGTGTTGTTTTATGTAATGAGGAAGTGTTTAAGGGCAAAAGTAAAAAGTGTAAAAGTGCAATAAAGACTTTTCGTTTAATTCGGCTTTATCTTCTTACAAGAAATCACCCAACGGCAACTGCCCAGGCAAACCACTCGGCCACGACAGATCGGGACCATAAAAAGATGTCTATATTACACTCACTTGTAAGAAGAAGTACCCTAATGGGTAGATGGATTATGTGGGTCCAAATAAACGTTATAATGCTTCCGTGGTACAGGGATTAGTGGAAGAGCAGGGTTCCCTGGAGTAGTCCTGCTCTCTACCGGATTGAAGAGTAGTGTCTAGTCAATTAATATCCGCTAGTCAACTATTTTTTCCTTGAGCCTGGTTATTCATTAGTTTCAACTAATCTTTAGATTATTGACCAGCGGCTGCTGGCTACGTGTTGAGGACCTATTTCTGTCCTGACCAACAGTTCTTAATAAAACATAAAACTCCTGACCGAGAAGCAAGTAAACAAAATTTAAATAAACTAATTGAAATACTCATCTAACACACCTTTTGGCTGCCTAATATGAAATGGATGCAAATACGAGGCCAAGGCTGCGTCATGCTTTGCCGTTACGAGTTATATGAGCTTTCTAAATGTAAATAGAAGCGAGCTGCCGATGGGTGCGCGGAGTGACTAAGCAGCAATCATATCTGCTACAATTATGGGTCTTCTGTGTCAGGACCAAATGCGTTTACACCATCGGTTCCCATTTAGTGAAAAGTAGCGTAGAAGGGCTGCATTGGCTCTTTATCAATTGTCTCGGGTCAGGGTGCAACGGGATGAAATTCATTACTGATGGTTTTACTGTGAGTGAAAATTCTAAAACGCAATGACAGACAGATGTAGGTCTATAGCGCTATGGAAAAGTAGAGCATGTCTAGCTCGATACTGGGGTCTAGGCGGAATCATGACTCTACTCGCTAGGCGATTTCTCGTTTGGAGAAATCATGATTTCATGACGTAGCATACATCCGGAATCATGCCCTCTCGTTACGCCAACATTGCAAGGTAAAAATCATGATTTCATGAGGTAAACGCTAACAGACGCCGTGTCTACTCGTCACGCCAATGTTCGTTTATTCTATTTACTGTTCTATTTACTTCCTTGCTTCAGATAATGCAGGAAAATCTTTCATTTACTAGAAAATCGCATGACATTACGTTATAATATCGAAAAAATTAAGTTTATTACAGTCTAAAGCAAATACACGAAAGTTGAAGGAAGAGGGCTTCCTCAACTGGCTTCCTCAAGAGGTTGAAGTTGAAGGCTTCAAGAAGTGAAAAGGTATAAGAACAGTGACAACAATTAATTAGATAAATTAAATCGGATATACATCTTTTGATTGAACCTCTCACCCAGAAGACTCAAAACAGACATTACCTGCGCGAAAGTAAAAAATTGTTGTAAAAGGTAGATAGTGAAAATAAAAGGTGAAAGAAAAGATGAAAGGGAGCAGAAAGTCCCGAAACCGAGAGCTTAGAACCGTGACACGAAGTACAGTATATAGGAGCCTTAAAGGTAATAAGGAAAGTCTATGCAAATGAGATGAAAGATGCAAGCACCAGAGACCTTATTGTGATACTAAGAAATGTGAAGATGCGATGTTTAAGAGTTTGCTAGAACAGTCCTGAGCATAAGAATAACATTGTAAATGACCTTAAGATGAATGGATCGTTCAATAAAACAGAGCTGCTAGGAACCAGGAATGGGGAAATTTGAATCAAGGACTATGCATTAGCGTGAAATATGGGGCCTTGAGTTGTTTAACGGAATAAACTATTGAGGATAATTTATGTGGAACTAATCCTTGAAATCTGTTTTGCGTCGGAAAAGTCAAATATTTTTGTTTGATCTATTATGTTATGATATTATAGTTGTTATCACATAACAAATTAAATAATAAAATAACATCTAAAGACTATTGAAAAAAACCATGATAGAACTATATCTACTCTTTCTACTTCATGCATTCTTGGCGCTTGGGGATGTTTTGGGGATATGAAGCAACGTTTACTGAATAGGGATCAACTTAATCTACAGTTCACAAGATTTCTTCCAACTTTTACCTTAATTACTTTGCGATCAACACTGTTTTCAGTCAAAATATAAGTTAAACCCATTTGTAGCCCTATACAGTCATTTGCGGTGGCTAATTGTTTAGTGGGTTCAACGCAAACTGCTTGGACGTTGGTCATCAGCACAAAAGGTGTTTGGGAAAATCACACCTCCTCGACTAAAAGAACATTTGTTAACTGTCTGCTTGTTTGTCTGGGCTACATTTATCTCCGAAACTAATGGGAACCAGGCTTAACAAAATATCTATTTACACCAAACGGTTCTACTCAGCAAACTAAAGTTCTAAGGGTTTATCGTAATACTGAAGTGTTTGCCAATTTTCCCAAGTAAACACCAAAGAACTTTTTTTTGTCTTGCGTAAACCAAATGTATGTCATATCGCTATTCAGAGGTCAAAGTTCACAACAATCCTAAAGCATAACTAAGAGATTCAATCCTAGTATTCATTTCACTATTTGTTATAGCACATGTACTAACGGAAATTTATGAAATTGTTGCTCATCAATCTATGTCTAGTCTAACAGCACACAGATTGAAGAGATCCAATCCTAAGGGTCACTGCAATAATGGTTATAGCACATATACCAATGTTAATTTATGACAGCTTTACTCGTCAGAGAAATCAATCAATGACTAGTCTAACAGCACAAGGATTGAAGAGATCAAATCCTAAGGGGCACTGCAATAATGTTTATACCACATTCACGTCAGAGACGTCAATCAATGACTAGTTTAATATCATACGAATTGAAGGGATCAAATCCTAATGCTCTTTACAATAATGATTTTTAATTATTCAAAATTTTTATTACGAAATATATTTGTAAGCGATTCGTTTGGTAAACACTCGTAGGGTAGTGCGAGGTAGACTAGGTAAGTACTCCGAAGGCCATCACACACTGTCAGACTCCAGTAAAGTCGAAATACTAGACAAGGTAATAACATGCATTAGAGTGCTACAAACGGCCTGCTTTGTTTTTTTTTTAGTTTGTAATTGCCTCATTATATTGGTCACGGAGCGTTGAGGAACGCGGCAGTACTCGGCTAATCTTCACAATTACCTCGACAACCTGTCACACTAATTAGCATCACATTGTTTGTAATCATTATATTGGAATGTTATCTTACTTTCCGAATGTCTTGACGTAGCTTATGTATAACAGTGAGCAGGGTATGTTGGAAATAAACTGTGTTTAGGAACTATAATCGTCGAAGGAACAACTCACTCGAGCTAACCTAGGGGTATAATGGTATCAACTCACTATGAGAGTTACAATAGACGTTACAATAAAGGTTTCCTCTCTCCTTTAAAGGTAGCTCCCATCAGTCGTACTATGAGGTATGTTAACTGATCTACCCAAGGGTACAGTGGTATTCCAAAAAGCAATGGGGTTCAACTATAATCATTTCTTGGGCTCACATTATGAGGGTAAGTAATTAACTCTCTATACGATGAGGCATCGAATCACATTATTGTTCAACAGGTAAAAATTCCAGAAACGCAAATCACCTACTTTAGTCTCCGTCTGTTGTTTTTCTCATTCTCCATCGGGCGATCCAGCTTAGCTATCTCATCCTAACTTTCCCGAATCAGCTTAAAATTCAAAATTAATTGAAACCAATTTTAAAAAGTGAATTCACGATGATTACATCAAGCAACTTTAATTGAAACCTTATCAACATCGACTATATTTTTCAAACCTGAATGTTCTGTAGTAAAAACACATGTCCTGGGTAGATTTTCCTTGTGATCTTCGCTTAGATATTAGACGAGATGATCCTTTGTCACAAGTAGTCATAAACCTCCGTCACTTTCACGATCTTCTGGGGTAGTTAAGGACAATCCTAGCCGCGCAGTTGGTAACGACTCTCCTTTGACAAGTAAGAAGATACATTACAATCTCCAAGAAAAAAATTCATTCCTGGTGATAGAGAACCGAGGGAAGCAGTTGCAACCAGAACTGAACCAATACTGAACGGCATTCATGTGTTAGTATAGGAAGACGGGATCCAGCTGGCACAGAAGATTATTCAGAGTATAACAAACTTCATAACGGAGCCAGTTACTGAATTAGTCTTTAATTTAAAAAAATGAAAAATAAAAGACCCTACATAGAGGTAAAGGTCAAAAGATCTAGTTGACCTTCAAATCGAAGTCAAAAGAGTTCTCTTGAAATCGAAATAATTTTGGCCTTCGCACTCCTTAATTGCATTTTCTTCTTGTCCATTAATTTGTTTCTAGCCGAATATGAAATCAGAATTTCCTTTATAACGTTTTATTCGGCGAGTAGCATTTGTTGGGAATGTTTCTAGTTTGACGTTAATTGCAGACCGATTGTGCATTAGCGGCCGACGTCCGGTGGGAGAAAAGGAGTCGCGAAGCGTGCTTCCGCGGCCAATAGAGTCACTGGCCTGGCTCAGTGCAATACCTAAACACTCGTAAATGGGAAATACAAAATCACGAAAACTGCACTCGATAAGATCAGGGTAAAATGAAATCAGTAAGTAAACGCAATACGTTTCCGTTTGGAATACGTTCATATGCTGTTACATTTACACACTCTCAATACTATTGGTTTTGTAACAAACAAGAGTACCTACCGGACTTGATTGAGCCAACCGCAGCTCTGGATAACTTCCAGCAACAGGTGACCAGAACAGGTGATCCAGAAATATTTAACGCCCTTATCTTGTTAAAGGGACGAGCGAATTCGATTCCCGTACTAGACGCATTCACCATGCATTTTTTATTATCTTGAGAGATTAACTTTTTTTTATAAATAATTATTAAAAAATTGACGTGGCCTTCCTCATTCTTTGCTGTTTACAAAATAATTTCATTATCCGCCTTTAGGACCAATTTCTAAATCCAAAAACAAAAGTTCACCCTTTATTTTTCACAAGATGTTGGACACCTATATCAGTGTTCGCTTGGTCCTTTTTTCGTCGTCTCGTACTGAACGTTTAGGGTACTCTGGGAGATATTCTTGCCTCGCTGAAGGCATACTCATCCGCCTTCTTCACAATTTAGATAAAAGGTAAATACGGTGTTGCCTGCAAGCGGATTAAATTACGAAACTTAGGCGAGGTTCGAGACAAAGTACTATCATCATAGATGGACCGAGGCTGTTTTAGAGAGTTGTTATTCCTTCAACCCTCCTCATAGTCATCACTTGATAAGCCTCTAGCTTGCGGTCCGCTAGGGACCAAGGGCTTTATGTATTTGACTTTATGGAATTCATCCACATCCCTTAGTGTAAAAGCAAATGACTACAGAGAACGAGAACTTTGTCCCAAGTCTGATTATATCCCACACAAGACGTGTCTGATGTCTCAGCTTGGATATAAATCACCTGTATTATTGCACGCTTTGTATAACCTAACCTAACCTTACCAAACCACAAGAGCCTTAATGCGATATGCACTTGTGAACAAATCTTCGCAAACTAGAACTATTCTGTTTTTGTGAATCGCAAATCTCGGACTTATATGATCTAGGCAACAGTGCATTGGTGCTGTATGACCATAAAGTAGGATCATGTGATAATGCGGAATCGCTTACCCGAGTATACATGCAGTTCACTATTTTTAAAGGCATACAGTACATAACGCAAAAGTGAAAAGTGTAAGGAAAAAAGAAAGGCGGAGAAAAAAAAGCGTTGACAAGGAAGAGAGTATCTGGTTTGATTCTACCCCTTATCAAGGAACACAAATATAGATCCTTATGTGGAGAATTTCCAGGCTGGCCCGGATGACTAACATCAGTCTCGAGGCGGAGAGCTTGGTGCCCAGACATACTCGGAATCAGTAGAACCTTTAGTTCGATCCAGGTAGTGCATTGGGACCTTTATCCCCTCTTGGTTGGTTTACCTAAGGGGGCGGAGCCTCAGACTCTCAGGGGCTTGTCCAGGGTGTACATAAATCAGACCTTGAAAGCACACATTACTATATGGTTAAAAGAATCACCATTCAAATGTTGTCACCAAAACGAGCAAAAATGTCTCCATGTCTTTTTTATTATTAAATTCCTTCTATTAGCTACACTCTCCTGATATATATCTTGTACACATTTTCAATCGGTAATAAAATGCGTTTTTATTCACCCAACCGAGCTCAAATACATTTTTTTAAACTTATAGTGTATAACAATTGATGTTTATAAAGGTTTTTCAAATATTTATTCAATAAATAAATAATAAAAATTTTCGGGTCATTTGGGGTTCGAACTGAGTATTTTATGTTCGAAGTCTAGAGCTTTTTGGAACTGAGCCAACTCTCCATAGCTAGAAATGTACTTCTCAAAGATCTATATGAAAAAACCTTCATTGTATAACCTTAAATTTTACCCATGGTTGCCACACAATATCATAAATAGTGCTCAAGGATTAAAAAGAATAAAATAAAAACAAACAAACTGGATCGAACCTTGCATCACAGACCGACAATGAGAAAGGAAAGCGAAAAGAGCTAAAACACAATACAAGCAACGAAAAAAAGAGTATAACAGTAACAAACAAAAATAATAGTCTAACACCATACATAGAAAGGAAAATGGTAAATTGGAAAGAAATTCTCTTTCTATTTTACCACTTAATATGTATTCTTAATATGTAATATGTATTGCTATTCTGACATATGTATATACATATTTATATTAATTGTAATTATAAAAATAAAAAAATCCAACAAAATATTTCTCTATTGATGTAAGTACGAATTGACTAACAAAATATTTGTTTTTAAATATTACTCTACTTATATATCGCATAAAGCGCTATATTTCTTATAATTAGTGGTTGCAGTACAGTATTACGTCCCGCGTTATCGGTGCCTACCTACCACACTGTTGCATGTACTTTGTTTAGTCTAAGGTTAGATTATTTAAAGTTTAAAACGACTCCAATCGATACAATAGGCCGTGCTACATCCGTCAGTAATTCTGCAGCTATTACCGGATGTTTGTGATATGCACAACGCAGTTCTTATCTTAGCTTATGTTTATACAACATTTCAAACTGAGCCATAATAAGTGGAGGTGTAAGCCTATCGATTGTGTCATGCTTTCAAGGCCACCGATAGCAACAATCGCTTCTGACCTACTACATTTGCTCCCGATGCATAATATAAATCGGAAAACACATGATGGGAATCGACTAAATACGAAACCTTGAAGCGAACATTTCACATAGAAACACCTAAGTCCGTCTTGGCAATAAACAAAAACATTTTCCGCCATAAAGTTTGTCGCATAATAAGAGAGTAATTAAAATATTCACTTGGATATCAATTATGTGTAAAATTTACTACAATTCCATAAATCACCTAAATTTAGCAGTAGCCAAGAGCGTTCTGCTTGTGTTGTCAGGAAGACTCAAGTTGCGGAAGATATTCTTCGGATCTAAGACGCGTGGTACAAGTACGAGGGAGTCACTCGAGTGTAGACAATGCCAAAAACTTGAATTCGGGACGAATTTTGTAAAAATGTATTTTGTAAGTAAAAGTTCAGTGTTTTCTATTGCGGTGTTTATTCTAACTAAAAGTGTATTGAGGATTAATCCAGTGCGTTGGGAAATACTTGCGGAATATCAGAAGTTTTTAAGCCAGTTATATCAGCTGTTATGTATGTCAGATCACAAGGTTTCAACCACCGTCAAACCTACGAGTTTATTGACTTTCGATGTGGTACTGGAATAAAAGGCTATATACTGGAATGGGATAGTTTAGCTGTGGATAACGTATGCGCTGAGAACAATAACCGAATGAAAAGGAAATGTCCGGTGGCTGAAGTACAAACAGGTTTTGACTGAATGGTTTTGCAAATTAACGTTTTGTTCAAGTTTAACTAAACATATGATTATCTTCCGTTAAAATGTAAGAACCAAAGCAATTGTGGCCCATTTGTGCAGTGCTATACAGTCCTTTCGATAATCAATTTGTGACACAAAATGCTACATCCATTCTAATACAAGCCAGACATTTACAAAGCAAACTGGGGCTATATTTTCGTTATATTTTACAAATGAAACTTTGGGCGTTTTTATTTTGGTTGTTTAGATTAGGGTGCAAGTGAAGACTAAACCAATATTTTTCAAAATACAGTATTTTGAATACAGTTTTAGAGACCCTTGTCCTAGGAATATAAATTGTAAAATCAGATTTACAGTGCATTATATTGGCATAGAAAAATATTCAATTCTGATTGCCTTCTGTGCAAGCTACACTCAGCAACGTGCAGGGTTTAAAGAGGTATAGCATCAGCAATTTTATGTTGTTTGTTTTTTCCATCATTAATAAAATACTTTTTATTCATGCACTCAAGTTCGAATACATTTTTTTAAACTTGTAGTGGATGCCACTTGATGTTAATAAAATTTTTATTCAAATATGAATGCTCATTAAATTCAATTATGAATTAATTGTAGTTTTGTGTGGAAGAAAACCTTTTCACAAAAGGGGCAAGGTATGCAATATAGTTATTTCGCATTATTTTGCTTAGCTCCATTATGTTTTGTATAGATCTGGCAGAACCCTGGAGTATAGTATCTACAGTCACTTTCAACTATATCATGTTTTAAAACTGTTAAACTTATAATATCTGCTAATTAAGAATAGCGTATTCACGTAGTATGTTATTAAACGTGTTGACGCTATAGTCGAGTTGGGTGTTATTTTCCATAACCTTTTTAGAAGGCTTCCAACTAACGGATAAAAATAATGTTTTATAAAAAAAACATAATGTCCTCGTATTAAGATAAGGTGAGTAATTGGCGAAATAACTGCGGTATGTTTCGGAGTATTGATTGTATGGTTTATTGGGGAGTGGGCGCAGGTAGTTCCAGCTCCAGGGCTTAGCCAGACCTATAATAAAGTATAGATCTTTAATATTTATCTGTATCTCTGTAGGAACTGTACTAATTTAGAAGTATGTTTATTCCATTAGGTAAATACAGTATACGAAATGTACATTAGAGAGTAATGAATTGGAACAGTTTTTGTTACTGACAAAACCGTAATAAATACAATTTGTTCCCAATGTAAAATGCTAATACGTGATCCATCATAATGGTAGGCTTTTATTCGCTCTGACCTTCACACAATATTAATACCACGTTTATACAACCGACAAAATTTAACTACGCCGAATTCGTAACATAGCAGAATACTGCATTAATTTTCGTTGTAAAAGCTATCAACGCTTAATTCGAATCCTTTACTGATGCATGTCCAATTATAAATTATGGAGCTTATAATTTCGTAATTGTTGATAATGTATTACTGAAGGAGGCGAATTGATGATAAATGTATTTTCTTATTTCGATAGCACGTTTCGTCGAGCTAGACTTTACAAAACAACCAAAGGGGGTTTGATCTTAGTAAGGTTCTAATTTTGTTTAAACAGTATCCTTGCATAGTAACGCACAGGATGAACCGCCCGCCACCCTTCCATCAAGGCCCCTATCCTAATGGAATTTTAATCAAATGAAATCACAGTTTAATAAGTTCCATCACCACTTGGTTCGTTACAGCATGAAGACTACGTGTAACAAGACCAGTTCTCCGTCACGTTGGTTCTAAAGTAACGGTTACTTCTCGATAAACGTTCTATTAGAAATGGAGACTGAAAATTGTGCAAAGGTTCGCGAGAAGATGTGACCATGTTTGGGCTGTTATCGTACGCGTATATTAAGAGATACAATGCTTGTCTGGGCAGATATGTCGGTATAGCCTACTATTCCTCTGCCCAAGCAAAGGGGTTAGGTTTATAGTTTGACCTGCTCTCTAATCGGGTCGAAGAAAAGTGTGTACGTACTAAACCCCCGACTAGGGTTTCGGAAATAAAAGATAGATAGTTACTATCTCCTAGTCGATGAGAGGGGAGAATGACGGCTTGTTCTAAAGTTGACCTTCTCTCTAATGGGTTCATAAAAGATTCTACATACTCCCTACAAACTCAACTTGGGTTATATATGCTTTGTGGTAAAATTCTCCTCGTTAAAGAGGTAATTCATGAAGATGCCAGACGTGAGGGCATGAAATGCTCGGAGGAGGGATGACCTACGCCTCTAGGGCCGCCTCCCTTAGATATCTGATCATAGGTCCCGTCTTGACGCGTTCGTCAAGTCTATAGGATGTAGAAAGGCGAAGACTTGAATGTTTCTAAGTTGGCGAGCCTAACGGAAGACTTGGAGAGGGGAAAACTGTTACGGTGTGGTGGCGAAAGTATTCAACTGAGTTTATATTTAAATAATTGAAAACAATATTTAATTATAATAGATTTTTTTAAAATTATGTTTGAAAACAAATTATTGAACGAAATTAATACAAGTTATATAGTTTATTTGTACATTAAGTAAGTTCTTCGATATTTCAAAGCGAACTTCTGATCACAATATTAAAACAGTCTTCTTTTGCTCTGATTTTTCCCAAGAGTTCCTTTTCAGTAGATTGTTATGACAGATTGCTCATCCATTCTCTTCGTCTTGTGTGGATGTTTTACACCCTACGTGAATTCACTCAAGTGCTACAAAACTTCTCCACCGATACATTGGTTGCCGATGTCGTGCAGATAAGCTTAATTACTATGCCAAATACTTCATAAAAAGCATTTTGTAAATGCTCTTCGTGTAATAACTCTATCGACTTCCGAGGCTTCCGATCTTGGAAAGTAGCAATTCCGTATATTTCACTCGGTTCATTTATAAGTCCTTGTAAAAAAATTAATTAAATTTTATAAACCTTAAAAATAAATTCTAAGGAAGGAGTTTGTCTTCAGAAAAAGCCTTACATTTTTCTCAATTTAAAAATTAAAAATCTTCAAATTTTTTAATGACGAGAATCGTATTATAGAGAAGATTCTCGATAGTTTCGTAATAGTTTTCTACTCGATGTTACTAGACGTGACCGATGCCGTCTGGCGAGGAAAACCGGAAAGAGCCGAACGGAATAGATGAACATTCGGAGAGATGACTTTCCATGGTTAACACTTAGGGAATATTGGGTGGTAGGAGTCCTGGCAGTTAAGACAGCAACAGCAATGAATTAGATGCGCTGACAACAGAGTAACCACTGCTCACTCATATCTACATTCCGCCTTTATTTCGAAGAATTATGTACGAATTTGCGTCTATTACGAGTTTGTTTTTTCATTTTTAAAATACATATGAAGACATTTTTAATTTGAACATTTTTGGTCGGTTATCGTCGCATTTTTGGATACCGCCTGCCTCGCCAAGTATAAGAATATATGTACGTCCTTTATGCTTGACTACTTTGAGAAGTGTAAAGACTGTTGCGAAGGTTTCTAGCATGGTACGTATACATCCTACGATACGTGACACCCGTGTAAAGGTTCTAGCATGGTTCGTATACATCCTACGATACGTGACACCCGTGTAAGGGTTCTAGCATGGTACGTATACATCCTACGATACGTGACACCCGTGTAAGGGTGCTAGCATGGTACGTATACATTATACGATACGTGACGCCCGTGTAAGGGTTTTAGCAGGGTACGTTTACATCCTACGATACGTGACGCCCGTGTAAGGGTTCTAGCATGGTACGTATACATCCTACGATACGTGACGCCCGTGTAAGGGTTCTAGCATGGTACGTATACATCCTACGATACGTGACGCCCGTGTAAGGGTTCTAGCATGGTACGTATACATCCTACGATACGTGACGCCCGTGTAAGGGTTCTAGCATGGTACGTATACATCCTACGATACGTGACGCCCGTGTAAGGGTTCTAGCATGGTACGTATACATCCTACGATACGTGACGCCCGTGTAAGGGTTCTAGCATGGTACGTATACATCCTACGATACGTGACACCCGTGTAAGGGTTCTAGCATGGTACGTATACATCCTACGATACGTGACACCCGTGTAAGGGTTCTAGCATGGTACGTATACATCCTACGATACGTGACACCCGTGTATACAAAGAAATTCAGTTGAATACTGAATTCATTTAAAGATGCTACTACTTTCTAACCGAACATTTGGCCACTTAAATTAAAATCTTGGAATCATTAGTATAGATACAACTAATAACAAACAGATGGCGCTAATCATACTATGACGTACAGCCGATACTTAAATTAAGTGTAAACATGATTTAATACAACAGTTTCTATATGTGTTTAGGTTAGTTTGCATAACAACCGTTTTAACGCGTAAGTTATTATATTACTTTATTTACTGAACATTAATAAGTTGAAATGCAATTGAATTTAAAACATTTTAAAATTAATAAGGTGATAAATATATATATATTGTTGGGGGAAAAATCATGCATCCCAAAGCATTAAATAAATAGAATTAAAGTGACACTTGTTCTAAATAGTTTTCCAAAGTAAATGAAACTGTTTTAGATAAAAATTACACAATCTAGATTAATTTTTTTTCATAGAGTTTCATTGAAATTTATTCTTATGACTCATGACGGATAATTTAATAATTTTTTTTCATAGAGTTTCATTGAAATTTATTCTTATGACTCATGACGGATAATTTAATGTTTTATTACACAAGTAATATTTAAAAAAAAATTTAAAGTCCATTACTACTAAGGTTAACAAAGAAATATGTTGTTTAGTTACTTTTTATTTAATAATTACAGTTAATATAAACAGACTAAGATAACCTCTGAATAATAACTGTTGTTCTGCCAAATAACCTCACGAAATCAGCTGTTTTATGAAATCATATGTTGTCACTTATTTTCAGTCAAGTGAAACGGAGTAACTATAGATATTGCATACATTACCCCTTTAATGAGAAGGTTTTCTCCCTAATAAAAATAACTAATTAATTAAATTTAATTAATGAATTAATATTTGAAAAAAACTGTATCATCCACAACAATTTAAAAAAAATTATATTTGAACTCGAGTGGATAAATAAAAAGTATTTTATTAACGATGGAAAATTTGAACAAGATGTTATAGCGTGTGTTTATATATATATATATAAAGAGAGAGGGAGAGAGTGAACTAATAGAAGAAACTGAAAATTATAGCCTATACCCTTGTGGCAAGACAACCAATACTACCGCCAGTATGAGAGGAGGATGTATCCGGCCTCAGAGTTCAACTAAAGTTACACAGTAAAATATCTTCGCAAAGCTTAAGTGAGACGGAAATACTGTATATTATATTACTGTGAGTGACAAGTAGTTTATTCTCTTAATTATTTTTTACAAGTACCTTTTTACTTTTATTCAATTCCTTCTATTAGTTCACATTCTCCTTATACACTGGGTATCGTTTATAACGACCTTTAAGGGGGGATGAAAATTAGGTCGCTATATCCGGGCGTCGTTATATCCAGTACCAAGCTACAAGATGGAGTGGGGAGAATTTTAGACTCAATAATAAAGCTCTGGGTTTTCCTTTACGAGGTACAGAGAGCGTGCCGATGCGCTCCTAGCTTACTTTCTTAGATACGGCGAGCTCACCGGCACGCTTCTCTAGTGTCGTTACGTGTTTGTGTGAAGTTTTGATTTTTATGTTAATGCTTCAGAAGAGTTTGGAGAATATCGTGCCTGAGTCGTTTTTAAATCCAACCATCCTAAGTTAACTTTTGATGCTTCAACTGTAACAATGTTTCAGGGAGTTTAATGAACAGATTTAATTTGGTTTAACTTTTATATTTTAATGTTTTTTTTTTAGTTTGAACCATTATACGCGGCAAAATATCCGGTAAAAACAACGATCGTAAAACCTAATGTGTCAACATAAGATTGTAGTAAACAAATGTCAGCTTATCTGGGCTATAATTAGTCTCGGACGTGACATATGCATTATCGATATTATGTTTACATTATCGATCTCCGAAACACTTGGCATAAACAGAAACAAACATTCCGAGTTAAATGTTAAGTGCTTATTTTAGTATGTAATATATTTTAGTAGAAGGGTCTTTAGTTTTGTGTAAAAATTTTCTTTTTTTCTCCGTCGTATTAAGCGATGTCGTTATATACGATACCCAGTGTATATATATCTTGTTCAAATTTTCAATCGTTATTAAAATATTTTTTATTCATCCACTCAAATTCAAATACATTTTTTTAAGCTTGTAAAGAATGACACTTGGTGTTATTACAATTTTTTCAAATATAAATTCATTAAATAAATTTAATAATGAATTAATTTTAGTTTTATATGGGAAAAAACTTTTTTCAATGGGGTAAGGTATGCAACATAGTTATTCCGTCCCATTTGGCGAAATAAGTGATAACATATAATCCCATAAAATAGCTGATTTTTTGTTATAGGTTACAGTAAAACCGCTGATTTTTTGTTATAGGTTACAGTAAAACAGCTGTTTTACTCATAGGCTACGTTACTTTATCTATATTTATTGTAATTACTTAATAAAAAGTAACTGAAATAAAATATTTCTTTGTTGACCTAAGAAAAAATTAATTTTTAAAAAAATGTTGTTTATAGTACTTGTTTTTGTAACGAACCCATAAATAATACTACGAGTATTTCAGCTACTTTATTTATAGTAAGAAATATGTTTACTTAGTTCTGACAAATTTTAACTTGCAGAAAGAAAAAAATTACACGAAATTAGAATTAGATATTATTAGATGTAAACAACTTTTTGTATTGAAATTTTAAGAGACAATTTAAAGAGGAAAAACAGCGAAACGGTTCTATACGTCACTCTACTCTGCGGTCTCTAGACGTCACGTGGAAGTAACAAGAACAGCGCACGCACGTTATTTGGTGCGGGGAATAAAAGAATGTAGTTTTTCCCACTAGCAGTACGTCAAACGGTTCATTGCACTTTGCGTTTAAAGGCACCGCGCTGCTGCCGCTTCTGCGCACACCAACCAATCTAAACAAACAACAGAGCTTGCATCGACAACACAAAAACACTAATGATTCAGCGTTTGAAAAACGAGCCGTTTAAAAATATTGCACAAAAACAGACAGTACGGAAACAACGCGCAGGTTAGGTTAGAAGTGGAAGTATCGATTACAGATTGTACGCTCGACAGTGTCTCTGTCTCGGCCTTATTGATTAGATGACTCAGTCGCTAACGTCGAGGTTTAGTTGTACAGTTGGTAGTGCGGCAACACGGTCGAGAGCGGTTAGCTATGCTGCGATCTGCAGGTGGAGTTTAGTGTTGTGTGTTGGTGTTTGTGTGTGTAGTTCTCTGTTGGATATACACTGTGTTTACAGCTGTAAGTAGTCTGTATCCATACAGCGCACTCTAGTTGAGTTTTTATTTATTTAAGTCTGTCGAAATGTTAAATATGCGTAATATATGAACGCGTCAATATTGTTTACAAATATTGAAGGCGCCCTATATTTATTTTAATTACACACACACACATACACACAATTATATATTTATATATATATATATATATATATATATATATATATATATATACTATATATTGTTAATATATTTACCTTCACTTCTGTTCGGAATATTTGTATACATTTAAGTACATTTTTCTGCCTTTCGTAACATAATAATATTTTCCTTTGTTGACGCGTTCCGGAATGAATCCATTTTCAAAACTTAAATAGTACTCCTGTATTTAAGTATTGAGTAAGTTTTAAGTACGATTTAAGTTTTTAAAATGGAGTAATTACGAAACGTGTCAACAAAGACTAATATTGTAGTTTTAGGAAAGCCAGAAAAAAAATATATATACAATAAACAACATAAACCAATATATTAACCATAAAAACATGCATTAATGTGACACTTGCTTATAGTAGCCTACTTGTTACTGTAGTCAAGTGTCACATATAGGCTTATATGTCTGATTGTTTAAGTGTAAACTAGTAGCTAAAGTAAAGACGGAATCAATTAATACTATGCACGTATTAATCGCGCTTAAGTATGGATTTCTTAAGTATGGAGCCGACTTTTAAAAAATATTGTGGAGCCCCAAAACGTTTTAATGCTTAACCTTAAAGACATTTTGTTTTATTACAGGAAATTAATAGAAGTAAATATATTGTGTTCTTCATACATGTATATTAAATACGTAACTGTAGGATTCATTCTATTCACTCTTGACAATATGTTCAACAGTAAATCTTTTACTTAGGTAATGTTTTTTTAATTATTTTGAAGTAATAAAATTATTGGCTTAACCTATTAACTGGATGAGGTTAATAGAGGAACTGATGTTATTTTATATTAACATTAATATGAAGTAACTTGTTTATCTATTTATTAACTTTTGTCTCTTATGCCGATAATTGGTTTATTTCGAAAAAGTATTATTAATTCCAAAACATCAACTTCATCAGTAGCTTGATGCAATGTTATTATCTTTTATTGTTTTTATTAAAGGTTTTACGATAGTTTACAGTGCCGTTATGACAATTATAACAATACGTATCAAGATCTTTTCATAAATAGTTATGAACGTTTATAACATCGCTTCATATTGTACATTTTACGAGATGTATTAAGCTTGTAAAGTCACCTGTGTTGAGGATACCTCCGGTTTTAGGTGTAAAATATATTTCTGTAGTTCAAGTATTTATTTCCTTTTCTACAGAAACATTAGGGGCGGAGACATATTGCATAAAAATTGGAAGGACTCAAGCCCCTCTGCGCTTTGAAGTAGGCGCCGTGATGCTATACATTCTTTCATACATTACAAGTACAAAATAAAAAGCTTAACATTTGGTAAGGATCGAACTAAATGTTTACAGTGAAAAATGTCTTGCTTTATACAGCAATTCTTTTATAATTTGGCTTTATTTATATGGACGTCAGGTTGCGCAAGATTTTGGCACAGTCAGCCCAAACGCAATGTAAGGCTTGTGTCTCAGTGGGGATGAATATGATTTATCCAAAGATTGTCTTAGTGGTTTTTGCTGACGCTTTTAAATGCCTATTTATTTTCCCTATTTTATTACACGAAATAAACTTATGCTATTAACGTTTCATTCAATTCGTTCGTCACTTTTATGCATACTTTATCGTTTCTTTTAATCACGGGATTCACGTACTGTAGATCCTTTAAACCGTGGTACGCGTAACTTGGAAGTACGGGTAACTTGGGTAACCCTTGGGAGTACGCGAAACTTTTCAGGGCAGGTAATGAAAAATTAAACCAATTTTACTTTTTTCTGTTTTGGACTACGATTTGATCCGGCGCTAAAAAATATATATTTCAGTGCTACGTTGTTAGATTTTTTAGATCGATGTTGCAAAGGAGTACCAAGAACTTTCAAATACTGATGTAAAGATTCTTATTGGGTTTTCAACCTATGTGAGAGGGTTTTAGAGGTTAATATATCTAAAGACTAAGTACAGAAACAAACTTCGGACGATTTAAGGTTGTACTTAACGAAACTTGAGCCGAACATTGAGGAACTACGTAAAAAGAAGCAAGCTCATCCTTCTTATTAATTTCTTATAATGCCTTTCAGATATATTTCCAAATTTATTTTGATGTAAAAAGTGTTTTTAATTCAACCGACTCACCCCCCCCCCCCCACAATAAGTGGGTACGCAAAATTTTAATTTTTATTATAGGGTACAGTCTGAAAAAGATTGAGAACCCTTGTTTTAAATATTTACTTATCTTTAGGGTTATAATTCGTTTCAGATATATTTCCAAATATATTTTGATGTAAAAGTGTTTTTAATTCAACCGACTCACCCCCCCCCCCACACAATAAGTGGGTATGCAAAATTTTAATTTTTATTATAGGGTAAAGTCTGAAAAAGATTGAGAACCCTTGTTTTAAATATTTACTTATCTTTTGGATTATAATGTAAAACAATGCTGACTAAAATTTTCAAAAATTTTACACTTATCAGTTCAAAAACCCAACCTTAAAATGCGCGGTTATTTGAGTTTAGACTATAATTACCTAAAAATTTTAAATTTCACTGAATATTATAACTTACGTCGTTTTACGTCTGTTCAGTACATTTTAATTTTTCCAATTGTGGAATTGTTGTAAATGTAAGGATCTTATGTATTTATGTTCTGCTTTAGTTTCATATTTGTATAAGCTTTAGTCTCGTTAATACATCGGTATTGTTTGACATATAGACAAATTAGAAATGAACTTATTAATTTGCCTTTAATTACGTGTAGCCTAAGGAGAATATATTTTTGCTTCTTATCGAAGTAACCTTAAATGATGTATACCACTACATTTTATAAATGTATTGATTATGCAAGATTAGTGATGTTGCTTATAATATTCCTCATTACCTTGAGCCATTATACCTTGTTGTATCTGGTCTATAGAGGAAACAACCTACGTAAGCAAAAGCAACTATTTCCGATATTGAATAAATGATAAATCGGTTGAATATCGAGTCAAAGAGGTTTATTTAATTATTGCAACGTTTCGGCAACTAATTCGTTGCCCTTATCAAGCCTGTTGTGCTATGAAAAACAAAGTCCTTACTTTAGAGTTCAAATGAGTAATATGAGGAGCCAAAACATCAAACCCCTACACTTCACCAAAACGTTTCTTTCAGCTACAACTCTCTTAACTCCTCTTTCCGTTTGATAAGGACAACGAATTAGTTGCCGAAACGTTGCACTGATTAATTAAACTTCTTTGACTCGATATTCAACCGGTTTATCATTATTTCAATACTTATTTTTAATGCTCAAGTAAACATGTATTTGCGATATGTTCTTTTCGATTTATTAGGTTTAATTATAATTAATATTAATTAAAACTATAATATAATTAGGGTGTTTTTGAAATTATATGAGCTATTATAAATAAATATTAATACTTTTCGTGCTTTCAACAAGCTTCATTACGCCTGTCCCACTATGATTCTTATAGATATTCGCAAGCTGGAACCTAGGTAGGAATAAGTGGATATTTATGTTAAACATTTAATCTCACCAAGTACTTTAATTAACGTACATTAATTAAAGTATATCGCTTTAATTAATAGAAATAAATACAATAAATGTTAAACACAAAAGTTACATTGTTATTTCAAAAATGAAATTTATACCAAAACAATTGTAACTAGGAATAGGTAAACATTTAGAGGGGGTGATATGTGGTTTCGAGCTTACCGAGTACCCAACACAGGTCACAGAACTCCTTCCAATCACGAGAATGGTTTCATCTTTTAAAGTACAAGTCGCGAGAAGTTATTACAGTGAGGTAACATCTGGAGAAAATAACAGATACAGTTCATATATGATCATATATGCAGAAAGCATAGTTTTCGTAGTTTTATTGTGGTCATTCTGTAGACTACGACTATTTCTTCCTAGGAATAGTGGGAGAAGTGGATTGAGGCTTTGCGTGAGATTAACGTCGGGTTATAAAAGCCCCTGGTACATTACACAGCAGAATGCCACCTACTCTCTACCTACGTCATAAAGGGGTGTCTCCCCATTATAAATAAATAAAACCTCTTAAACCGCCAAAACGTTTGATTTATGACCTGATGTACGTTTCGATTGCAAAGCAAATATCTTCAGAGGAAATTACTACAAGATTTAGTCGTTTGGTAATTTCTTCTAAAGATGATTGCTTTGAATATAGAAATTTCTTTGCTTTGATTTGCAATAGAAATGTACATCAGGTCGTAAATAAAAGGTTTTTGTGGTTTAAGAGGTTTTATTTACTTATAATTAAATATTGTACCTCAGTAATTATTAAGTGTTATACCCTAAGCAGAGGAGGCTGTTAAAGGGATTAGATAGTGTCCAATAAGAGACACAGATCCAGAGAGGACGAGAAGATTTGCAGACAATTCACTTTTATAACATTCATTTATCGTGGCGTATATACGAAAGTAATAGAGAAAAGAGTAATGTAATTATAATTAACGCAGTGTAGATGCAATGCCACTTTTCCTAATTTCCCACTTTTTCTTTTCCTTTTCCCACTTTTACTAATTTCCACATAATATTTCCAGTTTTCAGAGGATTGTTTAAAAAGAGTGAATCGGTGTGGCTGAGTTTGTGGGGAGGGGGCACTAGCTGTAACCCAAAGCAAAATTTTAATGCTATTCTAGGCTTAAAATTAGATAAAATTTGGCAAAATTAATAAATTAAATTTGTTTTTCATTTAAATACATTTAAAATATATACGGAAAGTAATAGAAAACACAGTAGTGTAATTATATTTAATAAACAATTATAATCCCTTGCTACAAATATTTACACAACCATTATACATATTTCGCTGTCACAGTTAGCACTAACAGAAACTATATTTGTAGCAAGGGTTTATAACTGTTTATTAATTCTACCTACGCAACTGATCTCTATTGTTTGTGTAATTATCTAGTTTATTTATAGTAGTACATACGTAAATGATTTGGTTTCGGGATATGCAACCTCTCTCTTCTACCATCAAAATGCATACAAAAAGGTTTTGATTTTTTAGGAAACCATTTTACTTGGTTAATATTACAAAATTTCATACTTACGTTTGGTAAATAATAAGCAGAACTTTAATCAGACTCAATTTTTGAGATACAAAATATCTTAACAACAAAAAATCAATTACTATTTATGAAACAAATTAGTTTTGTTGAAACAAAAAAACAAGGATATAAATTTTTGTTTAAAGTCAATTCCTACTTAAATCTACAAAGAAAGATTTTATTTTAGTTTCTATTTATTTTATAATTACAATTAATATAAATACAAGAATAACAATTTTAAGTGATAGTGAATGTACTTGCAATTTTCCATTTTCCTTTCAATGTATGGTGTTGAACTATTATTTTATTTGTTACTATTTATACGCTTTCTTTTTTTCGTCGCTTACATTGTGTTGTAGTTTCTTTCCGTTTTCCTTTCGCATTGTCCGTTTGTGAAGTAAGGTCCAATAACGTTAATCCAGTTTGTTTATTTGATTTATTCTTTTTGTTTATTTTTAATCCTAGAGTATTATCTATATTGTGTGGTAACCATGGCAACAATTTAAGGTTGTGCAATGGAGGTTTCCACTACAACCAAATGGGGGGCAAAAATATTCATATACGTCTTTACGATAACATTTCTAGCTATGGGAAAGTTGACTCATTGTCAAAGCGCTAGACTTCGAAAATACGGATACTCAATTTAAATCCGACTAAATTTTTATAAAAAATAAATTATACCCCTATTTTTGAATAAATATTTGGAAAAACTGTATTGACATAAATTGTCATCGCCTATAGGTTAAAAAGATGTATTTGAGCTTGATTTAATGAATAAAAACGTATTTTATTATCGATTGAAAATTTAAACAAGATATATATATCAGGAGATTGTGAGCTGCTAGAAGGAATTTAATAATAATATTGTCTACCCTAACTATATTAATGTTAAAATTAAGAACTTAATTAATTACTGGATTCAACTTTAGTAACATTCATTAAAATGTATAATGAAAATTATCAGTGTAATATATTTCTGGAGGTGCCCGGCCTATATACGCCATTAGCTCATATTGGTTGGCCTGTTTAGCTTTTAAAATAGAAATCTCGCCTAAAGTGTGGATTTCAAATAATCAGTCACTCTAAAACCAAAAATCTGAAAACTAGAAACATTTCATTTTTTTGTTGCAAAAAGTAGTCCCTTAGACGGCATGACTTGCGTGTTCTCAGTTTGTAACTGTTCCGGTTCCTCTAGGTACTTGTTATTCCGAGCGCAACTTGTTACGATAACGGTGTTAAAAGTTTTTTGTTGGCAAAAATTACTAAACATAAGTCACTTTACAATTGTAATACACGTTCGCAAACTCGTTCGCGTACAATATTAACTTATGACTCTATATTGCGTTAATTAGAGCTTAGTTAGTGAGAACAACTCTCAACGGTAAAAATTAAATCAGTATACTCTAAATCTCACTACAAATTAGTTTATTAAAACAAACACACTTGTTTCGACGACGATATCGCCTTCATCAGTCCTTGACTACTCATCAAGATGCTTGACCACCAATCTTACATAGTAGTCAAGTACTGATGAAGGTGAAATCGTCGTCGAAACTAGTGTGTTTTAATAAAGTGATGTGTAGCGAGATTTAGAGTTTAAGATTTTAATTTTTACCCTTATGAATCTATGTTTACGCTCTACTTACTTGTTTCGAACCATATTTACATCTTCAAAAGTAATTGCTCATAAGAGGTTGTAAATATTTTTCTTTTAAAACTACCACTATATAACATCGGCTTGCAATTAACAAGCGCTATACCTGTCTTTTATATTCGCGTTTTATAATATAAAACCCATTAACCACAATAAGATTAATTTATTCACTATAACACGATGTGCATTTTAGTTTCAACATAAACCATCCCCAGGAGTAGAAATACTTACGCATCTGAAATGTACATCAAGTGCTACACTGAATAAACTAATTTTGTTGCGGTTATTGGGTTTTATTCAATTCCTTCTATTAGTTCACACTCTCCTTATATAGGCTATATATCTATATATTTGAGTACAGTTTTCTGCCTTTCCTAACATTATAATATTTTTTTTCTGTTGACGCGTTTCGGAATGACTCCATTTTCAAAATCTTAAATCGTAGTCCTTAATGGAGTACGATTTAAGGTTTTGAAAATGGAGTCACTCTGAAACGCGTTAACAGAAGAAAATATTGTAACGTTAGGAAAGGCAGAAAACTGTGTTGAAATATGTACAAATATTACTAACAGAAATAAAGATGAGTAGGCGTATATTAAGAATTTCAATTATAGCCTATAGCTTGTTAAAATTTTCAATCGTTAATAAAAACTTTTTATTCATTCACTCAAATTCAAACACATTTCAGACCTGTAATGGATGACACTCGATGTCAATACAGTTTTTTCAAATATTAATTCATTAATTAAATTAAAAAATTTTATTGTTATATGGGAAAAATCTTTCACAAAATGGGCATCGTATGCAATACAGATATTTTGGCCATTTGGCTTAAAATAAGTGTTGACACATGATTTCATAAAACAGCTGATTTTATGTTATAGGTTATGTGGTAGAACAGCTGTTTCAATGCATAGTTTATGTTACTTTATTTATATTAATTATAATTATTTAATAAAAAGTGACTAAAATTTTTAAAAAAATTAGTTAACTTGAGTAGGATTTGACTTTAACATATTACTTGTTTTTTGTATTTAGATAAGTCATACTATAGAGTCGCTCAAGAGAATAATGCTCGTATGTTACTAGTTTTAATCACGTTGTGTTGGTAACCTCATTTAAACAATAAACCCTGAGTTTTAATCATATTTGTGCCTATATTTAGTGAAAATAGAACAAAAACTCAAAAGCGGCGCAATAACTGTACTCTCGGATCCCTCATTATAGGCCTACTAATACCAGGCTAACAACCATAATATAACTTCCATAAACCTAAAACTCTGTACTGTAAAGCAAACACAACGTTGGATTTTACATACACGAGAAAAACAAAAGCGGCCCAGTAACTGTACTCTCGGATCCCTCATTATAGGCCTACTAATACCAGGCTAACAACCATAATATAACTTCCATAACCTAAAACTCTGTACTGTAAAGCAAACACAACGTTGGATTTTACATACACGAGAAAAACAAAAGCGGCCCAGTAACTGTACTCTCGGATCCCTCATTATAGGTCTACTAATAACAGGCTAACAACCATAATATAACTTCCATAAACCTAAAACTCTGTACTGCAAAGCAAACACAACGTTGGATTTTACATACACGAGAAAAACAAAAGCGGCCCAGTAACTGTACTCTCGGATCCCTCATTATAGGCCTACTAATACCAGGCTGACAACCATAATATAACTTCCATAAACCTAAAACTCTGTACTGTAAAGCAAACACAACGTTGGATTTTACATACACGAGAAAAACAAAAGCGGCCCAGTAACTGTACTCTCGGATCCCTCATTATAGGCCTACTAATACCAGGCTAACAACCATAATATAACTTCCATAAAAATAAAACTCTGTACTGCAAAGCAAACACAACGTTGGATTTTACATACACGAGAAAAACAAAAGCGGCCCAGTAACTATACTCTCGGATCCCTCATTATAGGCCTACTAATACCAGGCTAACAACCATAATATAACTTCCATAAACCTAAAACTCTGTACTGCAAAGCAAACACAACGTTGGATTTTACATACACGAGAAAAACAAAAGCGGCCCAGTAACTGTACTCTCGGATCCCTCATTATAGGCCTACTAATACCAGGCTGACAACCATAATATAACTTCCATAAACCTAAAACTCTGTACTGTAAAGCAAACACAACGTTGGATTTTACATACACGAGAAAAACAAAAGCGGCCCAGTAACTGTACTCTCGGATCCCTCATTATAGGCCTACTAATACCAGGCTAACAACCATAATATAACTTCCATAAACCTAAAACTCTGTACTGCAAAGCAAACACAACGTTGGATTTTACATACACGAGAAAAACAAAAGCGGCCCAGTAACTATACTCTCGGATCCCTCATTATAGGCCTACTAATACCAGGCTAACAACCATAATATAACTTCCATAAACCTAAAACTCTGTACTGTAAAGCAAACACAACGTTGGATTTTACATACACGAGAAAAACAAATCATTTTTTATGGGTTGTTCATGCCATTAATTCACTTTCATGATAAAATACAACAAAGAATTTAATGATCATAAACTTTCAAACTACGTCGTCTGTAACAATATTACAATGCGAATGCTTTATTTGCAAAGAAAAAGTATAGAATCTGTTACATTTCTTGTATACACTTACAAGCGTTATACCTGTATGCCATTACAAAGTAGAAAAAGTGTGTTTAGGAAAATCTCATCGGGCAAAATGTGTCTCTTCGCACTTTGTGACATTTAATTCAAACATGGAATTATTATTTTACGTTATTTTTATAAATGTGTAAACACAAGTAGGCTGCTGTTACATAATAAAATAATTAAAATTTCATTTAACAGTTTTAAAAAATTGAACCTAAAAACTTGTTTCTAAAAATATATTCAAGCTGTAGAAGGATCCATTAGAACTCCATTTTCGGTATGCCGTCCGCCTTTAGGCCTGACGTAGGAACGCTGTAGGCCGCACTAATCGAAGTGTGGGAGCCTGACGTTTTAAAAGCTCGACTCTTAACGTGAATTAGAATCGCGAAATGTTTTGTACATTCTGCATTGGTTGTGATTTGCTAAAAGCGTTTTATTTAATAGAATAAAGTTTATTAGAATAATTTTGTTTTAAGTTGGCCTGTGCTAGCTAGATGTAGTTGTACTCCTCCAATATCCTGAAGACATTTTTCTTTCGACGTCTGTCTTCTTGGTTTCCCTTGCCTATTTGTCTCCATACCCTTTTCTCGAGTCTTACACTCGGCGTCCGAGACTTTCATAGCTCGTAAAGGGTCCGTATGTCTCTAGACAAGATAAACTTACTCTGATTACAGAGACATGGTATTAGATCTTCCAACAAAGTCATGGAAGATGAGAGTCCACTACTAGCTTAATGAAAACCCCACGAAATCTTTCTTCAAATTCGTCGGTTGTAGGTAGTTCTCATAATTCAAGAGCTACCATAATTGGTCCAAGTGCGCAAGTGGTTAGGTCGAGAGTAGTGTCGAATTGCGCAGTCTACAAATCGTATCGCATGGATAAAATGCATCGATACGAAAATATCGTACAGTGAAATATGCGTACAAGAGGAAACAATACCAATTAACAAGGGTAAATGGTAAATTTGATGAGCAAAAGAAGCATACAAACCGGACTCTAATTGTCATCTACCCCTAAAATATTTGCCAATAACGTTCAAGGTTTTGGATTTTCCCTATCAAAATGGGTCAAAAAAGGAGTTAACACTTTCTCAGTGGTTATTTTTGCCTTAAAGGGGTTCGATTTAATCTTCATTTTATTTGTGTTTTGGGAATATGGAGGCGGGGGGGAGTGTCTAATACTAAGAGAAGAGTGATAATGCTCTTATCTCGGCTATGCATTATCAAAAGCATAGAGAAAACGCAAAAGGGATAGTGTCGGGATTATGGCAGAAGCAAAAATCATAGATAAATAGATAAAGTTTTACAGGATCTAAGCAACATCCATGTTTAGCTCAGAGGTAAACTCATTTATGTAGCTTAATTATTGTAAAAATTATGTGTACGCCTAGAAGTTTACCCTCATGCTGTTTTTACCCTCTGTGTACTTCATAGCTTACCCTGACCATCTGTCAAAACTCGATCCTGTACACATCTTTTGCAAGATTCCTAGTGTGAGGATATTTCATTTATCGTGTATTCGTTCTCGCGGGTTAATTTCCATTCTGTAAGCACTGTAAGTCTATGATGATAATAATTTAAATATTTCCGGAAATTAATACAAAATATTAAGTCATTATATAATGAGGTATTATGAGATATTATTACCGAGGTATTATGAAGTCAACTTCACAAAAATCGAAATCCATTCCGTTTGAGTATTTTTTTAAGAAACATTGTCTTTCATTATTGTATTCTTTACAGAAAAAAAGAATACGTTCACACCATGTTTATATTTAGAAGCTGGAACGTGGGGGCTTGGAAGCCATTTAGGCAAGGTCTAATTATAGTCCAGGCTCTGGAGAGTGGATCAGCTATTTATAGATTACATATTCACCTGACTATACAGAACCTGACTACTGTACAGTAAGTTTAAACTGAATGTGTCCCTTAGAGATCGGATGTACCTCTGAATGAATGTTATCACGTATTAAGATCACATCAGCGGTTTACTGTGGTGAATTTATCGTGGTCCTTGATCAACGGCTTGCTTTCTATAAAATGCCCTCTACATCTGTAATGGTTGTTTAGATTTAGACGTGACCGATGGCTTGTAGGGAGCAATGTTTGTGATGATTCTTGTCCTTCCTACTGTTCCAATAAAGACTGCATTATTGCCACTGCTCAATGTGTTTGTGGACCTTAGTTTCCAGTCTACATTGACTTCCTTTCGTTCTACGGATGTATTTGAGTTCATCGCCATTTTCGTTGCTGTAATCTCAAGTTTTTCCATTAAACATTTCATGTTCTTCTTTATTTTCTCAGGAACACTAGGGAGAATATTCTTTCTTAATCCTACCAAACATTAAATTCATCTTCTTACATCACTCTCAAGCGATCATAAAATTGTATTTTTATCTAAAAAGCTTTATACCCGCCAAACGTATATTACCATAAAGTGTATTTTAAAACTTGTATATCCTAGAGGATGGTAAAACAAATTTAGATACATTAGGCAGATAGCAGGTGATCGATATTTGTAAACAATACTTGGAGACGAACACACCAAACAGGTACTCTCTTGGGACGTCACTATATCGTCCCTCGTCCCACCTTTTAGTGGAAACGTTGTTAACGGTAGATCTGTTCCTCGATGTGGAAATCCTGACGTTTCATAATATGATTGTAATCTAACGCAAAACAAGTTCATAATTTACACATACGAGCGCACGCGCTCGATTTACACACAACGCGTGCGCGATAGAGAGAGAGAGAGAGAGAGAGAGAGAGAGAGAGAGAGAGAGATGAGTTTAGATTCTTAAAACGTTTGCAGATAAAATGAGAACTCTATTGTACTAAGGTTTTTTTTTGTCTACAAACCTCAATAAAAATTTGTTAAACTTATTGCATAATTATATGGTTTTGATAGTAATGTTTGACTCTAAACCTTTGGCCTTTAGATAAACTTTTATCTCGCTTGTTTTACGACCTCCTCTTACTACAGTTTACTATTGTATACTAATGCCGGATGCACTGTGCGACAATCATACAAAGCTACGCGACTTGTATGGCGTATTTACAGGCCTTAGTTCCTATAAAATCACGCAACTCCTGGACGAGGATTTGTCATATCCCCAAGAAATGGGAGTCCCAGCTGCATTCCATTGTACTTTTTATTCTGTATTTTATGTTGATGATACAGATTCTACCACTTCGTTTTTATTGGACATCTAAACTTGTAACTATTTTATGACAAATGGAATGATGCATTTATGACTTTTTTTTATTATTCCATGATAGTCTCCTTTTTGGAATTGTATCAGTTATAAGTTTCGCTATCGTGCGGTTCTCTTAAGAAGTTTTGTGAAAAATATTTCGAATCGTTTTATTACATTAAGAAACAGTACACAATTTTTCATGGGATTTTTTAATATCTAGTTTGGCCTATTCGTGCATTGTTCTCTGTGTGTTATTGGCTGCAGTGTTGCCAACACAAAACCTTGACGCTTTGTTTCACGCGTGGGAATTTTGTTGGCTTCCTCAATTAAAAAGAATGGGAAAAGCAGATTGTATTTGCATTGCCCTCTATTGTCCAGCCAAAGCTAGTGACGTCAAAACTTAGGGCTACATTTTGTTCTGCTTTCTTTACAACCAAGATCAGCGCTGCCAACATCAGTTTATCCTTTCGTGCAAAAAATTGTCTTTTTGTAACCGTTAAATGTGTAAAAGTTCTACCAAATCGGGGGCAATTCGACCTTTTACACTCACTGAGTAGCTACTTACTTTGGACTTAATCTAACCGCTAAATCGAGGATAATTCCGCCTATTGCACTGTGTAGGCATTTCTTCTAGATCTAACCTAACCGCTAAGTTAAAAGTAACTCCATTTGTTACACTGTGTAACCACTTACTTTGTACTTTATCTAATCGCTAGATCGAGGATAGTTCCATCTATTGTGCTGTGTAGACATTTACTTTGGACCTAACCTAACCGCTAAGTCGAAGGTAACTCCATTTGTTGCATGGTGTAACCACATACTAAGGAGGAACAACACAACTTTTCTGCAAAATATTCTCAAGCTCTAAGAAACATATAGAAAGTGTTGTGACGATGTAGATGAGGTCGTTATATCTAGAATTTGTTTTGTGTATTTTAGGGTAATTTTGAAAATAAAAAACTTCTGAAGAAAAATTCTGGATATTAAAATTATGATAAAGACATGAAACACTGCATCAGTCAAGAATATATTACTGCCGGGGGATAAGTATACCCTTTTCTTTGTCCTACTTCCATCTAGGATTCCTTACCTTCTCCTTACAAAATTTGTAACACTTAGTCTCCTCTTTGTGATCCCTATAGAGTGTAAGGGTGTTTTATACATTTACCTTAATTAATTCTGTGTTCACAATCATTTTATATAAGTAATAATGGCTAAGCCTTAATCACTACAAAAAAATTATGTATCTACTCGCAACTTGTATACACACTCTCTATCTCCGTCTCTCTGACAAACACACACACACACACACACACAGACAGGCTCATTCTCTCTCTCTCTCTCTCTCTCTCTCTCTCTCTTTCCCTGGGTGTACCTATATATGTTTTCAATCACATATAAGGTGATTAAAATAATGCAAGCTATTAGCGTTACATCAGTTAATTCATCTGGTCCTGCAAGACAATAGTATTTTAAGAATGATTTAGTCATGGGTCGTTTACAACTCCACTTGCTCGGAAGTTTATCTTTCTCTTTTTCTCTCGCAATCCCTCCCTCACATCCACTGCAACCACCACAATGTACCTGCGACTAGCTTTTGTCCGGCTCCTGCTTCTTGACAGGGGTCATAAACCGGCCCTGGCTTACTGTTCTTTTACCCTTCCTCCCTTCAGGATATTTAGACGTTCCTTGTTAGAAATAAAAAAGGCAGGTTATTCCCTGGTTCGGATCGACTGTGGGCAGGGAAGAATATTTCAAGTAAAACTGCTCTCTATCGATGTTATAGATAGGTGGCTAACTTTCCTAACTTGGCTAGATGCTCGCCTATATATCACCCCCTACACATTATAAAATTTACAGTAATCAATCTTTTGATTTAAGTGATACTCAACTCTAATAATTTGATGGTTTTTCTGTAGTTACTTATTTAATAATAGAGCACAGTTACGTAACTCCGATTTAATGCTGTAATAAAGCTAAAAATCCTTCAAGAATCTTCAGGAGTAACTTTTTGCTTTTGAAAACAGGTTCTGTAAACGCAATCTAACAACAAATCAGCTATAAACTGACGTGTAATATTAAAGAGATGTGTATAAATATAGCAATCAACAATTCCGTTCACAAAAAATTACATGAGGGTTTTCTCTCTTTTTATGATCCGAAGTTATCAATTAAGTCACTGTAAATAAAGAGAATGAGTAGTTTAATGTTATTAACAATGGTTATTAAAGTGTCCCATAAAGTTCTTAGCATCAATAAAAAATACTATGGGAAAGGTTTTCAGTTAACAATAACCGAACTGCAGTGTACTCTGAAGAAAATGGAAACCACGCAGCGAAAGGTGCCCATTTACGTTAGGTGGTTATCTTTATTAATGAAATTATTTATTTGAATACCTAATGTTCCCTGTCAAATAAGTACTATGAACTATTTTTCTTACTAATTCTTACAATTTTTTGAAATAATGATAATCTATTGTCCGCTTGAAAACCTCTATACACATTGCGCTCTACACAACTGCCTAGTCGGACTAGTAATTTATTTCAGCAGAAAGTTAGAAAGAGAGAGAGAGAGAGTTTCAAGTGTGTGTGTGAGAGAGAGAGAGTGGTTGTGTGTGTGTGTGTGTGTGTGTGTGTGTATGGATAAGAGAGACAGAAAGGGAGTGTGTGTGAACAGAGAAAAAACTTTTAAACAAGTGCGCGCGAACACGTGTGTGTTTGTGTGTGTGTGCGCGCGCGCGCATGTGCTATATGTGTGTGTGCGCGCGCGCGCGCGTGTGCTATATGTGTGTGAGTGTGTTTGTATATGTGTGTGAAAGAGAGAGAGTATGTGTGTTTTGCGTCAGTGTGTGTATGAGAGAGAGAGTGTGTGTGTGTGTGTGTGTGAGGAGAGAGCGAGAGAAAGAGTGAGTGTGTGTTTGTGTTTCTGAGTGAGTGTGAGCCTGGGTGTTTGTGTGTGTGAGAGAGAGATCATTTGTAAGCGCGCCTCGTGTATGTGTGTGCGTGCGTACATTTTGATAACACGACAGAAGGTGCAACTAATATGTACTAACACTAAACCAAAAAAATCATATCAGAATCACAAAATCATCTTTATGTAAAACAAAATATAAAATAAACTGCGATATAAAGAATATATCATTAAATTTTGATAACTTTAAGGTAGTAACTGTGGTAGTTTGAAGAAAGTTTATTCCCCAACATTCGTGTTAGACTGGCGATACGCGTGCGTGGGAAAGCGGATTAACAGATCACTTCAACCCTTGCACAATTAACATAAGTAAATGCCGTACGGTCATACTGTCTGACAACAATTGGTGTCACTTGTCCACTGCTTTGTTGTCCTATTGAAGCATTAGGTCATGCCAAAGCTGGTGACGCACTCTGGAATTAGATCATTACAGTTTGTCAGCATCGATGAAGGTTTTTAGATTCATTTTGATAATCGAATAAATTGGACAGTTGGGAAGTTTTGTCAGTAAAATTGAGTAAACGTAAGAAGCACCCAGAGATGTGTGCCATATACACGAAGGATATTATGGGGGGTTGAGACTCAGAGCGAGAACAGAGTGGAGAATAGGAAGGTTTAAAGGGATGTTGCAGAACCTATAAAACTAACAATCAGATACTACTTTTATATAAAGACTCAGCCCAAACATAGGGAATAAGTTGAAGAAGCTATAAGTTTAACGATGAGGTCAGTAGTTTGTTCTGGAACAACCAGTGACAAGAAAAAATTGAGATAATATAGTGAAAATAATTAGAAAAACACTTAATAAAAGAGAAAAACAAGATCAGTCGAAAACATGAAAAAAATACAGCTTAATTTTGGTGTTACAATAAATGAAAATTATGTAAGATCACTAAATTGTTTAAAGGTGGTTATGAACTCGCTCAAATAAGCAACGATTGTCCTTGAACAAGCAATACCACTGGAGTTTCTACAGCTTTGGTTATCCTTAGTATATACTACTCCGCTTGGCAGATACCTCCCAGTGCGAGCTTGTATACACGAACCACTATTTTCTCCCAGATACCAAACCACTGGAGTGTTTTATCTTCTACCTTATTCCTAATGCTTCCTTCACGGGCGTTAATATTTTCATTGGGTTATACGTTAAAACCTCCTCCCATCCTTGAAGGTGGAGGAGTCAGGTCCGCTGTATGATCAGGAAAAAGAGTAAACAATTCAGAGGAGTGCTAAACATTTCTAAGATGTTTCTGATAGAAATATTGAGAGGTATTGAATACTCGTTGGAACTTTCATTGAAAGCGATAATTCGAATTAGGAACAGGTACCTAAAGGCAAGATGGAGTTCGTTTCCGCCCACAACTACAAAGGAAGGAAATATATTGTAATCTCAGAAGCATAGGAAACGTTGCGAGTACACGATCATTACAACACAATGTTACGCGATCATTATAACAGGATGTTATGCGATCATTACAAGAGGATGTAACGCAATCATTACAACATGATGTTACGCGACCATTACAACAGTTTGTTAAGATGGGCGGAAGACGGGTAAACGATGTAACGCAATCATTACAACAGGATGTTACGAGATCATTACAACAGGACGTAATGCAATCATTACAACAGGATGTTACGCGATCATTACAACAGGATGTAACGCAATCATTAACAAAGGATGTTACGCGATCATTACAACAGTTTGTTAAGATGGGTGGAAGGTAGGTTCACGATGTAACGCAACCATTACAACAGGATGTTACGCGATCATTACAACAGGATGTAACGCAATCTTACAACAGGATGTTACGCGATCATTACAACAGGATGTAACGCAATCTTATAACAGGATGATACGCGATCATTAGAACAGTGTTTTAAGATGGGCGGAAGGCGGGTGCACGATGTAACGCAATCATTACAACAGGATGTTAAGCGATCATTGTAACAGGATGTAACGCGATCATTACAACAGGATGTAACGCAATCATTACAACATGATGTTACGCGACCATTACAACAGTTTGTTAAGATGGGCGGAAGGCGGGTACACGTTGTAACGCAATCATTACAACAGGGTGTTAAGCGACCATTGCAACAGGATGTAACGCAATCATTAGAACAGGATGTTACGCGTTCATTACAACAGGATGTAACGCAATCATTAACACAGGATGATACGCGATCATTAGATCAGTGTTTTAAGATGGGCGGAAGGCGGGTGCACGATGTAACGCAATCATTACAACAGGATGTTACACGATCATTAAACCAGGATGTAATGCAATCATTACAACAGGATGTTACTCGATCATTAAAACAGGATGTAACGCAATCATTACAACAGGATGTGACGCGATCATTAAAACAGGATGCAACGCAATCATTACAACAGGATGTTACGCGATCATTACAACAGTTTGTTAAGAAAGGCGGAAGGCGGGTACACGATTTAAGCGATCATTACAACAGGATGTTGCGCGATATTTACAACAGTTTGTTAAGAAGGGCGGAAGGCGGGTACACGATGTAACGCGATCATTATAACAGGATGTTACGCGATATTTACATCAGTTAGTTAATTTGTTGAGAAGGGCAGAAGGCGGGTACACGATGTAACGCGATCATTACAATAGATTGTTAAGATGGGCGGGAGGCGGGTACACGGCGTTACGCGATCATTACAACAGTTTGTTAAGATGGGGGGAAGGAGGGTACCGATGTTACGCGATCATTACAACAATTTGTTAAGATGGGCGGAAGGCGGATACACGACGTTAAGCGATCATTACAACAGTTTGTTAACAAGGGCGGAAGGCGGGTGCACGATGTTACGCAATCATTTCAATAGTTTGATAATAACCTATAGATGTTTCTTTATCATTATGTTAAGCAAACATTACGCGGAAATTCTGCCGATTATTCGGTGGTCGTTCACTACCGACAAACAAACAATATTCAGGTAATATGGATAAAACTCAAGCCAACTCTACCAAACTCGTGGGTGAGAAAGAGTACTTGAATTATAAGTAACATTGTTGTTACAAACGTTGATGCCAGATTGGTGCTCAAAAACTGAGATCAGTCGCGGGTCAAAAGACTAGGGGCAGCTCTAAAGGGAGCATCCCTAATAGGGGCACAAAAAGCAATCCATAATGCCTGTCCCGAGGAGGAAGTTTCAGCTAAACTCAGATATCACAAATGTTCTGTCGGATTTCAATATTTATAATACCATTTACTCGTTTACTTGTAATCCATCATATCCCAACCAAATTATAATAAATAAAGTTACTTAGGGTAGCGGTATGCACGTCCGCTTACACTCGTTGAGAAGAGGTCTGTTTTATATAACAGATCACGCCCACGCGATGTTATACATTTTCTATTTTCCCTGTACCAGGTAATAATTATGTCGCTCTGACATTATTGTCAAAAGGTTAAAATTGTTGAGTAGTTAAACGGGAAGAGTCAAGAGTAGGCGTGAACCAATAGGAGGCCAGGCCTGCAAGTGGTGCAGATGAGGTTAACAGTATATAACGACGAGCTCAAGGTTTGGGTTAACTGAACTGATCAAAGTTTTGAGAATGGAGTAAATCCGAAACGCGTCACTAAAGAAAAATATTTTACTGTTAGGAAATAGTATTTTACTACAGAATGTACTCAAATGTATACAAATCATTATGTCCTTCCCTAAGCCTCTATTATACAGTATATGAAGGCTCTTCGTACACGATTATACATCGGTTGGATATCTTTATAACCCCGTTAAAGAGTAGTTCTATTTCAGATATGTGATCCTTATGGCACGTTATATCTTGATCCTCTCCATCCCCTGCCTTGTTCCACCTACATGTACCATGTACAGTTCTCTTCTGTTCCTATAGGGTATATCTTGATCCCCTCCATCCTCTACCTTGTTCCACCTATATGTACCATGTACAGTTCTCTTCTGTTCCTATATGGTCTATCTGACCCTCTCCATCCTCTACCTTGTTCCACCTACATGTACCATATACAGTTCTCTTCTGTTCCTATCCACGGATTTTGAGGCCGAAAGTCGATTCCTTACAAAGCCATAAATCGTTAGTCTTTCCCGTACAACGTTTGTTACGTTAACACAGCGCAAATAATTTGAAGTGTAAGCTACTTTAGGATCAAGGTTAGCTTAATGCATTGAGCTTTGCATATCCAGAGAATGGCAGGCTGCATGGTATGGAGCCCGGCAGTCTGCTATTCAAGCTTTATCAACTTGTACAAGCTAAACGTTTCTTTATTGCGCAATTAAAACGTAATTTATTTGAAAACATTCCAATCACGAAATGTAAACATTGATAAGGTGCATTTCTAAAGTGTTTTTTTATTTAGAAATTCTAACTACCATTGTTACAAGATAGTGCTGCATAAATAAAACATTGCGTTTTATACAAAGCTGGTACATTCTGCTTGTTCATGAGCAGCTGTCTTTGAAAAGGACACCTCATCATAGACTCTTCTCCCTTCACTTTAGTAGGAAAAACGGGCGATTATTCTCAGTTTTAAAACCTAAGCATATGGAAACACAACCACTAATTCGTTCGTGGACTTGCATTTTGGGGACGGGGTCAAATTGCTTTACGAGAATGCACGATTCAAGTACCATACTGTAAGACCTACACTAGGCACTAGTCCAAGTGAAATAAAAAGGGATTTCCAGAGTCTTTGGTTCAAGGTAGCCTCACGTAAGGACCGCAATTTCAAGACTTGGGATATATCGATATGTAAGCCCAGCCTGACCGTCCAACTCGTTGGGCTTACTAAAGTTTGCAGTAATAACGCCACCGTTAGCGTGATTATAATGTCTACCTTGAGGTTACCCGGACAGTAGCAGGCCCAGCCTGACCGTCCAACTAGTTGGGCTTACTAAAGTTTGCAGTAATAACGCCACCGTTGGCGTGATTATAATGTCTACCTTGAGGTTACCCGGACAATAGCAGGCCCAGCCTGACCGTCCAACTAGTTGGGCTTACTGAAGTTTGCAGTAATAACGCCACCGTTGGCGTGATTATAATGTCTACCTTGAGGTTACCCGGACAATAGCAGGCCAAGCCTGACCGTCCAACTAGTTGGGCTTACTAAAGTTTGCAGTAATAACGCCACCGTTGGCGTGATTATAATGTCTACCTTGAGGTTACCCAGACAATAGCAGGCCCAGCCCGATCGTCCAACTAGTTGGGCTTACTAAAGTTTGCAGTAATAACGCCACCGTTGGCGTGATTATAATGTCTACCTTGAGGTTACCCGGACAATAGCAGGCCCAGCCTGACCGTCCAACTAGTTGGGCTTACTAAGGTTTGCAGTAATAACGCCACCGTTGGCGTGATTATAATGTCTACCTTGAGGTTACCCAGACAATAGCAGGCCCAGCCCGACCGTCCAACTAGTTGGGCTTACTAAAGTTTGCAGTAATAACGCCACCGTTGGCGTGATTATAATGTCTACCTTGAGGTTACCCGGACAATAGCAGGCCCAGCCTGACCGTCCAACTAGTTGGGCTTACTAAAGTTTGCAGTAATAACGCCACCGTTGGCGTGATTATAATGTCTACCTTGAGGTTACCCAGACAATAGCAGGCCCAGCCCGACCGTCCAACTAGTTGGGCTTACTAAAGTTTGCAGTAATAACGCCACCGTTGGCGTGATTATAATGTCTACCTTGAGGTTACCCGGACAATAGCAGGCCCAGCCTGACCGTCCAACTCGTTGGGCACACAAAAGTTTGCAGTAATAACGCCACCGTTGGCGTGATTATAATGTCTACCTTGAGGTTACCCGGACAATAGCAGCCCAGCCTGACCGTCCAACTAGTTGGGCTTACTAAAGTTTACAGTAATAACGCCACCGTTGGAGTGATTATAATGTCTACCTTGAGGTTACCCGGACAATAGCAGGCCCAGCCTGACCGTCCAACTCGTTGGGCACACAAAAGTTTGCAGTAATAACGCCACCGTTGGCGTGATTATAATGTCTACCTTGAGGTTACCCGGACAATAGCAGGCCCAGCCTGACCGTCCAACTCGTTGGGCACACAAAAGTTTGTAGTAATAACGCCACCGTTGGCGTGATTATAATGTCTACCTTGAGGTTACTCGGACAATAGCAGGCCCAGCCTGACCGTCTAACTCGTTGGGCGCACAAAAGTTTGCAGTAATAACGCCACCGTTGGCGTGATTATAATGTCTATCTTGAGGTTACCCAGACAATAGCAGGCCCAGCCCGACCGTCCAACTCGTTGGGCACACAAAGGTTTGCAGTAATAACGCCACCGTTGGCGTGATTATAATGTCTATCTTGAGGTTACCCGGACAATAGCAGGCCCAGCCTGACCGTCCAACTAGTTGGGCTTACTAAAGTTTGCAGTAATAACGCCACCGTTGGCGTGATTATAATGTCTACCTTGAGGTTACCCGGACAATAGCAGGCCCAGCCTGACCGTCTAACTCGTTGGGCACACAAAAGTTTGCAGTAATAACGCCACCGTTGGCGTGATTATAATGTCTACCTTGAGGTTACCCGCACAATAGCAGGCCCAGCCTGACCGTCTAACTCGTTGGGCACACAAAGGTTTGCAGTAATAACGCCACCGTTGGCGTGATTATAATGTCTACCTTGAGGTTACCCGGACAATAGCAGGCCCAGCCTGACTGTCTAACTCGTTGGGCACACAAAGGTTTGCAGTAATAACGCCACCGTTGGCGTGATTATAATGTCTACCTTGAGGTTACCCGGACAATAGCAGGCCCAGCCTGACCGTCTAACTCGTTGGGCACACAAAGGTTTGCAGTAATAACGCCACCGTTGGCGTGATTATAATGTCTACCTTGAGGTTACCCGGACAATAGCAGGCCCAGCCTGACCGTCTAACTCGTTGGGCACACAAAGGTTTGCAGTAATAACGCCACCGTTGGCGTGCTTATAATGTCTATCTTGAGGTTACCCGGACAATAGCAGGCCCAGCCTGACCGTCCAACTAGTTGGGCTTACTAAAGTTTGCAGTAATAACGCCACCGTTGGCGTGATTATAATGTCTACCTTGAGGTTACCCGGACAATAGCAGGCCCAGCCTGACCGTCTAACTCGTTGGGCACACAAAAGTTTGCAGTAATAACGCCACCGTTGGCGTGATTATAATGTCTACCTTGAGGTTACCCGGACAATAGCAGGCCCAGCCTGACCGTCTAACTCGTTGGGCACACAAAAGTTTGCAGTAATAACGCCACCGTTGGCGTGATTATAATGTCTACCTTGAGGTTACCCGGACAATAGCAGGCCCAGCCTGACCGTCTAACTCGTTGGGCACACAAAGGTTTGCAGTAATAACGCCACCGTTGGCGTGATTATAATGTCTATCTTGAGGTTACCCGGACAATAGCAGGCCCAGCCTGACAGTCTAACTCGTTGGGCACACAAAGGTTTGCAGTAATAACGCCACCGTTGGCGTGATTATAATGTCTATCTTGAGGTTACCCGGACAATAGCAGGCCCAGCCTGACCGTCTAACTCGTTGGGCACACAAAGGTTTGCAGTAATAACGCCACCGTTGGCGTGATTATAATGTCTACCTTGAGGTTACCCGGACAATAGCAGGCCCAGCCTGACTGTCTAACTCGTTGGGCACACAAAGGTTTGCAGTAATAACGCCACCGTTGGCGTGATTATAATGTCTACCTTGAGGTTACCCGGACAATAGCAGGCCCAGCCTGACCGTCTAACTCGTTGGGCACACAAAAGTTTGCAGTAATAACGCCACCGTTGGCGTGATTATAATGTCTATCTTGAGGTTACCCGGACAATAGCAGGCCCGGCCTGACCGTCTAACTCGTTGGGCACACAAAAGTTTGCAGTAATAACGCCACCGTTGGCGTGATTATAATGTCTACCTTGAGGTTACCCGGACAATAGCAGGCCCAGCCTGACCGTCCAACTAGTTGGGGTTACTAAAGTTTGCAGTAATAACGCCACCGTTGGCGTGATTATAATGTCTACCTTGAGGTTACCCGGACAATAGCAGGCCCAGCCTGACCGTCCAACTAGTTGGGCTTACTAAAGTTTGCAGTAATAACGCCACCGTTGGCGTGATTATAATGTCTACCTTGAGGTTACCCAGACAATAGCAGGCCCAGCCCGACCGTCCAACTAGTTGGGCTTACTTAATTTTGCAGTAATAACGCCACCGTTGGCGTGATTATAATGTCTACCTTGAGGTTACCCGGACAATAGCAGGCCCAGCCTGACCGTCTAACTCGTTGGGCACACAAAGGTTTGCAGTAATAACGCCACCGTTGGCGTGATTATAATGTCTATCTTGAGGTTACCCGGACAATAGCAGGCCCAGCCTGACCGTCCAACTAGTTGGGCTTACTAAAGTTTGCAGTAATAACGCCACCGTTGGCGTGATTATAATGTCTACCTTGAGGTTACCCGGACAATAGCAGGCCCAGCCTGACCGTCTAACTCGTTGGGCACACAAAAGTTTGCAGTAATAACGCCACCGTTGGCGTGATTATAATGTCTACCTTGAGGTTACCCGGACAATAGCAGGCCCAGCCTGACCGTCTAACTCGTTGGGCACACAAAAGTTTGCAGTAATAACGCCACCGTTGGCGTGATTATAATGTCTACCTTGAGGTTACCCGCACAATAGCAGGCCCAGCCTGACCGTCTAACTCGTTGGGCACACAAAGGTTTGCAGTAATAACGCCACCGTTGGCGTGATTATAATGTCTACCTTGAGGTTACCCGGACAATAGCAGGCCCAGCCTGACTGTCTAACTCGTTGGGCACACAAAGGTTTGCAGTAATAACGCCACCGTTGGCGTGATTATAATGTCTACCTTGAGGTTACCCGGACAATAGCAGGCCCAGCCTGACCGTCTAACTCGTTGGGCACACAAAGGTTTGCAGTAATAACGCCACCGTTGGCGTGATTATAATGTCTACCTTGAGGTTACCCGAACAATAGCAGGCCCAGCCTGACCGTCTAACTCGTTGGGCACACAAAGGTTTGCAGTAATAACGCCACCGTTGGCGTGCTTATAATGTCTATCTTGAGGTTACCCGGACAATAGCAGGCCCAGCCTGACCGTCCAACTAGTTGGGCTTACTAAAGTTTGCAGTAATAACGCCACCGTTGGCGTGATTATAATGTCTACCTTGAGGTTACCCGGACAATAGCAGGCCCAGCCTGACCGTCTAACTCGTTGGGCACACAAAAGTTTGCAGTAATAACGCAACCGTTGGCGTGATTATAATGTCTACCTTGAGGTTACCCGGACAATAGCAGGCCCAGCCTGACCGTCTAACTCGTTGGGCACACAAAGGTTTGCAGTAATAACGCCACCGTTGGCGTGATTATAATGTCTACCTTGAGGTTACCCGGACAATAGCAGGCCCAGCCTGACCGTCTAACTCGTTGGGCACACAAAGGTTTGCAGTAATAACGCCACCGTTGGCGTGATTATAATGTCTATCTTGAGGTTACCCGGACAATAGCAGGCCCAGCCTGACCGTCTAACTCGTTGGGCACACAAAGGTTTGCAGTAATAACGCCACCGTTGGCGTGATTATAATGTCTATCTTGAGGTTACCCGGACAATAGCAGGCCCAGCCTGACCGTCTAACTCGTTGGGCACACAAAAGTTTGCAGTAATAACGCCACCGTTGGCGTGATTATAATGTCTATCTTGAGGTTACCCGGACAATAGCAGGCCCAGCCTGACCGTCTAACTCGTTGGGCACACAAAAGTTTGCAGTAATAACGCCACCGTTGGCGTGATTATAATGTCTATCTTGAGGTTACCCGGACAATAGCCGGCCCAGCCTGACCGTCTAACTCGTTGGGCACACAAAAGTTTGCAGTAATAACGCCACCGTTGGCGTGATTATAATGTCTATCTTGAGGTTACCCGGACAATAGCAGGCCCAGCCTGACCGTCTAACTCGTTGGGCACACAAAAGTTTGCAGTAATAACGCCACCGTTGGCGTGATTATAATGTCTACCTTGAGGTTACCCGAACAATAGCAGGCCCAGCCTGACCGTCCAACTAGTTGGGCTTACTAAAGTTTGCAGTAATAACGCCACCGTTGGAGTGATTATAATGTCTACCTTGAGGTTACCCGGACAATAGCAGGCCCAGCCTGACCGTCTAACTCGTTGGGCGCACAAAAGTTTGCAGTAATAACGCCACCAGACCCTAATAGTCCTAATTGTTTCTGCGACTTAAGTGTATAAACATCTCCACATTTTTAGGATCTTCTACATCCCATCCATCTACATTGTTGAAGCATGTGTCTTGCCATGTGAAATCTTAGACTGCTAAGGTTGTCATCAGCATGTTGGAGGAATAGGGAATCTACAGCACTTGGAAGATACTAAAACGAAGCTATTTGTTTTTAGTTCGATTTGTTGCACTTAGAAATAAAAAGGAAAATTAATTTATATACTACAACGTTTACTTATTGTGAGTGTAGAGGAATATCTGATGTCTGTGTCGACTTTTATTTCGTAATTATCTGTAAACATAAAAATTGGCAAGTGTTTAATTTAGCGACTATAACACCTTTATTATTTTGGTATGTACAAATCAAATACACCTACGGGAACAATTCGACACACTGCTGAGGTGTATATGTTAGCCACAACTCATGAACGGGCCTACCACACTACAGGTAATCGGAACAAAATCTTTTTACCGAAAAGCGATTAGTTCATTAAAAAGCGGAACTAACTGTGGTTTCTACTCTCGCGCAAGTATATCGCCTTCTTCCTGCATACTTATTTTTCGAAGCTGCATCTTGGGATCCAGAACTGACCCCTTGCTTTATCATACCCGAAAGTCTTCAGGATTCAGTAGCAAATGATTTTATCTTACGACTGGTTTGATAACCCTTTTCATTATTTTGTTAATGATGACCATCCAAATGTAATTTTTGCAAACAAAATCTACTTTTACCTCACTCCTGCCGTTGAAATGATGCAAACATTCATTAATATTAGAAACTAGCCCCTCAGGAAGACTATATTTTTTCGAACTTCGACCGTTGAGATATATTTTTATCGCAGTGAAGGGAGACAAAAGTGTATCTATCTTTGTGAAGGAAGCGGATGGTGTAAATAAATTTAATATGCAACATGTGCGAAAAGGCGGAAGTCCTAAGCGAACCAGCGCAACCGTATGAATGCACTGACGAGGTCGGTAGCTATTCTGTACACGGGCAGAGTTGGCGAGGTGTGCTGCAGTTAGGCTAATACTGCCGCATTCGCTGGCAAGACTGGAATACACAACTCGCTATTTATTAGTCGAGGTCATGGTATTACTAACTTTCACTTACTCAAGAAGTAAGGAAAGAGAAGACCTATCCACATGTATCAAAACTGTGTATTTTGCTTCTCCTGCTAGTGTGGATTGTATAGGCGAAAGTAAATTGTTCCATGGCCAGTAGTACTAATACGAAAACCTGAGCTGTGCCTGTGATACTAACTCTAAAACCTGAGCTGTGCCTTTGAAATAACTCTAAAAACAGAGCCGAACCTGTGATACCAACACTAAAACCTGAGCTGTGTATGTGATACTAACTCTAAAACCTGAGCTGCGCCTGTGATACCAACACTAAAACCTGATGTGAGCATGTGATACTAAATATAAAACTTAAATTGTGCCGAAAATACTAATACTGTAAAACGCTTATGATAATAATACTACGACCTTTGATACTAATACTACAACCTATGGTGCGCCTGTGATACTAAAATTAAAATCTGAGGAACGCATGTGATACTAACTCTAAAAGCTGAGATACGGCTATAGTAATAATACTACTACCTGAAATGCGCTTATGATAATAATACTACAACCTGTGGTGCGCCTGTGATACTAAAATTAAAATCTGAGGAAAGCATGTGATACTAACTCTAAAAGCTGAGATGCGGCTATAGTAATAATACTACTACCTGAAATGCGCTTATGATAATAATACTACAACCTAAGGACCACCTGTGATACTAATACTATAACCTGAGAAATACCTCTGATACTAATACTACAACCTAAGGAGCGCCTGTGATACTAATACTACAACCTAAGGAGCGCCTGTGATACTAATACTATAACCTGAGAAACGCCTGTGATACTAATACTATAACCTGAGAAACGCCTGTGATACTAGGTTGGTTGGATATAAAAACAGAATAGGATTATACGTAGGCGAAATCAACCAGAGAGAGTGGGGATTACGGGCTTCTGAGCGAATAGGAGGCTCATATCTTGCTGCACAGGTGAGCCTGGTTGCCAAGTCGTCGTTAAACTTCCGTTCCTCGTTCAGTCTCAATGTAGCTGTGGTACAGTGAGTTACTAGTGGTGTAGCTTGCTTCGTTCTGCAGTTTCAGCTTTACTTCCCTTCAACAGTCTTTTTCAAAACTCAGAATGTTTTTAAATTCCTTCTATTACCTCACACTCTCCTTTTATAAATATATATCTTTTACAAATTTTCAATCGTTAATGAAATACGTTTTTATTCTTCCAATCAAGTTCAAATACATTTTTTAAACCTATAGTTGATGACAATTGATTTTAATAATTTTTTTTCAAATATGTTTAGGACAATAAGAACTTCTCATCACACATAGGCTATATGCTCATTGATGTGGTTAACGTTGTATCATCAAAAAATCAAATACTATTTTAATTCTGTATTGATTCAGTGGTTATTTTTTTTTCATGTAATATTCCTATCACAAAATTATAGAACATGGTAAGTTACTACAAACAAATGGTACCTGGTAGCTGACACAAACTCTCTCACGTTAATACAAAAGATCAAATGTTCTATTTTTAATAATAATAGAGAACCTTCAAATTATCTAGTTAAATACATTTTAATTTGTATGTAAAAATGTAATTATTTACATAAGTTAAAATTATTTTTATAAAGAAATACTTTAAAATATATGCATACAGGAACAAAAGTCGCAATTTACGTACGAGTATAGGCCTGCAGTACTCGGCGAAAATGTGACGCGCAGCGTTTAAAAACTTTTCACTTTACCACTTTACTAGCAGCAAAACCAAAGGTCCTACCAACATGAAATAAAAAGAATAATAAGATCTAACTAATTATCTCAAACATTTACGCTTACAAAAAGTTTTTAACCAACAAATACGAAAAATTGTCGCTTACTAACTTTTTTATGTTTGTTAAAGTACAACTCTTATTGAATATAATTTTTTACCTTTATGGTTTAATATTCTGAATGAGGGAATCATGCTGCTTATACCTGCCAAGTTTTAAAATTTAATTCCCACTCTAAGTGCTTTAAACCTTGATTTAAGTGAAAGTTTTTATTAAGTTTTGTACGATCGCGGAATTGGAGAAATTACGATCTGACAACACCGCATCCCTAACCTACCACAAACCCATTCCTAATCTACTTTAAATCAAAGTAATATAATACTATAACCTGAGAAACGACTATGATATTAATACTACGACCTGAGGAGCGCCTGTGATACTAATACTACGACCTGAGGAGCGCCTGTGATACTAATACTACGACCTGAGGAGCGCATGTGATACTAATACTACAACCTGAGGAGCGCCTGTGATACTACGACCTGCAAAAATGTACCGTCCTTTGTAACAGGACTCACAGTTTAATCGTCTTATTGTTTTGCAGCTTAGAGAAGGTGTGCATGTGTCTGTGTGAGCGCTCGCGCAGGTGCGTTCGTGTGTGTACAGATTATCACTACAGCTGAGCATTTAACCTAAGATCTGACGGGCGTGTTAGGGGAAATGATTAGGCTAGCGTGAAGGGACATCGAGACAAGGTAAATATCTGTGGCGTGTTAGGGGAAATGATTAGGCTAGCGTGAAGGGACATCGGGACAAGGGAAATATCTGTGGCGTGTTAGGGGAAATGATTAGGCTAGCGTGAGGGAAAATCGGGACAAGGGAAATATCTGTTTGTGTAAATAAGTTATGATTGACGTTGAGTAAATCTCAGATTGAGAGCGTAAAACGTGTATCCTACTGCGCATGCCAAGTACAGGGCTCATGCCACACGTAAATCAGGGACTAAAGCATCACGTAATTTTTATAAGAGTAATTATCGTGAAACTCACTGTGGTATTTCGACGCCTGAGAGGAAGGAACGATGGGAGGGAGAAAAAGCTATTAACATGGAATTCGTTTCTTGGCTAATGGTAGATCAGAGAGTCATGATTATGCATATTTATAGGGATTAACAAATGGTGACAATATGAATACCAAGACGGACCATCTACGATCAATATCGCGAAAGGCGTCTTGTACATTAGCACCGAAAGCATTCGCTCTGCCCTAAGTAGGCGTCAATTATAGATACTAGAATATTCTGGCTCGGATATTTTGGTTATGTAACCATTATTTTCTAACCCCAAGTTAGATGAGGTTTATTTAGTCACTTTCGTGTAAAAACAGTTCATTCGAGCCAAGAGTTGTACGCAATTGTATATCTTTTAAAACATATCATATGTTGTTAGTTTTATAGAGACTCGTGTAATATTTAGAATAAGTGTCTTGTCTTTTGAAACTAAAACTTCACTATGCAAGAATTGTTGTTTACCTATGTGTTCGGTGATTAGACTTAAAACAAGGAAGTAAGATAAGATTAGGTCCGCATAATGTCATAGTTGGCTTGTCACTGATAAACGCTGTCACCTCTTTAGTTGCTCTGAGCCGATAGGTTTTGTTTGTCTTAGCAAGTGAGTGCCGGTACAATAAAATACATTACAACACTCTGCACATTCGCAAGTAAAAGTAATCACTGCTTACTCACTGCTGTATTATGTTTTGTTTTCACATTTGTTCTGATAATTAAATGTTTTAATTCTATTTTGTTTACGTTATTTTTAATGACGATTTTCATCCAATCGTTCTTCCCAAAAAACTGCTTCGGCTTCTTTCTCTTTACCATGACACACATGATTAGTTCTTTTTATTTATTCAACAGCGAACATTTCTCCCCCATCTTCCAAGAAAAAAATCCTTATTATCCTGTATTTGATAGTCTTCTTTCACGTAGTCTCTCTAATTAAGCCTCTGGGAATTGTTTTAAACACCCGTGTTCCATTCTGTGCCATGCCCTAGATCATGTGCTTCATTCTTTACCAATACTCTTTAGCACATGCCTCATACTCTACCAATGCCCTGAAGCACGAGCTCCATTCTTTACCAATGTCCTTGAGCACGAACTCCATACTTTAACAATGCCCTTGAATACGTATTCCATTCTTTACCAATGTTCTTGAGCACGTGTTTCGTTCTTTACTAATGCCCTGGAGCATGAGCTCCATTCTTTACGAATTCCCTGTAGCACGTGCTCCATTCTTTATCTTTGTCTTTGAGCAAATGTTTCCGTGCTCCATGTTTACCAATGTCCTTGAGCACGTGCTCCATTCCTTACCAATCCCCTGGAGCACGTACTCCATTCTTTTCCTTTATAATGAGCACGTGCTCCATTCTTTACCTTGCTAATGAGCACGTGCTCCATTTTTTACCTTCTCCTTTACCAATATCTCTGACGAGGTTTGCTCTTGAGCGAAAGAGGAAAATGCTGCTAGACCACTTCACTGAGTTTTGATAGTCCATTCTTTCACGGTTTTTGCTCAGAATTTTACTTGAAATTTGGGATACACATAGGAAATATGTCAAAGAAAAAAGTTATATAATGCCGATGTGTGCTTTTGTCATGGGGTGTGTTCTCCCACTTTCCGTGGGTAAAAATATTTACCTTTAAAATAACCCCGGAAATAGATAGAGAATTTAGTTTCAAGTAATTTTAGGATTACGCTTCTATATATACACACCACAATAAATGGGCATATTGATAACCCGGAGTTTCGGACTGTCAGCGTATTCTCATTTGCCTTTCCGGCTTCTGTGAATATAATTAGCCCTTTTTCCACAAAGCAGTATGAAATTCTTACGCCCAATTTTTTTTTTTCTTAAACACAACACAAAGCAGATCATAACGCAGTTTCTTAGTTATTTGTATTCAGGCCCACAGAAAATATCTATTTTAAAATTAACCTGTTACAATGTTAGACATTTGTCCATCATTATGCTTCCGTTCAAGAGAAGGTTTCTTCTCATCCTTCCATCTTACATTCTTTAATTTTATGTCGTTAGATTATTTTCATGACAGGTTTCTAGTAGCCTTCTTTTTTTAAAATCTGACTTGTGTTTATCTTTCACTTAGAACACTTACTTTCTTAATGTATTGCCAAATTCGTAACGATACTGCTGAGAGCCCTTATTAGCTAGTAGAAAAAACTGTACCTCTTCTTTCTCATTGTTGTCAATACGTTCTTATTTTACTTTAAATGGCACTTGCATTCAACGTGTTGGTCCTATTTCCTCTATCTGTGGCCTTACAAAAAAAAAACACGAAGTGGTTTCACTCTGTGATTTTCGCGAGACTCGAAAGTTCGAAGATTTTATGTCAGTTTTTTTCCGAATAAAGGAAAAGATCTTCCTTACCAACCCAATACCCCCCCCCCCCCCCGTTAATCAAGACCCTTAATATGATGCTTAATCTTGAAGCACTTAAATTTGTGTACTACTCTCACCCTGTTCTCTCTCGATATTCCTAACATTATTCAGTTGTATCTGTGGCTTAGGTAAAGTGTTCTCTAGCATGTGCCATGGTTACCACTAGGTGATACCTTAAACGTCTTCCATAATCAGTTCGATACTCGCCTGTATGTGCTGTTACGTCCTGGTCAAAGCTCTGCTACAGATTTCCACTTGACCAAACATAACGTACAGATTTAGTTATGCTTTTTCTTTCATGATCGCAGATGCTGTTCAACTTTATGTAGACTCTGCCGTCCAATGTTGCCATATCGAAAGTACTTTGCACGTCAACCTCCCCCCACCCCCATCAGCTTACATAGTGCCTCCATGATCGCAGATGCTGTTTAACTTTATGTGGACTCTGCCGTCCAGTGTTGCCATATCGAAAGCACTTTGCACGTCTACCTCCCCACATCACCTTAAACAGTTCAAATAAAGGCAACTGAAATAGAATAAACATTACGAACATTTATTTTACACTGTTACAACTCTACGGAACGCTGACTTAAGTCAGGATTTCACAAGAACATATCCTTTAAGGTTACCTCGTTTAGTATAAATAACTTTAGCTAACAAATTTGATTCACAAACTTGTGAAATGTGTGCCCACGCGTTTATAAGCAGTTTGTACCTCGCTTTCGATAATTTCTTTGTCAACGACCCCTAAGGATGTCGCTGCGGTTAACGGTGAACCCACAGCGTGTGTAATCAACACCTCGCGACTGCGTGTCCTGCAGTATGAGGGACGTAATCAATAGTCATAGTATAACCTCTAAACTACCACTACTATCCGTATGCCTTATTGTTTCCTTTGTGTAACCCTATCGTGGAGGGGCAATGAATCATCCGTATCTCGTATCACCATAGCGATAGTATGGCCTCTAGATAGTTCTAAGACTTCCTTGTACAATTTTATCTTCGTAGAGTTTACAGTATTTAATGGATTACTGTTTTTAAAAAGGTTCGACACAAATATTTATCTATTATAAGATTAAAAGACAGAGATCATATATTTTTTAATCACGTTAAAAATTTTTTCTAAAGTATTCTCATAATAATGCTTTTTATTTTTCGGGAACTATGATTCTATCCAAACTTGGGCAATGAATTTATTTCAGGCCGGAACAGTCTGCGTTTTTCTCATATACTTTAATGGCACAAAAGAAATAAAATAGAATTTATGTAGCAGTGATGTAGTGTATTTTCTTTAATATAGCCAAACTAAGATTTATAGATATATAGTAAAACAGGCATTTGAAACACAATTGACTACAATTTTCTAAGGTTATAAAATGTTTATCTAAGGCAGGGATTCACAAATTGCGAGGCGGGCTTTCCTTGGAGACAGACAATTTTCTGGGGACTATACAAGGGGACTGAAATTTCTACAAACGAGAGGTGTGCGTCCGCAATTAAGTGTACCAGCGAGTAGACTGACGTGATATGACTAAACTACATCATTGTTTTTTGTAGAATTTTTAGGTATCTGTACTCAAGGATATACTGTGTATATACAGGCGCGTCCCGTGGCGGCTTGGCCCGCAATCGTTTAAAATTGTAACATTATGTGTAAAATAAATAAATCTAAAAACAACTAATGATTGTTAATGATTATGGAATAGGAATAGAAAATTAATAGTGTATTGTTTATTGAATAAATGTTTAACTATTGTTTTTATTGAATGATACAGTACGTTATCATATATACAAAATATATATTAATTTACATAAACCCCATCCTCATTGAATCTAAACATCTGGCGCTGACCTGTTTTCTCGTAAGAATTTATACAACAATTATAAAAAAGGCAAAGTCTTTGAAATTATACTTTCTCAGTGGATTTCATACGGGACTTGTATACTTTCCACGGAATTTTGCAAAATTCTTTTTTAGTGTGCATCGATGTTATAAACTGAATGTACCCTGTAAATTTCAAATCTGTTTCCTTATATTCTTTCAACACCAGGACAACGATTCTTTTATATATATATATATATATATATATATATATATATATATATATATATATATATATATATATATATTATAACGTTACATAGCCATCCACATTGGGAGACATTTTTATGTAACGAACCTTGCCATCCACGATCCACGTTAGGGCGACAATTGTTATATAACGAACCTTCACTTAATGCTTCTCTACAGGATAATTTTTACTCTTAGGAAATTAAATTAATAATCCTGCTACTTGCTTTTATAATTACAGATTTATTTTATCCTGAGATCAATATTGCATTTACAGGTAGTTCATATAATTCTCTTACTAACTCTAATTTTTTGCCGATAGGCATCAAGACTCTTATTTACTATTGATTTTTTTTTACAATTCTAAATTTACTTTCTTTAGCTATCTAAGGGCGTGTATAAGTTACTGCACTTGTGGTTTGATAAATTTTATATTTCAATTAACTATGACTTTTTTTTATGGAATTTATAAAAGTTTAAATGTTCTTAAATGTTTTGGTTTTAAAGAGTTGGCTTTATAATGAAAATAAATTATTACTTATTACTTGCGTGGTTCCTTGCTTCACTTCACTTGACACAAATTCACTTAGTAATACTTTCCTATCAATTTCACTTTTCTTAATTTCTCAAAATGCTTCTATTCCTTAACTGACTTTATTAATCACTCCCTTATTTTAATCTCACTTGTTACCCTTTAATGTCCCTCTTTATACTTCACTTTCTATTTAATAATCTCCCTGGCTACCCTTTAATTTCCCTCTATTAATCTCCCTTACTTTAAATTTTCACGTTACTTGTTTGAATTTGATATTTCTTACTAAAAACTGAACATTACTTCTCCTCGAGTCCTACCACTTGACCCTTTCGAGTACTAAAATTGACTCTTTCCTGAACATCCTCTTGGATCGTATCCGTTTGTGTTTCATCCCCTCTTCAAATTTGATTGGCTCCCTTATGGCGCTCAAACTGTGACCAGCCTATGAAATTTTGACACTTCCCGCACTTTCCTTTTTTGACTTCGTGGGAATTTGTTGAACTCTTCCACAGGTGCATGTGTTTTTCTGTATTCTCAGGGATTCCTAGTCATAAATCTCCCTGGTCCGTGGATGGCTAGGTAAAGCTTCTCTCCCATGAACGAGGCACGTCTTGGTTTACTTACAATGAACCCCTTTCGAATTATTTATATTTATGATTTGCAGGTGTGTGCAGTAACTTATCTCGGCCGATAGATGTGACAATAGACTAGCGCTAGCTAGGGATATTTCACAAATTCAAATAATTTTACCAACAGCCTTCTTAACTTAATGAATTTCGTTATAATATATATATATATATATATATATATATATATATATATATACCGGTATATATTAGAAATATATTTATATATTATGTAATTATTTATATTGAAAGTTACCATACGGCGGACGCAGAGCCTGAAAGATTGAGAACCCCAGATATAAGAAATGATTTTGGATTTTGTCAGTTTATGATTCTTGGCACAACTCTAGACATGTTGCACTTCAATAATAACTCATAGGTTGTTCAGTTATTGAAAAACGTTACGTTCTTGTACATAAAGCAACAATGTTCCTGGCAGGATCAAGGAGGAAGAAGATCGGGTTTTCCGCGGCCGCAGTGCACGGTGATGCGGCCACCGGATGTGGTCTCCGGGATCTACGTGCTTCGCTATACATTGTCTGTGTAATCTTCAGTTTGGAGGGGCTTGGGACGTTAGTTGCTCGGGAGTCGCAAGAAAGGACGCAAAATCAAAGAATTACGACTCTTATATCAACTTGGAACACATGTGACGTAATTTTTTATTTTAAATAAATAAAACTTCTCAACAACAAAAACGTTTTATTTAACACTCTTAAGTATATTTCGATACCAAATCAATTATCTTCAGAGGAAATTATTACAAAAATTACTGATTCATAATCGCACATAAGATTTAAATAAAACGTTTTCGTAGTTATTAGGTTTTATTTATTTAAACTACTTAACGTTTTTGTTGAATGAGTATTTCTTTCGTCCAGGTTTTCGCAGTACAGTTATTGTGAGGGAGAGGGAAAATTTAGTTACATATTCTATTTAAAAATAAACTCCTTTTTAAAAAGACATATGGAGAAATGGTTTTTAAAACAATTTCAAGTAATAATTATAAATAACATAACTTCAAGTTAATTAGAGCTTATAGCTAGTGAGAACAATTCACAACGGTCAAAATCTCACTACACATTAGTTTATTAAAACAAACAGACTAATTTCGACGACTATGACGCCTTCACCAGTGCTTGGCCTAGTAGTAGCCAAGCACTGATGAAGGCGATATCGTCGACGAAATTAGTCTGTTCCCTAACATTAATTTAATCTGGGCCGTTTCAGAGTATTTTATAGAAGTTTTTGTTAACTTGTTGATGTGTCAGATGACTTATTCGTTATAAGGGCATTTTTTTAAAACATCCATTATAACAGAGAATTTTAAAAACATTCAATAGAAGAGAGAACTTCAAAAATATTCATCATAAGAAACAAATTAGAAAAATTCATTTTAGTTTTTTTAAATAGTCTATTTCTTTAAGTACTGTTTATTGTATCCAACAAATATCAGGCTAACTTCACCGGAGATGTTCTGCTTCGTAAAATAATACACAGTGTGTATACTACATCGTGTATTATATATCGTACTGATGCAATTTCTTATCTCTTGTTACAGGTTGACCCCCAGGAAGCCAAAACGAGGTCGCAACATGGGATCCGAAATGCCGATAGGAGACACTCAAGTCCGTCCGAGTGTCTGCAGGAGGTTATTCTCCGAGCCTGAAGAGAACCAAGTGGGCTACATGGACAATTTCAGAAACCAGTTTCTGGATAATCTGCGCAAAGAGCAAGAAGCAGCTAAACTAAAGTGGAACTTTGATTTCACCACGGAGACCCCGCTGGAAGGGAGATGGCAGTGGGAGAAAGTAGGAGAGGAATCTACGGTAACCGAGACGCCCTTAGATATTGTTACGGGAGAAAACGAAGTTGTCCTAAACAATAACCAAGCCAACGTTCCGGAGCCGCCAGAACAAAAGGTTCAAACACATCTGGACACGGAAAAAAGTCCTCTACATTAGAACTTTAGGCTCTTAAATTGTATATAGTTTACTAAATTATTTAACTTTTAAGATTTTAATTTCTTTTGAAGACTGTTCAAATTTTGTATAAAAATTAGAGTGTGTACAAATACCTAAACTATTTATTTAGATATTTAACTCTGAATGTGATAAACTAAACTTGTTCTTGTTATAAATGTATAAAAATCCAATGGCATAACATGACAACATAAAATAGTAGTATATTAAATTATTTAAAACTTTTATTAGATTATAAAAAATTAAATCACGTAATAAAATACAATTGTGTAAAAAATAATCGTTTCTATTAGAAATTGTCAGTTTTATTTCTGTTAAAAGAATCTAGTTTAGCATAAAACCGTGCTTTTGTGTTGAAGTAGTTACTTAGTATCGAAGCAGATAGATTAGAAGACGTATGGCGTGTATGATTTGAAAAGTGCTAGCATTTATATCATACGAAATGGGACAACTGTATGTAGGAACATTCGAGAATGAAGTAAGGAGGTAAACATAACGGGAAAAAGTTAACTGTCTGTCGGAACATTCTAGAATATAAATCAGGTGGAGAAACCTAAAGGTAAAAAAGTCAACTGTCTGTCAAAACATTCGAGAATAGAAGTGAGGTGGCGAACCTAGCGGTAAAATAGTCAAATGTTTGTCGGAAGATTCGGGTTTTTCTGGACAAATGGACCCCTGGGTCTGGGCCTCTAGAAACCGCCCAGCTCTCGTGACTGCCATCCTGACAGTCTCCCATACGGTCTGTCGTTACCGCGTGTGAAGTAATCGGGATAGATTACACATGTACCAAGCAGATAAGATCTTTCCATGATAAATCATATGAATATTCGAGAATATAAGTAATTTCGAGAACATAGTAAAAAAGTCAACTGTTTGTTCGAGCATTCATTTTTTGCCAATTGGGGCCTAGGATCTGGGGGCCCAATCTTCCTGAACCCGCCCAGCTCCGATAATAGCCATCTTATAGTAAGCTGCCTCTGTCACACGCGCATACGGTTAGTATCCCTACCGCGCGTGAAGGAATAGGGATACCATATTCCATGGAAAATCAACGGAGCATTCTAAAATAGAAGTAAGATGGCGAACCTAGCGGTAGAAAAGTCAACTGTCTGTCGGAAAATTCGGGAATAGAAATAAAGTGCTAGAGGTAAAATAGTCAATTGTCTGTCGGAACATTCGAGAATTGAGTGTTGAAATTAACCAGAATATTTATAGTCTTGTTATAACGTATTTTATTCTGTTAAACTGAATAAAATGCTCAGTGAGTAAATAAGAGAATCACTGTCGTGGCACCCAATACTATGACTGTTGTTACAGACGGGACCAGCATCTCTAATCGTACGACTCTTTACTCCAGGGACTTCTTGATGTCGTCACTCAAAGTGATAAGCTGAATAACGGTTTTAGTAAACGAAGTTATGAGTGACGCTGCAAACCTGAAGTTAAACGAGGCTATGAGTCAGTCAGAGGGGAGTTTGCTGGTTAATTAATGAGTCACAATATACATTTAAAACAAGGTTAAACGAAGTAAAGCCAAAAATTGGATCGAGTTTCTGAATCACCCTTCAATGTGGCAACGATACAGGCCAGGCAGAGGGGAATCGCGTGAAGGGCATTAGTAGGGAAATCCATCCCTTGATAGTGGATGTAATGGTTCACATTGGCCTGGTCGTTTACTATGTATCGACTCTACCGAAATCTACAGGAATAAATCAAGACTAGTCTCTGGAAAGGAACACTATCAGTTTAAGGACAATCCCATGGACGCTGTGGTACGATATCTTTTCGTTAATATTTGCTGCCGAACGAGAACATTTTCATAATAACTATTTAGTACTTTCTCGTTTATTTTGCTGTCCTTGCTCGGAGATTTTATAAAATTAAAACGTTTCACGAATTCTTTATTGGATATTTTAAAAACATTTAAAGAGGTAACCATCGTCAAAACCTGGGCTGGAAGTCAGGGTATGTTGTTCCAAGGCGTTAGTTTACAAAGTTTGTATTAATTTTTGTTTATTTTATAGATAATGTTTAAGATGAAACAACACATATTAAAAAACCTAAAAAAAGGTTGGAGCCCTTAGCACTTGCTGTTTAATTCAGAGTTGACTGTTATTTGTTAACGCGACACATTACACATCACCGAATACACCACATCTCAAGATTTCTGTAGCACATGTAAAGACTGTGTGCGTGCGAGTGTATGTGAGTGCGTGTGTGTTTTTTATTAACTTGTACTTGTGTTAATTTTGTTGTTGTAAATATTGTATTTAATTCTTGACAATGGTGACTTTCGTTACCAAATTCTAAAACAGCTAACAATCCAAAGTATAGAAAGTAAATTCGTAGACATTTTTTGACACTTATTACTTCTTCTCTTCTTTTCCTTTATGTATTTTATGCTTTCTTAAAAACAAATAATGTATTAATATATATATATCTAATATTTGAATGTTCTTTGTGTATACACGTTTGTATTAAATTATTTATTTTGTGTTTATTTAAATACATTATTTAATATAAATCGTGTTAGTGTTTATTTCCTGAACCTATATCGATGCTGCAGATACTTATATACTGGGGATAATGCGAGGGAGTGTTAAAGGATGACTAAACCAGACGTAGGAGGTGCTGAACGAGTTGACGCATGGTGCAGTTGCAACAGAGTAAGAAAGCGTTAATAAATTTGAATTAAATTATCTATCAATTTAAATACATTCCAATTTAAAAAAATGCTCAATGAAAGCTCTCAGTTTACTCTCAACTCATTTCATAAGAAATTTATCTCGAAAGCTCTCAGTTTACTCTAAACTCGTTTTATAAGAAATTTATCTCGAAAGCTCTCAGTTTACTCTCAACTCATGTTAAAAGAAATTCATCCTGAAAGCTTTCAGTTTACTTTTAATTCATTTTATAAGAAATTTTATCTTGAAAGTCTCAGTTTAATCTCAACTCATTTTATAAGAAATGTATCTTGAAAGCTCTCAGTTTACTCTCAACTAATTTTACAAGAAATTTATCCTAAAAGCTCCAGTTTAGTTTCCATTCATTTTATAAGAAATTTATCTTAAAAGCTCTTAGTTTACTCCTAACTCGTTATATAAGAAATTTATCTTACAAGCTCTATTTACTCTTAATTAGTTTTAGAAGAAATTTATTTTGAACGTTTATTCATATTTTATTAATTCCAAGAAATTGTTTAGAATTAAATAAAACGAAACATTAGCAAGTCAGTAATAATTTTTTAAAAATATTATGATAACGTTTCGATAACTAGTTAGCTGTTCTTTTCTAGTCATAAAATGAACGTCCAATATTATTATCAAAGATTGAAATTCAAGTCAAATAATACTTAAAATAACAGTTAAGTATATGTTAACCTCGAAATTTTAGAAACAATAATAAGCAACAACAAAAAATATATAAAATTACCAAATATTAATCAATCAATTTCATGCAGTTGTTACAGTTAAGAATACAATAAAGCACTTAGGATATAAATGTAATTACTATATTAATATTTTAAAATTATTATCACAAAAGTAGCGAAAATAGTATATACGGAATAGAAATTTTGAAATAAGTAAACAAAGTAACTGTAAATATGAAGGTAGAACAATAGAGAACCATATTATTTTCTACACCTAAGTAGGATATATGAAAATCAAATTTTTGTAAATTGTTAACAACTGTTATGGAAAAGTTACTTTATTTTGTTTCTGATATTATTTATAAGTGGATGATGTATACTTATACTTACATAGTTTGTCAAAATCATTTTTCATGTTCATTCCATTAAAAAAAATTCATATTGATGTTTTCAGAAAAGCCTCTTTTTCTCCAATTTGATTCATTGTCAAGCATTGCAAAATTACTAAAACCAATTAAAGAGGTCGACTAATTAGATAGATATAGAGATTTATTTACACAAAGGTTTTTGTGTTTTTCTTAACATGAAAACATTACATATGGTACAAAACTGACGAATTTCCAAGACGTTTACGTTAGCAGGTGTCTTGATAAAAGGTCTGCAGTAACCGAGGTCTGGCCGATCTGCGTGCAGTTGATGTGACGTCACACAGCTCGCATGCACCAAGCCTACGAATAATTGTAATTACGTTCAACAGACTGCGTGCATGTTGCAAATAACCTTCTATTTACTGAGAATTTGTTGGCATTTTGGCGTAAAAATGTTACCAATTACAGCAATTACAAACGTGTTGAAGGCAGGGAGTACAAAGTAAGAAGTATCTTGGAGCACTGTACCCAGGGATTTACTCAGGAGAAGTGTTCAGACACCAGATAACCCTCCTGGCCACTACTTTCAAGCATAGGTTCAGACGAAATTCTTAAGCTTATTACTCTTATCTGTAAACATGATCTGAGAGGCACGTTAGAAGATTTCTTGCGTTTGGTTGGCAACACTGATTTCATCTGAGTTTTATATTAATGGTGCTTTCCCCCCTATTCGTCTGATGTAAAGTTTGACCTGCAGTTGCCCCTTACCATTTGTGCAGTGCATTGTCTCTGTGTTTTATTCAACCCTCTGTGTCTGTCAGACCATGTTTACACTGCCAAGTTACAAGAATACGTGACTGGTGGACCCTGTTTACTTCACGACCAGCAACCCAGTTTTTTTTAAATGGCAATATTCGTTTCAAAGGCAAAAGATTCGTTCTATTTTTTGCATGTACCTTCATTTTAGAAAAATGAATCCCCCCCCCCCCCAAAATGGTTGAAAATATTTATCATCCTGATGACCCTGATTTTGCGAAAAGGGTTCATTGAGCCTTTCTTTGAGAAAAATAGATAGTGGTGAAGGCATCATAGGGGACACAGACGTTCAACGGCTAACATGTTCTATGGATAACAGCTAAAAGATCAGAATTTTGAACGATAAAGGGGTGAATATTGAAAGTAGATCGAAAAAAATAATAAAAGAGAAGTCCCAAAGGAATTTATTCCCCATAAAGAAAGGGAACCGGGATAGTTTCTCTAAGGATTCACTTCTTATTTTACTATGTTGAGCTATGTTTTTTCTAAATATTGTAACAAGCCTGTTTTCCTCTTCTCTGTGCACCATAAAAAGGTGTGGAATGAGAAGTAAAATAAACTGAAGTAAATAGTTTCTGTAACACCAAAAAAGGTGGAGTAGATAGTTTCGATCAGAAAGTTCGACTCGAAGGACCCCCAGATGTAACTGTATATTTTCACTTACTGAACATCACAACAGATAACGCGATTATCATCTATCTACCTTTACTTCGAAGATGTTAAACAAGTTGGTAGTTATGGGTTTATAGAAAAAGTAGCTTTGGATCACAAAAAATCCCCACTTGAAAGAAAGACTACAGACAAGAACCTTGCATTACGAAATTCGCTCCATGTTCACTGAATTTATAGCAGAAGGAACAACTGGGAATTAGCCACAAGCGGAACATGAGACTGATGGAATAGGAAAAGAGCAACAATATCATATCTGCCCATACCAATCGAAATCAATACCCAGGATTCAGGTGCAGAAATCTGGCGTGTCTTGAGAATTCTCGAAAAATATAAGTTACATCCTTGTACACAGAAAATAGATGCTGAAGAGCAAAAACTTTCAAATTGATAATATAGATTCGATATTTTTATTTTGTTGCTCTTATTTTTTTATTATTTTAATAATGCGATGAATTATGCTAGTTCGTTTTTATGGTTTTCTGTGATTACATATACTTACTTCGTTTTCTTAGACATTTCATTTTTACCATATTTTAAGATTAACAGATTTTTTTAAATATTATGTTTTAACATCACAATTATCTTTTTAATTTCTTTGCTTCTTGTTCTTAGAATCAATAAGATATATTATTCATATCAGAAGAATGTATATTTTATTATTTTCTAGGAAAATATTATTGCCCAGAAGTAATCTAGAAAAAGGATACAAAAGGCTAGATACATTATTTTAATTACATATTTTCAATATACTTGTCTGTCAGGCACTGTTTACAGTTTCACTGCTGAGGAACATCTTTACACACTAAGGGTTAATTCACATAAGTAACGATAAAATCTGTTTTATCCTTATTTAGTAATAAAATGTTATAATTGTTAGCTTAGTATTCAATATCTAAAATCTATATCTTCAGTTAATATATATATATATATATATATATATATATATATATATATATATTATCACTTGTTACTATTTGTTTGAGCAATGAAGAAATCAAAGTAATATTGCAAAAAAATTTAAGTAAATTTCTACTGAGGTTAACAAATAAAAATTTGTATTTTCCTAGTTAGCCTGGAGCACTATTTATAATATTGTGTGGTAACCATGGCAACAGTTTAAGGTTGTACAACAGAGGTTTCGACGATAACCAGATGGGGGGGGGGGGAATTCATATACATCTTTGAGGAATATATTTGTAGGTATTGTAAAGTTGGCGCCGTGCCAAGGCGCGCTAGACTTTGAACATGAAGATTCTCAGTTCGAAACGACTGGACTCTACAAATTTTATAATTTAATTATTGAATAAATATTTGAAAAAACTTTATTAGCCTAACATCAATTGTCATTCGTTACAGGTTTAAAAAAAGTGTATTTGAACTTGATTGAATGAATAAAAACGTATTTTATTAACGATTGAAAATTTGTGTGTATATATATATATATATATATATATATATATATATATATATATATATATATATATATATCGCAATATGTATTCTTGTGTATTAATAAAGAACTAAGTCAAAATACAAATACAAGAATTATAATTGAATTTACAATTCAAAGCTTTTCGTTGGCTAACAGTACCAACATCATCAGGAATATTAAACAATTGAGATAATTAATTGTATAATTATATATATAAGGAGAGTGTGAGCTAATAGATAGTATTTAATAATTTAAAAAAAATCTGAAAGTAACTACTCATTAGCATTTATATTCATCTTTTTATATTAAAAAATACAAAACATTGAACAAAGTAAATTTTTTTCAAATTTTCTCCTGGAAACTGGAATGGCTCCTCCCTCTTACTAGTGGGTGGGTCTATTTTGAACCCCCCCCCCCCCCGATCCCTCCGTTGGGCAACCTGAAATTCAACCCTGGGTACTTCCTATAATGAAACCGTGAGAGTTCATATATCACTTAAGACGTGTGTATGTGTATAATGACATGCCTTAACTTGGGTATTGATGATCGCATAAACACCCTAAAATTAAGGTCTAAAGGCCAAGAGCGGTTATAGTATAGCCGAGCCGGTACGGAACTAGTGCGCGACTTGTAACATGCCAGTGTTGTTTATACTGGCTGGAACTACCAACGCTATCAGATCAATTTCTACACCTGACATTACATAAATGTTAAAACGATATAGCCTACATTGCTTTGATATAAGTCAAATGAAAAATACATTTTTATAAGTAGGCATACACTTGGATAAATTTAAATGTGTTCCGAATATGAAAAACACATTTCTAAAAAAAAAATAGTGCCCGTTGCCCCCTCACCTGGAACCGCTCTTGCTAAAGGCGCTTTTAGTTTAGAGAAACAGAAGCGAATTTCAGTCACCAGCTTGAAAGCAGCTTCAAGGCAATCGTATTTCGGTCTGCGCTTGCTTCCTATGTTTATCTTACGTGAAGTATTTTACAAACAGATTAGATAACTCTGGAGCAACCAATGTTTGGCCGATCTGTGCATAAATAAACAAAGATAACATTTGTGTCACAGATGGGCTCTAACCTCGCTGTCTGTTGTAAGCGACACGTGCTGATCGACGGTGACGTTGAGGTTCAAGGCCATAACAGTCAAACTGCATAATTGCAGCTGCGCATAAGCAGTTCGTTGATAGTTTTATCTGGCTAGATTTCGAATTGAGGTTATGGAAGATTAGATTGGATTTTGTGTAATTAAATGTGACGAGAAAGTTTGCATTAATCGAGCTCTGACGTTCCGATTTACCTGCGAACGGAGCTTGGGTTTACCGCCAATGAAGGCAGAATGCGCTACGGTCGCATCTTTAACGCATCCCATTCCTCGCTGGAGATTATATATCGCCTTTTACTCAAAGAACAGTATAATTAGACAATTCAAGTTAATTACAACTTAAAAGTGAATTTTACCAAGTCTGGTCCTCTAATTTGGCACTACGTCTAAATTTTGAACACTTTTAACTTTAGAAATCATATTTTATGCTTTTAGCACTTGAAATTACACAATTTTTGGGTCGTCGGGAAGCTATTTTGCTAAAATCCTAGCGTTTTATAGGTTAATTTTTTTGCTACAATTAATTAGTTTGGGGGGGCATATCCCCCCTATGCTCCCTGGCTACGCCACTGACCATGCGTACATTCCTTGCTCATCGATTCTGACCAATTTTTTTGTTTGTTTCCAAAACCTCGGATACTTCTTAGCCTTTTTATATGAGACACGTTCCCGAATCTTTATCTTTTTAATGGTTTCCTTTTCATATTATTACACCAAACCCTCCAACATTTGTACCTCGATGAAATACACTCCGTTACTGCTTTATCGCTTTTATTATTGGTTTTGCTGTCTTACTAGTTCGGATTTTCTCTTTTCTTTTAATGAATCTGTAATTTATTCATTCGACTACTGCTAACAATTAAAAACTCTTTTATTTACGAATATTGTTGTTAATTTGTATACTGTATATACAACCACAAACTGTTAAGACTTTCAGGTTACATAGTATCAATTATGGTAGACTTTCTAGAACAAACATTTGCGTTTTCTTTTAATCACAAGACTAAATTTCTTTAATCTTCTTTTACTTTTTCTTAAGTATTACTAAAAGACGCAAAGTTAAAGGTTCTTAGATCTATTAATGTAGGGATCCGTGCAGAGAGCGTCATAAGCATAAGACAACGACTGCGCCATAGAGATAATGTTGGGTAACATGGTCATCAGCCAAGGTTTGAACCAGTCTGGTTATCCAGTACTAAGAACTCGAACATCAGAATAATTCAGAGCCTAAAATAATTAAAAGACAGACGATAGGAAATACGTTCATTGGAACTGAACGATGGCTTATTAATCTTCACAAGGATCTGAGGTGGTTATCCAGCACTAAGAACGTGACCATTTAGAAAAACTTTCCGAATGACGTAGAGCCACCAGTACAGAACTAGAAGACAGACGATAGGAAATACCTTCATTGGAACTGAACGATGGCTTATTGATCTTCACAAGGATCTGAGGTGGTTATCCAGTACTAAGAACTCGAACATTCACAAAAGGAACTAAGAATGATGCAGAGGCTAAAATAATTAAAAGACAGACGATAGGAAATACGTTCATTGGAACTGAACGATGGCTTATTGATCTTCACAAGGATCTGAGGTGGTTATCCAGCACTAAGAACGTCACCATTCACAAAAACTTTCCGAATGATGTAGAGCCATCAATACAGAGCTAAAACACAGACGATAGGAAATACCTTCATTGAAACTGAGCGATGGCTTATTGATCTTCACAAGGATCTGAGGTGGTTATCCAGCACTAAGAACGTCACCATTCACAAAAACTTTCCGAATGATGTAGAGCCATCAATACAGAGCTAAAACACAGACGATAGGAAATACCTTCATTGAAACTGAACGATGGCTTATTGATCTTCAGAAGGATCTGGGGTGGTTATCCTGCACGAAGAACGTGACCATTCAGAAAAACTTTCCGAATGACGTAGAGCCACCAGTACAGAACTAAAAGACAGACGAGAGGAAATACGTTAACTGGAACTAAACGAAGGGGACTCAGAATTAAGCAGAACAGCCAGGAAAGAATTATGAGGCAGAGGATACAGTTTGCATTCGAAAGATTGCTTACTTGGCTCCACAAGTCCTAGAGCTGGCCTTTCTGTTATGGATATAACTCTAGCTAATCTGTGCACATATTTTTACAAAAGGATTTAAAATTCTTACACGTTTCATCTAGCGTAATACCGCAAGATTAAGTGACTGTTGCAGTATTTATTCGAGGCGTAGCTAGTATTGGATGCTGGCAGAGAGTTGCATTTTCTAGACAAGGCACGACCAGTTGGCCTAGAAGTAAGTGGAGTGAAAGTAGGCCAGGACAAAGTGCAATTACTCTATTGCTGCAACACTGCAGTTAGAGTCATTCACTGCAACGTTGTAGAGTACCCAGACTCGTGGTACCGGACACTGGCAACGTAATGCAAGAACAGGAGAAGTCAAACTGGCATATCTAAACAGGTACTTTTACCTGACTAACAAGCTAGTAAAATTCCGTTAGTTGTCAGTAGCAATATTATTTATTAAGACACATACCTACTTATGTTTTGTCTTAACAGATGAATCAGTCGTACCACCAGCAATGTGATTTGAGTTTTAAAATCATTCCATTCACTCTTTTCTTCCACTTTGTGCAAGTATTGCTTTAGGCACTCCCTGGAAGTCGTGATAGTTTTGAAATTATCTCGTCAAACTATATATACCCAGTTCTTGTTGGAGGTTATGTAACTCACAAAACTGTGCCTCGTTGTCGATTGTTACACAGAGGACGCTTTTGATGCTCAGCCAGGTCCGAATCTTCTTCAGCTCAAGCATACGAAGTTACGCTAGATTTTCATTATCATACTAACAATCTACCTGAAATTGTTTTCATTAATCTAGCTTTCCAACTAAACGCTTTATATACACCGTAAAGATACAATCATGTATGTTTTTACGAAATATGTACGCTTAAACGTAAACATTAGAAATATCAGTTATTTTTTTAAAATTGCATTTCAAGGTGAAGAAAAAAGCTTGAGTTAATGTGTACTAATTTCTTTGAATCTCACTAATTAAACTCTGCGAAGATACAAAAAACGTTGGAAAATAGTTTTTAAATGTATTCATATCGTATATTAGGAAAATAATATAAATTAAAATACATATATATTTATTAATATTATTTAATAACAAAACCACTGTTTCTGCAAATCTCAAAATCAACAAAACGTTTATCGCAGTCGGTAGGACTCGAACCTACGCTCCCAGAGGGAATCTGATTTCTAGTCAGACGCCTTAACCACTCGGCCACGACTGCCACAGAATTTGAATTCTGATAATGTATACAAGAATTTTCAAAAAGTAGTTCCAAATGAAGTGCTGTGTTTAATGCACATTTGAATTTTGAATTTTTTATTTATTGAATTTTATAGCATCGATTTATCACAGTTCCAAAAGTGACCTTTTGTAGGTTTCTGTGCTTATACCATCATATACACTAGAAGTGGTAGAAATATACGTGAAGTTATGTAAGAAGAGTGAAATTCAAGGATTAAATTCAAGGATTAGGAACAGAAAATATTGTGTGAATGTGAAGTAATCTCACAAATTTGAACGTTCTTAAGAAGCTACATTTTAAAGTCAAATAAATAGTTTACGCATTTGAAGAAATGTACAATTTTAAAATGTTTTCTATTATGATAAAAAAATCATATAAACAGCATGTATAATAAACGTGTCTATAATTCTATTATGTAAGTACTGTATTTTATCCACTACATCTCTTTTACACTGACCTTGAGGCGTTCTATTTTCACCACAATTATTAACTTTTAAATGAATTCATGTTGAGCTTTATCCAACTCATTATCAAATCTTTAGCATTTGCTGTTGTTTAGAAAACTTACATGCTAACTCTATACCTTCTTCAAGCCTATAACCTTAGGCTCTGCCACCTTAACATTATATGGACTGCATCCTGTGCTTTCCCAGATACAAACATGCGTACTCTATACAATCTTCAAGCCTGTAACCTTACACTCTGCCACCTAAACATCATATGAACTTCCTCCAGTGCTTTCCCAGATACAAACATGAGTACTCTATATCTTCTTCAAGCCTGTAACCTTAGGCTCTGCCACCTCAACATTATACGGACTTCCTCCAATGCTATCCAGCTACAAATATGCGTACTCTATACAATCTTCAAGCCTATAACCTTAGGCTCTGCCATCTTAACATTATATGGACTGCCTCCTGTGCTTTCCCAGCTACAAACATGCGGATTCTATACCTTCTTCAAGCCTGTAACCTTAGGCTCTGCCACCTTGACAATATATGGTCTTCCTCCAGTGCTTTCCGAGCTATAAATAAGCGTATTCTATATAATCTTCAAACCTGAAACTTTAGGCTCTGCAACCATAACATCATATGAACTACCTCCAATGCTTTCCCAGTTACAAATATGTGTATTCTATACAATCTTCAAGCCTGTAAACTTAGGCTCTGACACTTTAATATCATATGAACTTCCTCCAGTGCTTTCCCAGCTACAAACATGCTTACTCTATACCATCTTCAAGCCTATAATCTTGTGCTCTGCCACCTTGACAATATATGGTCTTCCTCCAGTGCTTTCAAAGCTACAAACATTAGTACTCTATACCTTCTTCCATAAAGAAGCAGATGCGGAGATCCATATATTGTCAAGGTGGCAGAGCCTAAGGTTACAGGATTGAAGATGGTATGGAGTACTCATATTTGTAGCTGGGAAAGCACTGGAGGAAATCCATTAATTGTTAAGGTGGCAGAGCCTAATGTTAAGAGCTTGAAGCTGTTAAAGCACAGTATGCGGTCCATATAATGTTAACGTGGCAGAACCAAAGGTTATAGGCGGAAAGAAGGTATAGAGTACGCATGTTTGTAGCTGGGAAAGCACAGGAGATAGTCCAGATATGGTTAAGATGGCAAAGCCTAAAGTTACAGGCTTCAAGATGATATAGAGTACGCATGTTTGTAGCTGGGAAAGCAGTGGAGGAAGTTCATATGATTTTTAGGTGGCAAAGGCTAAAGTTACAGCCTTGATGAAGGTATAGAGTACGCATGTTTGTAGCTGGGAAAGCACAGGAGGCAGTCCATATAATGTTAAGGTGTCAGAGCCTAAGGTCACAGGCTTGAAGAAGGTATAGAGTACGCATGTTTGTAGCTGGGAAAGCACTGGAGAAAGTCCATATAATGTTAAGGTGTTAGAGCCTAAGGTTACAGGCTTGAAGAAGGTATAGACAACCCTTGTTTGTAGCTGGGAAAGCAAATGCGGAGGTCCATATGATGTTAAGGTGTCAGAGCCTAAGGTTACAGTCAGAAGATGGTATAGAGTACGCATGTTTGTAGCTGGGAAAGCAAATTCGGAGGTCCATATAATGTTAAGGTGTCAGAGCCTAAGGTTACAGTCAGAAGATGGTATATAGTACGCATGTTTGTAGCTGGGAAAGCACAGGAGGCAGTCCATATAATGTTAAGGTGTCAGAGCCTAAGGTTACAATCAGAAGATGGTATAGAGTACGCATGTTTGTAGCTGGGAAAGTACTGGAGGCAGTCCATACAATGTTAAGGTGTCAGAGCCTAAGGTTACAGGCTTGAAGAAGGTATAGAGTACGAATGTTTGTAGCTGGGAAAGCACAGGAGGCAGTCCATATAATGTTAAGGTGGCAGAGCCTAAGGTTACAGGCTTAAAGAATGTATAGAAAACCCATGTTTGTAGCTGGAAAAGCACAGGAGGCAGTCCATATAATGTTAAGGTGGCAGAGGCTAAGGTTACAGGCTTGAAGAAGGTATAGAGTACGCATATTTGTATCTGGGAAAGCACATGCGGAGGTCCATATAATGTTATGGTGGCAGAGCCTAAGTTTACAGGCTTGTTTGTGACATGCGTACTCTATACCTTCTTCAAGCCAGTAACCTTAGACTCTGCCACCTTGTTATTATATGGACTCCTCCTGTGCTTTCCCAGCTACAAACAAGCGTACTATATACAATCTTCAAGCCTTTAACCTCAGTCTCTGAAACTTTAACATTGTATGGACTGCCTCCTGTGCTTTACCAGCTACAAACATGTGTACCTTATACACTCTTCAAGCCGGTAACCTTAGACTCTGCCACCTTGTTATTATATGGACTCCTCCTGTGCTTTCCCGGCTACAAACAAGCGTACTATATACAATCTTCATGCCTTTAACCTCAGTCTCTGAAACTTTAACATTGTATGGACTGCCTCCTGTGCTTTACCAGCTACAAACATGTGTACCCTATACAATCTTCAAGCCTTTAACCTCAGTCTCTGAAACTTTAACATTGTATGGACTGCCTCCTGTGCTTTACCAGCTACAAACATGCGTACTCTATACCATCTTCAAACCTGTAACCTTAGGCTCTGCCACCTTGACAATATATGGACCTCCTCATGTGCTTTCCCAGCAAAAACATGCGTACTGTATACCTTCTTCAAGTCTGTAACCTTAGCTTCTGCTACCTTAACATTATATGGACTGCCTCCTGTGCTTTCCCAGCTACAAACATGCGTACTGTATACCTTCTTCAAGTCTGTAACCTTAGTTTCTGCTACCTTAACATTATATGGACTGCATCCTGTGCTTTCCCAGCTACAAACATGGGATTGCTATACATTCTTTAAGCCTGTAACCTCATGCTCTGCCACCTTAACATTATATGAACTTCATCCACTGCTTTCCCAGCTACAAACAAGCGTACTCTATACAATCTTCAAGCCTATAACCTTAGGCTCTGCCACCTTAACATTATATGGACTTTCTCCAGTTCTTTCCCAGCTACAAACATGCGTACTCTCTACCATCTTCAAGCCTGGTTTCTTAGGCTGTCCCCCCCCCCCTAATATTATATGGACATCGTCCTGTGCTTTTCCCGCTATAATAATGAGTACTCTATACGTCACCAAGTCTGCTTCCTCCAGTAATGTAGGCTCTGTCATCCTAATTAGGTGGGTTTATCCTTTGTGTATCATTTCCCGCCACAAACAATGATTAGTCGAAATTCTGTTTAAAAAAAAGTCGAACACGATCCTCGAGATTAGAGAGTACAGGAGAGAAGTGTTGACTTAACGCTAAGTAAAGTGAAATGAAATCGAACTGTGCAAGGTTGTTCTGAATTCAAGAACTACTCAAACTAAATGGTCGGAGTACGCAGGAGGTTAAGTTCGAGGGTAATGTAGGAAGCGCAGCCTACAAATCGTAGGAAAAAATGTAAAGTAAAGTAAACATGTGAATTAAATGCTATAACTTACCAAACATAACCTAACAAAAGTTATCATTAGGTCGGCCATTAACATGAAAAGATAAATCATCTTGTGACTAATAGATTACAAATTTAGGTAAGGTTAGGCTGGTTAAATGTTTTTTTAAGTAATAAAAGAATAGAGAGTTGTTATAATTGCAGACGATTTCCAAAGTAATTCTCAACGAAAGAGTAACATATACAATTTATGGTTAAATTCCTTCTCGTCATAATAAATAGCTTAAACTGTTTCGTAATAGTAAACTTGTTATTAAAATGCGAAATAAAAATCCTTACAGACCTTACCATTTACAATGCAATACTCTCTTCCTCAGGGTTGATTAAAAGACGACTAGTAGGCCTACACTAAAAGGTGCGATCAACCGTGCATAACTGTAGTAAGGTCTACCTACGCAGCTCGACCAGCTCTCTGCAGGGGGCAGAAATAATCCACTTACTTATTTCTTGACCACTTGCGCTGTTCCACCCTGTCTAGTGAAGTGGAAAAGGCGACTGAATGGCCGTGGGATTATCCTTCCCCAAGCTATTCGTAATTTCATCACAAGTATATATATATATATATATATATATATATATATATATATATATATATATATATATACATATAGGCCGTATATAGCGCTTAGAGGAAGAAAGGAATATAGTTAAATTTTATTTTCTAAAAATGTTTACAATCTTAAGACTTTTCTTTAAATTGCTATATTTTTTGTTTCATTCAAAGCGGACAAAAGTAAAATCATGTCCACACAATGGGAACCTTACCTGTCCATAAAATAAGCAAGGGCGTTGCCCCAAACCAAACTCACCTTGTTTCACGGGACTCTGATTTCCGAGCCTCGCCTCATTACATTTCCGGTTTCCGGTTTGTTCAGGATGCGCCAATCAGGGCCCCCTTCCACTGACAACCTGTTAAAAGAAGGGTTACATTAGGTTCGTTCAGTTTCAACCAGTTTCTAGCGTGTACACGTGTAACAAAATATGAGTAAACAAATTGCACATAAATAGGAACTGGGTTAACACAACTGTTCAGTAAGGGATATATTTTTCTTGGATTTTTCACACTTTTATAAATGAAGTAACATTCTAATTCTTTTCCTTGAAGGACTTTTTAAAAACGTATAAGTTGAAAGCTTCATTCCCCTTCTACGGCAGCAGTATTTTAGCAAACTTCAATATATAGGATAAATTTTATAACCTAAGACTAGGCTCTTGAGTAGATATTGTGTATTCGTCGTCTAGAAAACATCAGGCACTGACGTCATAACTCATCGTGGTCATAAATCCCGTCCCAACTATTAAACAATCCTTTTACCACGTTTCTGTGAACGCCCTATTTACATTTGTTGTTATTTTTATTATACATTAAAAGCTATTAATAAGTAACAAAATATTGAGCCACCCTATGAAAAAGTGGAAGTCCAAGGGTCGATGTTTTTGAAAATTATTTGCAAGCACCTCCACTCTCTCCTTATCCTAGAACTCACGCCAAGGCTCGCAGGCCCAAGTGCCAGCTTATAAATTTTTACGTATACCTAGGTTTTTGCCATACCTTATATTCAAAGTGACCAGACGTCTTGCTCTTCAGACATGTGTCTCGTTGTCCCGACTATCCTCCTGGGGACTATATATTCCGTTTTGGCAGAAGATTAACTGACATACTACTTTTTCAATATTTTTAAAAATTATTTTGAAACTGAATGCTTTAAACACTGACTTAAAGGTCTCATATGGAATGATTTGAAAGTACAAATTCTTAGTACATTTTGTTGTACTATCGCCTAGTTTACTGCCATGGCAACGATACCAAGATTGATTCCAACCGCAGCAGCTCCCGTCGCTTCTACTTGGTAGGCCTACTGTCCCGTTTTTATCCTCTAGAAATCTGCTCTCCTCACTTCACTGCAAACTCCATCGTCCCTCTTCTTTAGCCCTTTCTTTTGTCTTGATGCTGATAAATATTACTTTGTCCATAATTTCAGTGCTATTGAACAGCAGTTTCCGTTAAATTCATTACTGCTGGACTTTCTACATGTAATTTCGTAGGTACTAATTTCGGTAATATTTGTGTTCGTGTCTCCTTTTGACTTTCCTACATTCAATTCCCAATGATCAATGATCAGTTAACTCCTTAGATCTGGATCAGTAGCAAATTCGGAATTGTGTTATGTTAAAGTGTAAGAAGAAAGACAGCGAAAAAAGAAGAATGTGACAAGAAATCTTTCGATTGCTCCTCCTTGTCAAACAACTCAAAGATAGATCCTTATATGGAGGACCTCCGGATTAGCATGTGAAACCATTACCCTCATGAATCCAACCTCAAACTCGTTACAACAGCCTTGGTGACTAGTCTCAGGTCTATCACGGGAGGCTTGGTGTTACGACCCGTGGTAACAGTCTGGAAGAGTCTTTCGACTGTACCTCCTTGTCAAAGAGCTCAAAGATAGATCCTTATGTGGAGCACCTCCGGTCTAGCATGTGAAACTATTACCCCCATGTATCACACTTCAAACTCGTACTCCAGCCATGGTGACTAGACTCTAGTCCAAGACGGGAGGCTTGGTGTTACGACCTGTGGGTTACCACGACTGTTAGTCTGGAAGAGTCTTTCGACCTTACTTTAAGGCCTTGGTGTAAGGCCCTCGGAGGTGAGACGACTTCAACCTAACTCTACGGTTTCGACCGTTTATCTAGAAATAATTGGAACCCTTCCGAACGGTTTCCGATCCTCAATACCCCAAACAGAATACTTCAAGTACCTCAATACAATTGTTTTCTGGGAGGTAGAGGGTTGTTGATGGAGGCAATTAATACCGCCAAGAACAATTTTTGAATATTGATTGCTGTTTAACGCCATTAAAACTCTTAAAAGAAGACAGAAGTTGACAAAATGAGATAATAAATTAAATGTAGAGGGTTGTTGATGGAGGTAATTAATACCACCAAGAACAATTTTTTAATATTGATTGCTGTTTAAGGCCATTAAAACTCTTAAAAGAAGACAGAAGTTGACAAAATGAGATAATAAATTAAATGTAGAGGGTTGTTGATGGAGGGAATTAATATCACCAAGAACAATTTTTGAATATTGATTGCTGTTTAACGCCATTAAAACTCTTAAAAGAAGACAGAAGTTGACAAAATGAGATAATAAATTAAATGTAGAGGGTTATTGATGGAGGTAATTAATACCACTAAGAACAATTTTTGAATATTGATTGCTGTTTAACGCCATTAAAACTCTTAAAAGGAGACAGAAGTTGACAAAATGAGATAATAAATTAAATATAGAGGGTTATTGATGGAGGTAATTAATACCACCAAGAACAATTTTTGAATATTGATTGCGTTTAACGCCATTAAAACTCTTAAAAGGAGACAGAAGTTGACAAAATGAGATAATAAATTAAATGTAGAGGGTAGATGGAGGTAATTAATACCACCAAGAACAATTTTTGAATATTGATTGCTGTTTAACGCCATTAAAACTCTTAAAAGGAGACAGAAGTTGACAAAATGAGATAATAAATTAAATGTAGAGGGTTATTGATGGAGGTAATTAATACCACCAAGAACAATTTTTGAATATTGATTGCTGTTTAACGCCATTAAAACTCTTAAAAGGAGACAGAAGTTGACAAAATGAGATAATAAATTAAATGTAGAGGGTTATTGATGGAGGTAATTAATACCACCAAGAACAATTTTTGAATATTGATTGCTGTTTAACGCCATTAAAACTCTTAAAAGAAGACAGAAGTTGACAAAATGAGATAATAAATTAAATGCTAGCACGAAATAATAAGTGTTAAAAGCAAACACTTAACTTTTATTTTAATAAACTACAATTCTACAAAAAAAATAATGAGTCTACAAAACGTCTTTGAAACTTCATTAAGAACTTCATCGTTTGTTACAACGGTTCTCCCATGTATATAAGACACAGCTAAGGGACTCTAGATATTCAAACTAAGTTTTGAGGCCTTTACAGACGTTGTGTGCGTATTTAATAACAGTATTACGTCATTGTACTCTCATTTTGTAATAAAACTATCTTAAAATTATATAATATTTGAAATTACATTGTAGAGTTTGAAATTAAAATATTAGTTACGCAATAGGTTAGTTTCAATTATTTCAAATTTATAAACAATTTTAACGATGTTAAAATCATTTGGGTGTCGATCCACAACCTCCTCTTTGAGCACCTGATTTGGAAACATCATGGATTTTGAATCTTTTCCACTCAATCCTTATTGGAGGTTAATTATTACTGTTGTGCGAATAAACTAAAGCCTTTATTATAATAAAAGAATTCCCTGCTTTACTTCTACCTTCTTCCAATCATCTTCGTAGACGGAAATAAAACAACCAAGATCCTTTTTGGTTTGGAGTGCGTATTTCTATAACCTATGCCTTTCTCTCGTCAGACGATCGGAATAATGTTGACGTTTCATACGTTTAATTAACACACTGCTGTGTTATCCATTCAACGGATAGTAACATTGAATACATATATTTATCACGGAATTCGTTTTTCATTTTAAATGAGAATATTGTATACCGAGCTAGAAGCTATTTCTGCAAGACGCTCCGACCTTTCGACCCAGCCCAAATCAATTTCAGCACACCTTGAATGACTTCATAAGTAAGTTAATGCTGTTCCGCAAAGGGGGCGCGCCACTGCTGACTCATACGGCCAGTAGCTAAGCAGTAATCTAGATACCTCAGGTTTTTTTTTATTCTTCTTCTCATCAAAACTCATAATCGACTCCAAGCAGAACCAAAGACGTGCAGACTGCAATCGATTTATTGCCCTATAAAATGTGGAGCAAGTTCATTTGCCGTACATAACAATGGTGCACGATCATCGGGCCACTGAACCCGTCACCGCCATAGTAACACTTTATATATACCGTCTTGAGGTCAAATTTATTACAGACATAGGTTAATATTTACCATTTAAATTCCATCTTTAAGTTAAATTTTTCATTATTCATAAATTATTTACCCGAGTTTAACTACCAAGTTTTCCCTATTAGTCATTATACTTGTTTCGGCTTATCATCAATTATTGTTCATGACAATGTGGCGGAATGTACCCCTGCCTAACAAGTCGGCCAATCCTCACCCTCAGTGAAATCGCTATCGAGTATGTCTTTCAATTTTTCAATTCCTTATATTGGTTCCTACTCTCTCTCTCTCTCTCTCTCTCTCTCTCTCTCTCTATATATATATATATATATATATATATATATATATATATATATATATATAATTAACTTTGCAACACGGTTTACTTGTAACTTAAACAAGAATCTTACTTGGTACATATATATATATGGTGTATATATATATATGCGAGTTAACTTTCGAAGACTAATTACGGTGTCTTTATTTTCGAGCATCAACTGAGGATAATGAAGACACGAAAGTTAACCCGCATATATAAGTTATATATATATATATATATATATATATATATATATATATATATATATATATATATATATATATATACCAAGTAAGATTCTTGTTTAAAGATATTATAGTGTAAGTGATTTATATCTATATATCTTGTTAAAATTCAATCTTGTTCAATAGTTAATATAATTTTTAATTGTTTAAGTGATTAAAAATATTCACCGAACGTAATGGACTACAAAATTCAAGAAGTTAATATAATACTTTTTATTCATCCACTCAAGTTCAAGTGCATTTTTTTTACTTGGATGAACAAGTTAATTAAATTTAATAGTGTACTAATTTTAGTTTTTATATAGGGGGAAAACATTTCACAAAAGGGGCAAGGTATGCAATATAGGTATTTTGTCTCATTTCACTAAAATTAGTGATAACATATATGATTTCATAAAACAGCTGATTTTATTTTATAGATTATGTGGTACAAAAGCTGTTTTAATGCATAGCATATGTTACTTCATTTATATTAATTGTTATTATCTAATAATAACTAACTAAAATAAAATTTGTTTTTGTTGCCCTAAGTAGGTATTGATTTTCGTTTAATTTACCGGTTCAGACAGAGCTGTTGTTGTAAGGCCTACTATGAGGTTTCCTGACCTCCAAACTTCACAAATTTCAACCACGTTTATCTTGTAAAAAGTTCAATTCTGGTTACACCAATAGAGAATTGTAGCTTATTTCCAGTCTTTATGTTCTTCTTCATATTTTCAAAAATAGTTATGTGAAAGCTTATGGGGCTTGAGGCTATTAAATTAATCTATAAAATACAGTTTCGATATGAGTAGCAAACTTACTCAATATCGAGGCGTCTGCCCCTTCACAAGCATCAGAAAAATAGTTGGGGGAAGGTGAAATTAAAATAGGATAAAGAAAAACACATAATAAGACCGCGAAACTGTAACAGTTATAGCTGGCAGGAAAGCTTGAGTTTAACCTATTCTTTTGGGGATTATGAAGATCTTGACAAAAATTAAATTACAGGTAATAGGTGACTATCTACTCACGCAAAAATCGATAGTCGATCTCACAAAACTCTTCAAGTTTTTGAATCACCTGGGAATAAAGGGCATTGAGAAAGATTCTAGATCTTAACAAAAAAAGAAAAAGTGCAGGAAGTATCCCAACCATGGCCTTTTCGAACACAAGATATTTCGAAGACAGAGCACTTTAGAGAAAGGCGAAAGAGGAACTTTATCGTTGAATAACCACATAAGCGGCACTGTGTTGTTCTCATCTAACAGAGATGAGGAAAGCCGACAATGGGAGCGAGTTCACTGCGCGTTCAGTAGTACCTCGATTATCCGAGCCCTGACTAACCTGGTTTCTGGTTAACCGAGGTAAACAAATACTAGGAGTATATGCTGTATTTATATATGTACCATTTGGTTCTCTTCATGCTCTTAGGGCAACAACGTAAAAATACCTTTTAAATCTATGTTTATCTTTTTTAATTTAATTTTTTTTGCGCAGCAATTTTATTGAGATAGTACAGTAAATGACTTTTTTCAGAGCTTTGACCATATTTTCATTTATTTCAATAAGATTCCCTCTATATTTTTAGTAGAGTCCGTATTAACCGAGTTTTCGATTAATGTGTGAATACCCTCAGTCCACCTTACCGCGGATAATCAGGGTATATTACACACTGAGAAATTTGGCAACCTAACACTCTCAATGCCATACGCAAGCGGAGACTAGCCTTTTGTTCTTAGGATGAAAAAATACCTTTCTAATTTTAATTCTACTACTATCAGATAAAATATACGGATCATTAATTGACTGAGGCAAATATTCACCTAACTTTCGACGTGTAGCTACAGTAGCTTTAAGCTGCATATAACGTATTGCAGTTTATTTACATCCATTAAGGTTAGCATTAAACAAACCCTATGTTGGTGACGGACAGGACCCGTCACAACAGATACATAAAGAAAGACGTTTGACAATCCCGGGACACATGCCAAAACAATACCTTCCCATTTCGTCGCCCCAACGCAGACAGACGGATGTATTGTCGCCAACCTTATTTCTCGTCGCGTCGATAGTTTGACACGCTTCTCGGTTGCGATGTGTAGATAAATTATCTTGCTCACTGTTAAAAGCTGCAATCTATGACAAAACAATGGTTGAATTCCACTCCGGTGGACATGGCCCCCTGTACAGGCGTGGGAAGGCCTGTAAGCATTTTAATATTTCAAATTCTTTAAAATACTTCACCTCAGTTCAACTTGACGTAGCCAAGGTTCGGGCAACTAGGCCGAGACCTTCTAAGGCAATCCATAATATTTTCTCTTACCTAGGAAAGGCGCGATTCATGTTTCCACATTACAATTAAAAAAAAAAAAAACTACATTAGCCTTCGTAGTTCTCTATCAACAGGGAAGATTCTATTATTTTCCAAATCCTCCATTCCAGGCACAATGTCTGAAAGCGGTTGTGTGTCTAGCTATGGGTGTTGTCGATGGTATTAAGGCTGATGGCGGACGAAAGTTTTGTGTCAAAGATAGCTGCTGACAATGGTGTTCCGTGGTGATGAAGGTTGGAATCGATTGTATGTCAAAGATAGGTACGACGATGTAGTTTAGGTTAATGGGGGATGACGTTTGAAGCGGTTGAGAATCATATCCTCAAGGTTAAACGGGGTGAGTTTATTTCAGTCTAGGGCCAAGTCCCTATTCTAACCCTTAGGTAAAGCCAGAGTGAGAAAGGTCCAATTACACCTCAACCGAACTATTAAACCTCAATCAGACAGACGAAGTATTTATGGTACAAAAAACCTAGGCTTTAGGAAGGTTCTACTGGTCTGTAAAACGGTCGAAACCTTAATGTCTGATGAGAGTGTCGTCTTGTTCCAGGTCATCGGTCCAGGCCTAACTGTAAGACTCTCTTACATACTGCTACCACGAGTCCTTGCATCATGCCCTCAGTCTCAGGTCAACAGATCAACAGTCTGATGCTGCTAGTTAACAGGGTAGGAGTCACGAGTTTGAGGTCGGATTTGTGGAAACGTGGTTTCATATACAGGACTGTACATTCTCCAGATTTAGCATCTATCTTTGAGTTCTTTTGTCAAAGAGGTGGAGTCGCGAGACAGTTACTCCGAGTCACCACTCTTTTCTTATCATCTTTCTTTTTTTCTTAAAACACTTTTGCACAACACACTAGAAAGTGTGTATGAAACTGGGGACTAACATTGGAGGAGGGAAGCGGGCGTGGGTCAAACTTTACGACGGTGTTCAGGTTAACGCCAATGAGAGGTTAGACGTGGTTGTGAGTGTCAAACTATTGAAACTGGCAATGATGTTAAGGTTGATGACAACGAAGATTGGAAGCGGTTTTGTGTCAAACATTGGACCTGAAGATGGTGTTAAGATTGACAAAGGCTTTAGGAGCCGTTCCTTGTGAGCTTATGTAACTGACGACGTTTTCAAGGTGAATGTAATAAAGAGGTTGTGTATCAAACATTGGACCTGAAGATGGTGTTAAGATTGACAAAGGCTTTAGGAGCCCTTCCTTGTGAGCCTATGTAACTGACGAGGTTTTTAAGGTGAATGTAATAAAGAGGTGTTGTATCAAACGTTGGAACCAACGATAGGTGTTAGGACGAATGAAAGAAGGAGGTTGGAAGTGGTTATTTGGCCAAGGGAACTGAGACGGTGTTTAGATCAATGGAAGAAAGAGGTTGCAGGCGGTTGTGTGTAAAAAATGGGAACCAAGGGTAGGCGCACATGAGCTTGAAACTAATCGGGACGCCGAGATAGTTTTTAATCCAATCTTTTTTGATACCTATCGGTGTTTCAGCGCACATGAGATAGAGTTTCAGTGCGCGTCATTTCAATCCTATCTTTTTGATAGTTATTTTCCATGTTGGGGACTGGCTTCACTCTATGTTGTTTCTCCTACGAGATGGATCAAAAAAGTGCAAATTTACAAAAAGAAAGTAGTTTTTTCGATCTTAGCGTACAACTGTTCGTTTTCTCTTGCTTCCTGTATAGTTGTCCTTGATGTTCTTCCATTTAATTGTGAGCTTTTTAACTGGAACAAAAAAAAAGAAAATGTTTTTGTTATTGTTTGGACCTAATATATTTGATAATAATATTATGATAGGCCTCAGATATTGCCAAAAAGTACTGTAATCAAACTTGTTTGTTGTTTCCCGGATAAATTGGTCGTCTACGTTAAATGGAAATGTTGATAGAGCGTATTGACCATTGATACTTTTTAGTGAATTTTTGGAAAAAAATGGCTGATAGATTCAATTATATATATATATATATATATATATATATATATATATATATATATATATATATGTATATATATATATAGTATATATACAGATTGTAATTTTCATTCCTGATGATGTTGGTAATGATTACCAACGAAAAGCTTTGAATATAAATTATTAATAAATATTCTTGTATTTGAGTAACCTATGTTATTTTAATATATATATATATATATATAAATTTAAAAAATGAATAGTAACTACCAAAAATTAATATCTCAAACTATAAATGTAAATAATTCCTCATAGATATTAATAACGAATTATCAATCTTATTAATATTAATGCCAAAGATTAATGTCAATTGGTTTTTCAATCATACTTAAAGTTAAACATATAAATAATGTGAAATTAGTAATTATATTTTCGAAAAATTACCTGATAAAATGGTACAGATAGAAAGTAAGCTGCGTTGCATGTGCACTGTCTCATTACCAACTGTGTACTAGTGGAACGATGTTGATAAAATTGAGGCTAGATAGGAGAAAAAACCTGCGTCAGTCCAGATACCTATCCAGATAGGCCGAGGGTATCCGATAGCTATCAGCGTCCCATGTGCGATGCCCCATTACTCCCAAGGTATTTCTGTCTATCCGATTGAAAACTATCTCGGAATCCCGATTACTTTCAAGCTCATGTGCGCCTACCCTAACAATAGAGTTATGGTTAGTGACAGAAAGAGATTGGAGGTCGTTGTTTGATCAAGGGAACTGACGACGGCGTTGAGGTAAATGGAAGAAAGAGGTTGCAAGCGGTTGTGTGTCAAACGAGGGAACAAACGATGGAGTTATGGTTAGTGACAGAAAGAGATTGGAGGCGTTGTTTTACCATGGGAACTGAGATGGTGTTGAGATGAATAAAAGAAGGAGATTGGAAGAGGTTTTGGAATTGTGGGAATTAACGATATCCATAATAATTGAAAACTATATAGTCTACTTTTTATTGGAAAATAATAGTTTACTTAGATTAATTTATTGTTTTAAGCTGTGTTTTCATCATATGTTTAATTAACAATGGCAAGATATTTTCGATAGTTAGTAGTAAGTCTGAATAAATAATGAAATTAGATTCGTCTATTCAGGTTTGTAACAAAATATTGCTCAACCCTTTTCTACATTATAGTAATCGTACTTTATAAAATCATTAAATCGATTCAATTATATTTTTAGAATTATTAAGGTGACAAATGTGGACTAACCATTTTCTTGAAACAACCTATTCGCGTATATTGCTCTGTAGATATTTAAAGAACCCCAAGGTTAAATGGCCTTCGCAGGACGCAACGGCCCGTGGCGGACAGGAGGACAGAGTCCCGGCTCCCGTCACGGTCACATCCTCCATTGTTTCTAACTCACCAGAGACAATAATTAATCACCTTTTTCCTTAGGCTTGTCTTCATTCGGTTCTTTAATTCTGTACATCCGATGCTTTGAGCAGTCCGATTTTACGGCTTTATTGCTTCGAATGAGACTAGTTTAGCGGCACGTGCGTTAGAAGCTCGAGTATTTGCAAATTTGGCGGTGACTGTTCGCTCTGACGTAACTATCACACAAGATAGCCGAAGTGGTTGGTTTGAAAAGTCATATTAGAATAACATTAGAAATAAATAAATGTATTTATTTGACACTTACACCATATTGTACTTACACACGGATCTTTATGTGTACTATAACATAGCTCCCGAAAGTCGACTCGCAAATAAATATATAAGTAGGGCCTACGATTCTTGATTAAGTAAATTAAAATATAAGTGATAAGTGACTACATGAAAAACGTGTTGCTATAGTCAAACATATTTATATCAACGATGTTTTAAAATATAATAACAAAATTGTTGCAGTAGTTAAAAAAAATATTACAAAAGACATCTCTGCCATCCACTTCTAATACTGTAGAAGCCGTATGTCCCTTCCTCGACTCTAAATGCATACCACCTAATAATCTTCATCAATACCTCAACATGGTAGTATAGTCTTCCGAAAACTACCTAAAGCTGCCACATATGTGCCTTGATTCTCCTGCAACCCCTACGCCTAGATTTAAATATAAATGATCATCTTTAAAAATAAGAGTGCGAGGACTGGTTGAAAAAAGCGAAGTTGTGGGAAGTGTATGTAGCATTGGCGGAGTATGGTAGAATGCAATCGTGAATAGTGTAAATTAGTAAAAAAAATTATAAAAATATTCAATAGGGATGATAATATAAGGTAATTGTGAATGGACAGATGTACAGCCACTGACAATGATACACAACTTTCAGTGTACGTCGGTAGATAAAAGCCACATCTGGAGTATATTGTAAAAGCAAATATTAACGAAAATCGCGTGCTAAGAGAGAACCAATCGAAGTTGGATGACGAGAGGAAAAAACCAAGCGCGAGAGGAAAAAACCATAGGATGAACTAAGTTGAAAGGTAGACGATTGGCAAGAGGAAATGACTGATAGGGGCAATGCTGATTTGATAGGACAAAGTTATCATGACAGTGTAAAGAGATCGTTGGAGAACAAGGGTGGATGGCTAAGGATAAGGCAAGAGGAACTGTCATAGGAAGGAGGCTGAATTGCATAGGATACGGCAATATGAAGAAATTGGAAGAGCATTAAAGGAACAAGTTATCGTAGGAAGAACAAGGCCGAAACCTTTTATGGCAAGAGGAATCGACATGAGAAAAACAAGGCTGATTTGCGGACGATAAGATAAGAGGAGAGCATGCAGCCGATCAAGGCTGCATGGCTAGGGATAAGGCAAGACGAATTGCCATAGGAAGAAAAAGGGTGAAAGCTAAGGATAAGACCAGAGGAACTGCTACAGGAAGAAAAAGGGTGAACGGCTGAGGATAAGGCAAGAGGAACTGCCACAGGAAGAAAAAAGTGAACGGCTGAGGATAAGGCAAGAGGAACTACCACAGGAAGAAAAAGGGTGAACGGTTAAGGATAACACAAGAGGAACTGCTACAAGAAGAAAAAGGGTGAATGGTTAAAGATAAGGCAAGAGGTACTGCCATAGGAAGGAGGCTGAATTGCATAGGAGACGGCAGTAGGAAGAAAATGGAGGAGCATTACAGGAACAACGTATCGTAGGGGGAACAAGGCCGAAACCTTATATGGCAAGAGGAATCGTCATAGGTAAAACAAGGCTGAATTGCAGACGATAAGGAAGTGGTCGTAGGAAGATTAAGGCTGCATGGCTAGGGATAAGGCAAGAGGAATTGACATATGATGAAGATGGCTAGATTTCATAGAATATGGAAGAAGTATGTGGCCATAATTAGAACAAGGCTGAATTCCATAGGATATGGCAGGAAAAATTACCATTGGAAGAACAAGGCTGTATTGCATAAGGTATGCAAAAAAAAAAATTCCACAAAGTAAACCATTACATATTTTTCAGTTTCGAATTATGAACCATTTTATACAACAGGTTTAAGAATAAATACAATTCTACACTATTGTGTAGAATTATAAAAATTGTATAAATATAACATAGGCTAAACACTATTTTAAATATAGCCTTAATTATAAATTATTAATGAATCCTGATAAAGATTCTATCGCAAATCATCTTTATTGTAATATAGATATGTTTACCTTTTTGTTGTTAGATATTATATTTGTGTACATTTTCTTTTTAATAGTTAGCTTATAGTTAATTGGCAAAATAACCACTTCTGATTGGTACGGTACAGGTTTGGTGGGCGGGGCACAGTTTAGATTGTTTTGTAACGTGATTGTTTCTAACTAGGTTAGGTAGGTAGGTTATAGCCTAGTTATTTATACCCTCTAATAATGACAAATTTGTAATCAAAATGTACGCAGGCTTTTAATCTATACAGCTTCGCAAAATAGTTATTATGTCATTACATTTGTTAACACGTTTAAAAAGTCTTTTAATAAACAACTTCCAACAGCTTGCAGATCCTAAAAGTAGTTTAAAACAATCGCATCTTTTCAATCGATAATAAAGACATTTTTCTTAACAGACTCTATCCTAAATTGTAATGTTTGATTTAAAACACAGAATAAAGGAGAAATTTATTATTTAGCTTAAGTAGACCTACTGAATATATCTTGCGCACTGTGGCTGCGTCAGTATTTCTGAGACAAAGGCTATTCGCCTGTCAGTCAGTTCGATGCACTTCCACCGCGTCACAAAAACTCGGTTATTGTCTGAAACAAGTTATTTTATTTTCAAATAACCCTTCAAAGATGACAGAAACATCGATCGAGATAAATGAGCTCCGGAGACTCTTCGGATAATAAATGTCGCCCAGCCGTTGCCTTTTAAATTGTAAATTTTTAAACAGTTGCAAAGTCATCCATCACAACTGGCCGTTGCGTCGTGTCGCCTTTGTCTGTGATTCAGTTCGTCCACGCACCGTTGGACAGCGCTGTGGTATATGCATTTCACGGTGAAGGGATACGTCTGTTGGAATAATTTGATGGTACGAAGAGCAGAGCAGCCGGTTACGCTCTCCTAACTTGTAATTATTTCCAGTGGAGAAGCGCACGTAGCCTGGGCCAGAACCAAATCTGGTGAGAACTGTCTCAGTGCTGTGTCGCCACGATGCAACTACGAGATAAGAATTAAGTACCTAATGAGCGTTATATTAGCCGTTGTTTGTTTTTACTTGATTTAAATCTAAGTTCTACACTTCCTGTCTATTTAGTTGCACCAGCCATTTTAGCGTTTCAATGAAAGCATGGGGTAGGCGCAGTCATCAAATAAACCATAACGGTCGGAGGGACGAAGTAAGCAAGCGGTAGCCTTACCTTAATCTCGACCAAGAAATGTAATCACGTTATCCGGCCTATTTAGTTGCACCAGCCATTTTAGCGTTTCAATGAAAGCATGGGGTAGGCGCAGTCATCAAATAAACCATAACGGTCGGAGGGACGAAGTAAGCAAGCGGTAGCCTTACCTTAATCTCGACCAAGAAATGTAATCACGTTATCCGGTCTATTTAGTTGCACCAGCCATTTTAGCGTTTCAATGAAAGCATGGGGTAGGCACAGTCATCAAATAAACCATAACGGTCGGAGGGACGAAGTAAGCAAGCGGTAGCCTTACCTTAATCTCGACCAAGAAATGTAATCACGTTATCCGGTCTATTTAGTTGCACCAGCCATTTTAGCGTTTCAATGAAAGCATGGGGTAGGCGCAGTCATCAAATAAACCATAACGGTCGGAGGGACGAAGTAGGCAAGCGGTAGCCTTACCTTAATCTCGACCAAGAAATGTAATCACGTTATCCGGTCTATTTAGTTGCACCAGCCATTTTAGCGTTTCAATGAAAGCATGGGGTAGGCGCAGTCATCAAATAAACCATAACGGTCGGAGGGACGAAGTAGGCAAGCGGTAGCCTTACCTTAATCTCGACCAAGAAATGTAGTAATCACGTTATCGATTGTTTTAAGAAGATAAGACACGTTGACTATTATCACCTATGACGGATAGGAGAGTATGAAGATAAGACACGTTGACTATTATCACCTATGACGGATAGGAGAATATGAAGATAAGACACGTTGACTATTATCACCTATGACGGATAGGAGAGTATGAAGATAAGACACGTTGACTATTATCACCTATGACGGATAGGAGAATATGAAGATAAGACACGTTGACTATTATCACCTATGGCGGATAGGAGAATATGAAGATAAGACACGTTGACTATTATCACCTATGACGGATAGGAGAATATGAAGATAAGACACGTTGACTATTATCACCTATGACGGATAGGAGAATATGAAGATAAGACACGTTGACTATTATCACTTATGGCGTATAGGAGAATATGAAGATAAGACACGTTGACTATTATCACCTATGAGGTATAGGAGAGTATGAAGATAAGACACGTTGACTATTATCACCTATGACGTATAGGAGAGTGTTATAAATGTAGGAATGTATATGAAGAAATTAATATAACATTAAAAACAGGTGGAATGATTCCTGGTATATATAAAAAAGAAAATGCTCACACGTGTATGATCAGTTTTGCCCCCGAAACGTCTTTATCGGCAGGATTATCCCTTTATAAATAGGTGCAAGAGAAAGATGTGGAGGGTGTAAATGGGGTAAAAGTGGGACTTAGGATATAGGCCTTACGTTGTATTCCTATGATACTGGAATAAGAGAAGCTTCTTTGCTATCTACTAGGGTCAAAGGAAGAAATGTACCTTTACCCTCCGTAAAGGCGTGCTTCCATAGCTATGTGTTTACGGGGGTGTATGTGTTGTTTGATATACCGTGGAAGACAACAAACGCTTCTCGATTCGAATCGAGGATATAGTAATTATGAAGCAAAAGAACAAAGTATTGTATACTACAGACGAAATGGTACTTTTAGGATTTTAAATGCTTCAATATCCAATATGGTAAAGGTATTGGAAATCGTTCCTCCTTCTTCATCTAACCAATGGTTCTTGCTTCATCTACCGCTATCTTCACCCCCTAAATAAGCAGCCATTCATTTCATTTGAGTTTCCACCCTCAATATAGACCAGCCAAAGCCTACATTAAAGGCTGTCGTTCTCTCTTGTGATTTCTTATATATTCTCTTTTAGCTGAGCATTTTTCTCAAAAATCTTATTCTTAAAGCAATAACTGTGTTCATGTTGTCTAAGCCACGTTCAGGACGGTGTTAATTACAACCAACTGTCTGGCTGGCATTTACTAAATTAGTACGCGCCTAGAAAATACACTCTATATGTCAGATTCCAACCACCCCAGAAGCAACCACAGCAATGTTTGAAGATGACGCAGCATTGTTAGCAACTGACAAAGACTTATATACATCTAAGGACAACGTCCAGAGAGCAACAAACAAACTCCTAGAATGGACATAAATGGAAAATCAAACTGAATGAAGTGAAGTCAGTTCACATCAACTTCACAATAAGTTACTGAAAGATCCTCCGTTAATGGATGTTAACGGAATCATCATCCCTTATGAAAATAAAGGTAAATATCTAGGTATGAACGTAGATACTAAACTAAGATGGAAACACCACATCAAGAAAAAGAAGGAGGAATTAAATATCAAATACCGTAAGAACTATTGGCTCTTGGGTAGAGATTCAGACCTCGCATTAGGAAATAAAATAAAATACTACAATCAGATTTTGAAATCAGTTTGGATGTATAGCAGTCAACCTTGAGGATGTGCAAAGGAATCTAATGTAGAAATTCTCCAGATTTTTCAAAATAAAGTACTGAGACATATGGTTAATGCCCCTTGGTATGTAAAAAACAAAGATATCCACTGAGATCTAAATATTCCGACGATACCAGAAGAACTAAAGAAGATGGCCAAAAAACATGAAAAGAGACTTCACCTTCATCCAAGTGCAGTGGCTCTTCAACCTCTCTATAACCAGTCCATGGTTAGAAGATTGAAGAGAACTAAACCATTTGAGTTTGTGTAGTGTTGTGTTGTGCTGTACTGGTTCTAATATAATATGTATTGACAATGTTCAGACAAAAACTAATGAATCAACTGGCACTTTACTTATGTCAGTTTTTAGGTTAAGATAATGTAAGGGAAGTTAATAGTTGGTCTAATAAGACAGGTTTTAATTTTTTTTTAAATATGTCAGATGTGCGGATAAAAGTTTCAAAAAGTGTTAGATGAGCGTAGTTTAAACACAGGTCAATCATTTTGGTCGTAATCTACAAGTCAAACTACGCATAGACTGTGAACGCGCCACTTGACTGTAAGACGTATCTGCTGGCCAGAATGTCTCTAGTCTTAGTTACATTTGAGTCCTGCTATCCTTTCTAGTCCTGTTACAAATACAATCAGTATGAACAGAAAAAATCACGACATAAAGAGGAGACATCGAATACTTAGGTCAAATGATTCTCCAGTTAGTAAGCAAAGGAATTAGATCCACAGTTTTCTAATAAACTACTTTGAGCGAAATACAATGTAAATTTTAAATTTGTTAGTTAAAATTAAAAAGGTATTTTAGCGAGACGAAGAAGTGGACTTTTCATCAGTATCAGTCATTCAAGGGCTTGCTTCGTTCACTAGTTTATTTCGTATAGGGTGTGAACGGGAAAAACACAATTTAATACAATTTAACGACGTGACAACGCTGCGTCAGCAGTTCCCCTACCCTGCCCTATCTACACAAACTCATGGCGACTACTGGTCAAGCTGCCATCAAAGACTCATGATAGCACTGCTTATACTAAGAGCTGGTACAGTGTCAGGAGCTTTGGAAAAGCCATAAGATTTCCAAAGTAAATGAAAAGTATAGAAATCGTTATGATTTTAGTCTGTATGGTGTAACCTGTCTTGTGAACCGTTTGGCAAACTGGGCAGGCCCGAATGTACGTTATCACTTGGAACCGTGAGTATAACTTAAAAAGTGAGTATAATTTATAAAAGTCGGGCTCTCAAAGTTTCACGAGATGGGTTATGCCCACCTACGAATAAATCCCGAGTCTAGGAGTCCGGCGTTTAGGTAAGGCCAACCGAGAGTGCATAAAGGATGGACCAAACTAATCAGACGGGGTTTTAAAGAACGGAAATCTGGCCACTCGAAGGGTTCTACTGGTCCCGAGTAGTTCTGGAAAAGCGGTCGAAACCGTAGTGTCTGATTGGAGTTTGTCTCGTCCCAGACGTGGCTCGGTCACCAGTCCAAGTCTTCCAGTAAGGTCGCAATACTCGTGCATACTGGTACCACGAGTCGTGGTACCAAGTCCTTATTACCAAGCATATGTCATTGTCCCTTATCACCACCTTAAAACTTTCTCGAAGATCACATCTGCAATTAAGTTATGCCTGACTAATAGCAGATCCTCAGAATTGACAAAATAACCTTCCGGTTGCATTAAACATCCATGAACTAACAAATAATGTCCAATATGAAAATTAGTACTCAACACCTCTTCTGTGTGGCTCAAATTAATTTGATGGTATCTTCAATAGATAGATGGTATCTTTGATTTGCCACAACTAATTGTAATATAAGATTAATATCCTTAATTCTATCTTTATTAAATTCCTTCTATTAACTCACTCTCTTCTGGCATATATCTTGTTCACATTTTCAATCATTAATAGAATACATTTTTATTCATCCAACAAGTTCAAATACATTTTTTTAACCTATAGTGTATTACAATTGTTGTTAATATAGTTATTTTCAAATATTGATTTAATAATTAAATTATAAAATTCGTAGGACGCTAGGCACCCGGGCGGGAGTTACGAGTTTGAGGTTGAATTTGTGGGAGTAGCGGTTTCATCTGCTATATATGAGATGCCCCACTTAAGGATATATCTATTTTGTTCTTTGACAAGAGGGTAAAATACTCCTTGTCGACATTTTTCATTTTTACAATTCTCTAGTACCCTATTTTTCTCCTCTTCCACTTTTCTGCGAATGTGTGGAAGTCATAAATGAAACAAACAGGCAAACGTAGTCGGAAGAAATGGAGACATTTTGAGGAAAACTAAAGCCACAAAATATTCTAATTAGAACACCTTATTAATATATATATATATATTATAACATAAAGTACGAGGCTTTATAGTAAATTCAGTTAGTTGCCAAAATAATTATCTGTAGGATTAGAAAAGAAAGACACAAATAGTTTGTAAAGTGCCGACAAAGCAGCTACCATCCATTATCCTTTTCCAGGAAAGCTATAAACTATGTGCCGGCAATTTGACAATAGAAGGGTCCAAACTTATTAAGGACGGGAAAATCCACTGATCGATATAGCCTGAGAAAATAACAGTGTACCGTTAGATGGAAACTGTGGGAACTTACAAAGAACACATTGGTAGTGGGAGAGATTAGGGATTTCAATAAAAACTATATGATCGAGAGACGTGGGGAAGTTTTGGAAGGGAACTCGAGAAGAAGGCAGTCGGTTTGGTGGGGACAAGGATGGGAGTGTGGTAAAAAGAATAAATTGCTAAATTAAGTAAAGAGTTTTTTATAAGTAAATTTTAAAAAGTGCGACGTAAAAGTTTTTTTTTAGAAATATAAAGTAAGTTTTTTTGTGTGTCAAGTGTAAGTTCAGAAAGTAACAAAGGCCAAGATTCCAGGGACACTTCAGAACAATAAGTATTATTTGAATATAAGTGTAGCCAACAGACATTTATATTTTAGTTGAGAACAAATTTAATTTCATTACCATTTATAAAATTTAATATAGTTTCACAATTTCTAATTTAAGAAGCAAAGTTCCCGTATTAGCGACCCGAGAGCAATTACAAAATTTTAATACGGAATTTATTATCTTTGTTATGGTATTTTACTAGAATTCTAAAGCCTCAAAATCCACCTTTATAATTGTAATGTTATCAATCCTGTCACTGCAAAATATTTAATATAAATTTGGTATAATGTGTAAAGAATAAATGCAAGTGATTTTTAATTCTTTTTAAGAATTAAGTGTTAATTCTTTATAAACCTGAAGGTGTGACATTGAATAGGTAAGGTAAATAAATAACATTAAAAATAAATTATAATTATAACAAAAGTTAAGTTATAATATATATGCATAATGTTATTTATATAATATTAGCATTAGATTATATAGAAAACTGTTAAAAAATGTCACAAAAGATATCAAAGAAACATGAGTTCGAATATTACCAAAAGAGTCAAAACTAAGACGCAGAAACAAAACAAACTGACTCAAGAAAATACTGAGTGGCTATTCTTCCAAATCATTTTTTAATGTTTTATTTTTATTTGAAACGAAGGGATTTTTAAGGTGCCTTCTTAGAGATGAGGTCTTTGGTCTGTCAGTAGTAACTGGCGTGACGGATCAGTTGCAGATAGTTTCAGATATTTTCCACACAAGTGACAAGCATTGTAATGCTAAAAGCTATTGTGCTCTACAAAACGAGGCCTGCGAAATAAATTAGTCCACAAAAAGACATTCAAATTACGCGTCTAACAAAAAATATTTTACTTCTCGAAAAATGAAGTTCCTGGAGAAATAGTAATTATACCTATATGCTCCCGAGAAAGGTTTGTCTATAAAGATAGACAAACAAATAGATCATGTCTTTTGTTTGTGAGCAAAAAAAGTTATAGTTTAGCTCAAATTTGTGATAATTTTTTCTCAAATCTATGATATTAAATCATGTTTACACTCGCAGGGATTGTTAAATAAAAGCGGTTGATTTGCGAGTGAAGTACTATTTATTTACACAGGCAACGTTACAATAACGGGTGCGTTATCGTCATTAGTCTTATCCCTCCTGGAGTATATTTATGAAAACAGCGCATATTACGCTTTCATTAACTCACAGCCCCGTCCACGTGTACTAGCAACAAACTCAAGAAAGCTCAAATGTGCGTCCTGAGAAGTAGCAGATGTAAAATCCTCAAGCGCAGCCTCGGTCTTTTGTTAATAAAGTTCTGGAGGAATAAAACCTGAAGACGATATGTAGCCGTTATTGTACGTTGCCTCTTTATATATATAGCTGTACCTAACTCGCAAATAAACAATTTATTTAAACAAATCTGTGACAATTTAGATCACAATTGCGATAGGCCTGTGTTTGGCTTAAATCTGTGATAGTTTGGCTCAATTTTACGATAGTTTAGTTCAAATCTGTGATAGTTTGGCTCACGTTTATGATGGTTTGGCTCAAATCTGTGATTGTTTGGCTCATAGTTTGGCTTGAATCTGTTATAGTTTGGCTCAATTCTACGATAGTTTAGATCTAGTCTGTGATACTTTGGTCAAATCTGTGATAGTTTGCCTAAAACCTATGATATTTCGGTTCAAATCTGTGATAATTTGGTTCAAATCTGTGATAGTTCGGTTCAAAACTGTAATAGTTTTACTCATGTCTGAGAGCTTAGCTCAAATCTGTAATAATTTGGATCAATTTTACGATAATTTAGTACAAATCTGTGATATTTTGGTTCAAATCTGTGATAATTTGGTTCAAATCTGTGATAGTTCGGTTCAAAACTGTAATAGTTTTACTCATGTCTGTGAGAGCTTAGCTCAAATCTGTAATAATTTGGATCAATTTTACGATAGTTTAGTACAAATATGTGATATTTTGGCTCAAATACGTGATTGTTTGGCTCTTATTTTGGTTTAAATCTGTTATAGTATGGCTCAATTCTACGATAGTTTAGATCAAGTCTGTGATACTTTGGTTCACAACTGCGATAGTTTGATTCAAATCTGTGATAGTTTGGCTCAATAATCACCAATAATCTACCAAAAGGGCTTGTATTTACAGCCCCTTTATGGCTTGTGTTTACACTGTAGAATCTACGAACGTAGCCTGGCTAGAATGAAGAACGTAGCCCTGGTTAGAAGAATGAAGAAGAATTATAGTCCACGTGGGCAGGGACGCTCAGCCTAGCATTTCAACGACTTGAAAATGATCTAACAAAACTAAAAAAATGCTAGTCGAATCTGGAAACAAGTACCATTAGATTGAAGTTTATTCCAATGCAAGGTCCACGACGCGGGTTCCTGCTTTAGGAGAGCTATGTTGGTAATCATGATTCAAGACATAGTCACCGTATCTATTTACTTTAACCTCTGATATTAGTGTTTAAGGAAAATAATGGTTTTTAGGGGTTATTTTATCGCAGTCCGGCCCTTTATCAGGACAATGCAATGTTTATAATATTACAGAACAAATAGTTTTACCGGAACGAATTACATTTCTAAATTCACAGAAACGTTTCTAATGGATAAACAGCGCAACGGTCACGTTTTCCGCAAGAACGTGTAAATTCCTCGGTCAAACGTGATACGTGCCTCTCTGGCAAACATTCGTTTAAATTTACGACAGACTTTGTTATTACCTCGGTAACTAATCGAATAAACCCTTTAAAATGAATAATGAAGAAGATAAGGCTGTATTGCACCTGTACGGTTGGCATTACTGCCGATATGTGTGTCTGATCGGTTGGTCACACTGCACGCTCAGAGCCAACCTGTCTACCAGCTTCTACCGCATTTGTTACACTTTATTATTCTACACCAGCGCCAACAATATAATTTTGTTTCACGTCTTTTTTTCCACCTTACTGACTTAAATTGTCCTTCGAAGATTCGTCTTTTGTGAAAAATATGTGAAAAGTAAGTTTACGCCAGTTTTTTTAAGGCTCGGCGATCCGTCACGGCTGGGCGACGTCATGCTCGGGACACGCAATCGATGCATATCTAACGCGCGGTATTGATTTGTTGAGAAACAGAAATCTTTGTATGATTTAAGTTCGAGACAGAGACAAATCGATTGCGTTAAGGTCGATATAGGTCGAATTTAAAATCAAAGACGAATGAATTATGCATTTTGTCAGTAAATCGAACGATTTATGGAAAAGTCTGTAAACGTATGCCGTCGTCCCAGCGTAGCACTGAACTAAGCTGCTTCAAGGTGCTACATCATATGGTGTTAACACTAACACCAGTAAGGGAACCTGCCTCATGACGTTTAGTTAAAAATATAGCTAAATTTGACAAAAAGAGATACAAACTTATTATGGAATTCAAAACATTTTCAATTTTCCCACAACATTTTCACCTCCACTTTATCAAAATGTCGGTACTTGGAGCTTCTATACAAGCAACCCCATATAGACCAAAACAAGTATCGAACTGACCAACAGGTGAATCTAGCAAGGGAGGAGCTACATGGCAGGCATATAAAAAAAAGAATCAAGATTAAACGAACAAGAATTATACTTTGTCATCTACAATTGTATACTCTTGAATGTATGCCTACAAAATCCTTTACTGTACAATTCCACTGGGTAGACATTATAGCGTATAGTAGGGCAGATGTAAAGTACAATTATTTGCACTTTTTTCACGGTTAGTTCTCGACTGAACTTAGGGGCTACTATTGGTAAATCATATTCTGAAAACATGATTCACGCTAGGAGAGTACTGAATTTCATCACGGACATGTGTGAACAGCCGTCACTGATAAAATTCGGATGCATAATCACTGATACAGAGTCGTCACACTTGCTCGCTCGCGAGTGTGAGAGAGAGAGAGTGTGTGCGCGCGCGCGCGTGTTTGTGTAGTGTGTGTGTGTTTGTGTGTGTGTGTGTGTGTGTGTGTGTGTGTGTATGTGTGTGTGTGTGTGTGTGTGTGTGTGTGTGTGTGTGTGTGTGTGTGTGAGTGTGTGTGTGTGTGTGTGTGTGTGTGTGTGTGTATGTGTGTGTGTGTGTGTGTGTGTGTGTGTGTGTGTGTGTGTGTGTGTGTGTGTGTGTGTGTGTGTGTGTGTGTGTGTGTGTGTGTGTGTGTGTGTGTGTGTGTGTGTGTGTGTGTGTGTGTGTGTGTGTGTGTGTGTGTGTGTGTGTGTGTGTGTGTGTGTGTGTGTGTGTGTGTGTGTGTGTGTGTGTGTGTGTGTGTGTGTGTGTGTGTGTGTGTGTGTGTGTGTGTGTGTGTGTGTGTGTGTGTGAGAGTTTGTAAGATAGTGAGTGTGTGTGTGTGGGGGCTACTAATTCTTTTACAGTACTCCTAATTAGTAATTTTATTTTATTATTAGGAATTGTATCTGCAAGTGTTTGTCAATGTATATTTTAATAATTTTCTTAATGCTTGAAATGTGATATAAAATATAAATTCTCGTGAATAAAAACTCACAAAATAAATTAGGTTAATTTAGAGGCTTTTCAGAAGCAAAGTTTTAAACATGAGAAAGGTCGTAATCAAGAAATTGAGAAAGGTCGTAATCAAGAAATTAACAAAAAATAGGCGAAGTTGTATTTTTTAGTAGGGAAAGTGAATACTACGTAATACGTCAATATTAGACACGAGGCTGATAGAAGGGCTTACTAATGAAATATCCGAGACGGTTGGGCCATAAACGGAATCGTGGAAAAGCTGAGGAATGGCGATCATGGCAGTATATCAAATCCTATAGCGATTCTCGAAACGTTCCGTTCATTTCACACTAAATTAGCTGGCTTCCATTGTTTTAAATTCAAATTGCAACAATACGAGACAGGATGTGTTGCCAAAATGTCATGCTAATTGCCTCACCTACCGGAAGCGGCCCGAAAAGGAAACGAGAGCTTTGATTGGTCAGCATTCACAGATTAGGAAGAGCAGTCGTCCTGACTTATTAGGTTTTATGGGCGATGCGTTGAGGAATTCGCTAGTCGTAAAAGTTGCGAGTGTCTGCTCTGCTTCCAGTGGAACAGTTCTGTTCACGCGTTTAAACAGTCAATGCCACTACAATCTGCCAATGTTACAAATATTGCTCTTACTAACAAGGATGTTAATGCAAATGTAAAACTCTATTTACTATGGTTTACCTTATTCTTAGTGCTTTTCTGTATCAATCTTTTTTAATATTAATAAAAATAATAATAAACAAGTAATATAAAACCATTCATAATTAATCAACAAAGACAAATTTTATTTTAGTTTCTATTTATTTTATAATTACAATTAATATAAATATGTATAGGGTCCATACATATTAAGTGGCAAAATAGAAAGCGAATATCCAAGCAATTTACATTCTCCTTCCTATGTATGGTGTTAGACTATTATTTTTATTTGTTACTATTTACATGCACCGTGTTGTATTTTTGTATCCTTATCAAGGGCCGGGGCATCTTGAACAAGTTAAAACCCATTCCATTTGGCCTTCAGAGATATCGGCATAACTTGAAGGGCTACGCAGATTTTTACTTTTAAACATTTTATTACAGATTCATTGCAAAAAATGTATACTTTATATTACAACGGAATATCTGGAATTTCTATTACCTCAACATCAACAATGGTTTCTCCGTATGGGATAGATGGAGTCAGTGACTGGGGTAAGCGAAAGCGCAGGGTACTAGTGAATCGTGAGGCCCCTAATTCCATTATTAATATGTAGCGGGTGCTTATTTATGCGTCACGTAAGACTTTACCGTTTAATTATAAAGAGTTATAAGAAAAAAGCGCACATAGAGAGTGCAAAATAAGACCGTACGTGCTAACACGACCGTTTATGGTGAGGGCTACATTACGTGGTGTGGCTCGAAGGTGAGTCATCGCGTAATATAAACAGCTCAGGTACTGCTATGCTAGGCAGCACAGGGCTACGATGTTGTGGAAGGTTGGCACAACAAAATCAACAATCTGCTTGCACTACTTAACCAAAACATCAGAGAGGTAGATGAGGAATCGGCCAGAATGTACAAGAAGATAAAAGATATAAAACAAAATTGTTAAAGTCAATTCCTTACTCAGGCCAACAAAGAGAAAAGTTTATTTTAGTTACTTTTTATTAAATAATTACATCTAATATAAAGATGGATATACACATGACAGAATCACAGTATTAAATTGCAAAATAGAAAGCGAAATTATTTATTAAAATTAATTATTAAAATTTTGTTATTGAACTATTATTTTTAAAAAACTGTATTAACAACACAAGTGATAACCGCTAAAGGTTAAAAAATATATATTTGAACTTGAGTGGATGAATAACAAATTTTGATTAACGACTGAAAATTTAAACAACGTATGTAAATATATATAGGGAGAGTGTGAACTAATTGAAAATGAGTAAGAAAACGTATGTCGAAGTAGATAAAAAAAAGTAGAAAGAACGATGAAGAAGTACGAAGAAAATTGCATCATCAATGTCTATTAAAAAACAGTTTTCAGCTCTACAAAAACCTTAGATAGGCATTATTAGCAACATAAGATCAGAAAAGACTGTAAACGGATGACATTTACGAGCCTCGGGCTGATTTTAAACGCATTTAAATGTTTAAAAACTATTTAGTATTTATAAATGAAAATGCAGTTGATAATCGACTCAAGAATATTTATTTTAAATCAGCAACGTTTCAACAACTCGATTGTTGCCCTTATCAAACCTGAAACTAGATTACAATGTTTTTAAATTGCGTTTACAGACAACGAGTACACTCAAATTATTAAAAATTCAATTACAATATAATTCAATACAATTTTACATGCAATAATTAAATAGTTTTATGAATCCTTAGAGTAAATCAAAACTCAGTAAAATAACCTACCAAAGGAGTTAGAGTGGGTTAATATAAAAATTAAGTAACAACATTTAAAAAACATCAAAAAGTAACATATAAAACACACACACAACGACTAAATAAATTCATAAACAAAAACCAATCGACCAAAAATATTAAAAATATACGTAAAACATAATTAAACACCAAACATTTCTTGGATGTTTCAAGCGTAAATATCGGTGGTTTATACGTGTAACACAGTTCATCAAAATAGTTTTTGATGATAATACCATTTTGTTATAAATGTTATATATCATATCCGAATAATTCCTCTTCCTTCAATTGGCCTCATTATCCAGTAGGCCTATTATTAAACTTTTAAAATTAAATGCATATTGTAATTTTTTATATGCTCAAAGAAAACCCAAGTAAAAGAGTGTTTATACTTATTGCTGCGGGCATCACAATCCAGGCTATTAATCTTATCCAGACGCCACATTATTCAAACCTAACCTATCCGTAAATATCGGTGGCTTATACGTGTAACACAGTTTATCAAAATAGTTTTTGATGATAATACCATTTTGTTATAAATTGTTATATATCATATCAGAATAATTCCTCTTCCTTCAATTGGCCTCATTTTCCAGTAGGCCTATTATTAAATTTTTAAAATCAAATGCATATTGTAATTTTTTATATGCTCAAAGAAAACCCAAGTAAAAGAGTGTTTATACTTATTGCTGCTGTGTTCATGTTCACGTATACGCACCACAACCTGTCTCAGCCTCACTCTCACAAGGGGCATCACAATACAGACTATTAATCTTATCCAGACGCCACATTATTCAAACCTAACCTATCCTTTCTGCCTTACCCCTTGTAATAAGATTACAATAAATTTCCGAAATTTTAGAAACAGTTTTTATATTAAATTTTAAATAGATATTTAGTATTTAATCATTGAGCCAATCCAGAGCCTGGGTAAAGCGTGTTGGGAATCAGAAACTAATTAACTGTTGAAATGTCCAGAGGCTTAGCATGTTCTCTAGGGGGTGGATCCTTTTGTAGCTATAAAAGAATTAACTGTGCACTTTCTCGGCAGTGTATATTTTTCAGGACACCATATAAATTAAAGAAACACGAATCTATATCAATTTCTACTACTAGTTCACACTCTCCCTATATATATTAATATGTCTTGTTGAAATTTTCAAACGTTAATAAAAATAATTTTTATTTATCCACCCAAGTTCAAATATATTTTTTAAAATTTCTAGTGGATGACACTTGATGTTAATACAGTTTTTTTCAAATATTAGTTCATCAATTCAATGTTTATATTATTTGTAATTACAGTATTTAATAAAAAGTAACTAAAATTTTTCTTTGTTCACCTAAGTAGAAATTGACTTTATTAATTTTTTTTTAAAATATCTACTTGTTTAGTGTGAAAATAGAAGTAGATTTCACGCCCGGATAGTTATATAGGAAGATTGACTGTGTGTGAGAACTGGCTGCTCGCCAAGTTTAATAGTGAAATGAAAATTAATTTGTATTATTATACACTCGATGTAGGAAAACAAGTGTTAAACAATTTATTTTGTCATCAAAATTTAGAAGATTAAATAGTAAATGAATAATAAGGAAGAAAAAAAATGTAATGTTCATTTAAAGGCTGAAAATATTAAAACGAGAAATGACAAAATTTAAATTTGGTAAATTAAAAGTAATTAAGGTACATGATACAATCTAGGATATTTATTAGCTTCATTAAACTTTACTTATATACGTAGGAAACAAACAAAAATAATAAAATATTGTTTCAGTACAAACTGAAAGAGTGAAGTGATTTTAAATAGATAAGTTCCTATTTATATAGAAAGCGTAAGCGAAGTACATTTTAAATCATTATAAATATAAATCAAATTCTAACAATAATCTAAACAGCATGGACAAACAACCATTCAAGTTCGCATGCATTACAAAAAGAAGGAAAAGCAAGAACATTCACCAAGACGGCTAGCCTAATGGATCAAAAATTATGCACGGTGACAGGGTCAGTACAATTACGATTAAAAATGTATTTTGCCAGTGACGGTTGTGCCCAATAAGTGGTTTCCATGGTAACCGAATTGCTCGTTGGAAAATACACGTCATCTTTCTGTTAACGGGACAAAGAATTTGTTGTATCGAAGGAGTCATAATGCAAGCCTAGGAATTCTTCAGACCTGCCGATTTCCCCATACCTCTTAAATTTTATTTCTTCTATAGCTAAATTGTTATATCACACAATATTTCTCTTTATTCTCCCTTCTTACAGCACTTCACATCTATCTATCCCTGTAAATAACTTAAATAACACTTTGTAGAGAAATTTTGTCAAAATAATAACAAACAGAAATTCCTGTGAACAGATCTATAAATACTACGTCCTTTCGCGAAGGACATGTAAACATAAGGGCATATACCATCAAACGCTCTACATAGCTTAACTCCAGACTTAATCACTGCTAATTATGTAAAAACAAACTTTTACGAAATGACAGCATTTAAAGTAATTTATTTCCAGTTAGCTTTTAACACATTTTCTGGCCAATTACAGAAGAGAATGTCGAGCAAATATTCAAAGCATGCACTCAAACAGCGGAGCAGAATTCAAAGCGATCTGGTCTCGCTTAATTTGGCTAGGTTTTGGATGTGGCGGTCTTTTTTGCAGAAAATTCGCGCCCCCCCCCCATCAACTCACTCTATTTACAGAGTTGATTTTTTTCTTTTAAAGCAAATTACTGATAGGCAAGTCCCTAACTGGGATAGAAGTAGAATCCTTCAGGGACACTTCCCCATAGAGAAAGAAATCCAGCTACCATTCTCAAGTCAGGAATTGTTAAAAGATCCATGGAATTCCCCGGTTTTAGAGATAGATTACTAGGAAAAGGTCGAATCCTTGAGGTGCATTCAGTTCCATCGGGGCTAAACAGATCAGTCAATCCCCTCCCCGTGAGTGGGTACATTAAATGAATATAAAGCGAGACACGAGCCTGCCATGACCTAGATCATGTGTTCCTAAAATGAGGAGCGTGCCCCCTTGGGGGGCGTGAAGGCAAGTCAGGGGGCGGGAGACCAGTTGGAAAATAAATTCTCATTTAGTTACATTATAAGCACAGAATTTATTAAAATTGAAAACAATATTTACAACTCAGATATTTTTTACGAAGGTAATTTTATTGACCATGATGTTTAGAAAATTTTAATGGAAGGCATGCATTTATAAAAGAAATATAAGTAAAAATTGTGCAAATTCTGTAAACTTGTGACTAGAATATTTACAGAATGTCAGCTGACCCATTCGATGTCAACATAGACTGTCTACCAGAAGTACTGCAAAATGAAAGGTTTGGAAATAAATGATTCCTCTGCCAAATATGATTTTGACAAAATGGACAAATCTTCATTTAGGATAAAACACTTAAAAGTGTATTACATACAGCTCTTCGATTATATATGCCTTTTTCAAGCACCTTCTTGTGCGATAAGCATTTCAGCACTTGTTGCAATAAAAGCAAAATGTATGAGCAAACGTGATGTTGCTAATGACTTTATAGTTGTGCCCTTTATAAAATACAACCTCAAATAGGTATGCTAGTGAAAAAATGCAAGCTCATCCATCTCACTAACAGATTTTTCTCTTTTCTGTGAAAATTTACCTTGCAAATTAAAACTTGAAATGTTATATGATGTTTCTTGTGAAAGTATGTATAAAGAAACATTTTTTTAAAAATATTTATAACATTTGTTTTTTTTTTATACATCCATACCATTTATTTATAGTGTAAAATGGAGGGTGGCGTGGGATGATTTTATTTCAAGAGAAGGGGGCGTGGTACGAAAATGTTTGGGAACCCCTGACCTTGATCATAGATCATGTAGCCTATGTAGGGTAGAGATCAGAAATATACATACCTAAGTCTCTATCGATATTATTAAAATGGGTTCCGCTATAGTTTTGTCTAGAGCTAGGAAGGTAAAATATACGAGAAATAAAAGAAAGGACCTCTTCCCATACCTTTGTGTACTGGGTTGCATCCCTTACACCATTGGCTTACTCCATAAAGTGGCCGACTCAACTTTATGGAGTCTTAGATAAACACTTGTTCGCCGATTCACGTACCTAAAGTTGCATATGCCATTATTACAGGATGCTAATATAGGTATTGCTGAAATATGGAGGCTGCAAAATAAATTCTGAACAACTAAATGTCTTTTCTTATTTTCTTTATTCAACCTTCAACCTGTGAGAATTACTTGTAACATCGGTACATCTTCGCTAGAATTACACCTGTGGGAAGGGAAACTATGGCCGGACATTGTTGAAACTGATCTCACGTGAGAAGACAGCCCATCCGAGACCGCTTTACACCGAGTTAGTCTCACGTGTGATTAGTCTACAGCGGTTCAATCTGTGGGAAGAATTATCTACAGTCGATCGCCACTTTAAATACTCCAAATGAATATCGGTATATCACAGATAAAAAAAATTGTCTTTATTATTTACATTACGTTAAAAAAATACATCACTTTAATGTAAACAGAGGTTCTAAAAAAAACTATACATACATTTTGAAGTGAAATATTTAACTGTTGGTAAAATTTGCTGTTTGATTACCTGTTACAGCTGTTAATTCACATCATCTGTTGTTTGTTATAGTAATGTAACTCACTGTTACCACGCCTCTAATTTATTAAGCTATTAACTAGGCTGGATTTTGTCTAACGTGAATGGGTTTTGCAGTGTTACTAGAAATCTGAGAATGAATAATTGGGATTTGGATCCCAACAGTAACCATAGCAAAGATTCGTGACACGGTTAAAACAAGTGGAACAGTAAGAAACGAGAACAAAGGTGTGGACATGTGGGCAGTGAAAAACCTCTGCAAGTTATGATGGCGGTATAGCAAAACATGTCTTTCAAATCGCCTAAACAAATCTTTCACCTAAAGTCGTGATACTACTATTAAAAAAAAAAATAGTTTTCATAGAAATTCAGGTTACTTCGTTCCAAGGACATTTGTCGCACATGAAAAATACAGACTTTTCATCCCACTTTTGGGGGTGGCTACCTGATTCAGGTTTGATATTGATCTTCAAATATTCCTAAGGGAACACTTCATTCCCCCTAAGGGAAGGGTTGTAGAATATATCCATACATATAACAATTCATATAACCGTCCTTCTTTCATAATACGTTAACCTAACCTAACCCTGCGGTCAAATACGTTCATTGTGTTTGCGGTGGAAATCTCCATTTTTTAATACACACTTATTTTGCAGAGACTCAAAAAAATAGAATCCACGTTTCAGGATGCCGCACATCCCGAGGGTCGCAGTTAGCCCCAACGGGAGTACTAATTTTTGTTTTGAATGTCCATTTAAGTTGGGAGTAGGCGGTAGACGAAGTGCTTTTCACTCATATTCACAACCTCACCTTACCCATTACTATGGGGATATGTCTGTCACCATGGTTCCTGATCGAACTATCACGTTTTTCCTGGCAGGGTTTCTTTCTCTCCAAGAGTTCATGCGACACTTAACTTACTGTTCCTTTCACTGTCTTTCGGTTATGCTGTCATGGTATAACAGGAGTAGAGAAGGCTATCGTTGAGGTGGGGCGCTTGGGAGGGAACCAATAGGAAAGCCGGATTTGCTACCCCAACCCCTTTCCAAGATGGCGGCGCCCATAAGCGCGGGAACAACATTTACACCAAGCCAATAGGAAAGCCGGATTTGCTACCCCAACCCCTTTCCAAGATGGCGGCGCCCATAAGCGCGGGAACAACATTTACACCGAGCCAATAGGAAAGCCGGATTTGCTACCCCAACCCCTTTCCAAGATGGCGGCGCCCATAAGCGCGGGAACAACATTTACACCAAGCCAATAGGAAAGCCGGATTTGCTACCCCCAACCCCTTTCCAAGATGGCGGCGCCCATAAGCGCGGGAAGTTCAAATAGTCAACTGTCTGTGAGGGAATCGGCCTATCACATTGCAGGCGCTCGGTAGGCTTACGCCTGACGGACACCCAACACACGGACACCCGCTCCCGCAGGAGGGAGATGTGTGAAGAGTATGAATATCAGTACAACGAACACTATGTCTGTTTACAGATGTACCGAATAACAAGGTCGATTCTCTGTAACGCCTAATACTGTGTGTAGCAAATATACAAGTTTATTGTTATCTAGACACTTGCACTCCTAACCGCTATGTGTAGAGGTGAAATAATAATAACTCAAATATCTCTTAGCATAAGGTTAGTCTCGGAGCTCCTGCATGCTCTGTCGTGGGTATTTCCTAGCTTTATAAAGGGAAAAAACAACGAAAAAGCCTGTACCTGCTCAGACCTGCACATCCCAGCTAAATTGGATCCAACCTAACCAACACATAGTAGAAGGGGTGATCTCAACAACGTTCAGGACCATCCCCGGGGGTTGTTATGAATGAAGAAGGCTCTGAATGACCTTGATCATAGACTATGGGACGTATATGACTACGTCTAGAGGTAGTTATTGGATAACCTAGGCAGGTAAAAATGGATCAAACCTACCCACAGGTATGGGGTGATCTCAACAACGATCAGGACCATCCCCAGGGGTTGGAACGGATGAAGGCGGCTCTGAATGACCATGATCATAGACTATGAGGTGTGTTTGACTACTTCTAGAGGTAATTAATGGAAAAAACCAAATCAGGCCTATGACGCAACAACCCCCGGGACATCCTCAAAACCCTCCCCGGAGGTAGCTACCGGCGTGGGGTTATCTTAAGATATAACTGTTTAATATATGAAATATCAACGCTCGAACGACTTAGGGCCCACCCTAAAATGAACGGTATAACCCAGGGTAATGAGGGATACAAGTTGAATGTTAAATGCCGCGTAGGCCGTTCACTCGAACCCTGACGGGCCAGCGCCTTAAAAACAAAATATCTAAAAACATACCAGGTATAGCAACAGAGGTATCTAGTAGGGCCTACCTCCAAAGGTAAAAAAATAAACAGTGTAACAAAGCCTTATCGCTTGAGTGAACACGTTTGACCTACATGTGCAGGCATGCAGAGATAACGCAAATCCCTAGAACCGCAAAGACAGATAGCTACCGGTGGTCTATTTTCATATTATAAAAATAATAAGCAGTTACCTGTACAGAAAAAATAAATACCTTTGCAGATAAGAGAGCAAGAACCTGGACACATAGAAGAATCAAATACGTGTGCAGACAGAAGAAGCAAGGATCTGGACATATAGAAGAAGCAAAGACCTGGATGGATAGGAAAATAAAGGACCCGGACAGGTATACGAGGCAAAGCCTGGGCAGATAGAAAAAACAAGGATTTGGACAGGTAGACGAGGTAGGGCTTGGGCAGATAGAAGAAACAACGATCTGGACAGATAGAAGAAGCTAGGACATGGATAGGTAGACGAGGCAGGGCCTGGACAGATTGAAGAAGCAATGACCCAGAGAGATTGATGAGGTAAGGCTTGGACAGATAGAAGAAGCAAGAACCTGGACAAATAGAAGAAGCAAATACCTGGACTGGTATACGGAGTAACGTCCCGGACAGATAGAAGAAACAAATATCTGGACAGATAAAAGAACCAAGGACTTTGGCACGTAGAGGAACCAATACTTGGACAGACGGAAGAAGCAAGGACATGAACAGATAAGAGAAGTAAAGACCTGGACGGATAGAAGAAGCAAGTACCTGGACAGATAGAAGAAGCAGGGATATGGACAGATAGGAGAAGCCTTGCCAGATAGGAGGAAGTCCTTGACCTGGACAGATAGAAGAAGCAAATACATGGACACATAGAAGAAGCAAAGACCTGGACAGATAGAATATGCAAGTACCAGGACAAATAGAAGAAGCGAGTAGTTGGACAGATAGAAGAAGTAAGGACATAGACAGATATGAGAAGCACGGACTTGGGCAGATAGAAGAAGCAAGTACATGGATACATAGAAGAAGTAAGGATATGGACAGATAGGAGAAGCAAGGACCTGGACCGATAAAAAGAGCAAATACCTGGACAGATAGAAGAAGCAAGGACCTGTACCGATGGAAGAAGCAAGTACATGGACTGATAGAAGAAGCAAGGACCTGGACCGATAAAAGAAACAAGCACCTGGGCAGATAGAAGAAGCAGGTACTTGGACAGATAGTAGAAGTAAGCACCTGGACAGACAGAAGAACCAAGGACCTGGACAGATAGAAGAAGCAAAGACCTGGACAGATAAAAGAAGCAATGACCTAGACTGATAGAAGAAGTAAGGACATGGACCGATAAAAGAAACAAGGACCTGGAAGAAATGACGCTACCTCATGTCCACAATATATATTAAGCGCTATTGAAAATAGACTACCGCTCATTCAATATAGTGTGTAATCTAAAGCTTTACAAAAATTGAAAAAGACCTGACATTAACATATAATATCTCGTATCCAAAATATATATATTAAACGCTAATGAAAATAAACTACCAATCATTCAATATAATCTATGATCTAGGCTTCAGATAATTCGAAAAATGAAGTGTGAAAATATTCTCTCCTATAAATAAACACCTATTGTATCATCTAGAGTTAACATAATTTAAAAAAAAAGACTAGTTACTTACAATGCGAGTGTTTATAGGTTGTTGTGACGTAGACGCCATCTCTCGTGAATGTATGACCTGCAGTTTAACGGATCACAATAGTTGATCAAAGTATAGCTCTCCTCCTGGGTTGATTGCAGAAAGTCTTCAAAACTAAATAACTTAAATAACGGGCTTAAACAGATATAGTCTTTAAAAGATTTTATCAACGCTAGCTTTACAGATACAGGTAAGTCCAAACTGTCTATATCATGTCTGTTCTATACGCATGCGCAGACCTCAATAGCGCATAGATTAAACAAAGATAGAGGCACTGTAAAATTTATAAAAAAGAAACATGCTGAAACGTGTTAATGAATAATATTACTCTGTAATGGTCAAATTCACAGTCTGGCCGACATGTTCGATAACAGTTAAAGATTTGCCTAAAATAGAGCTCAAACCTTCCACAGTCAACGCCGTAGCGTATCGCTTTGGAAGAAAGACAGCACGTCTGTCTTCATCATCTACCTGTAAGTCTACAAGTACGGTGTTACCATACTTTGCTTCGACAAAACGCGCATTTACAATTTTATATGCCATGCCTATCTTTAGATCGCGTATAGGCATAGAATCTACAGAATTTAAAGCTGAAAACTTTGCCGACACTGATGATGACATTTTTACTACTTATTGGCAAACACACACACAGATCACTTGAAACACGGACTATGTAAAAAACACTATATCTCCACCTGTATATAATGTTTTATACATAGCTGTGGAAGAGTCCATTTGAGAGGTGAGTGGACGAGTCCAAGCAAGTTGGACTGATCCATAATTACGTCATAACTAAGACTGTTGATTACAACAAGGCGGGCGATACCGTATGTAGAGGTAAACACATCGTATTCGATGAGAAGTTTAAATACAAGTTAACACATAATATAAAATGCACGGCCTGACTAGGGTTTAACAAACAGTATCCGATGAGTAGACTGGCTACGGTTTAACAAATAGTATCCATTGAGTAGGTTGAATACAAACTATCACATAGTATCCATTGTAAATATTGGCTAATGGTTATCAAATAGTATCTGATACATAGCTGGGCTAATGATTAACACATTGTATCCGATACATAGATTGACTAGGGCTAACACATAGTATCCGAGGCAAAGATTGACTAATGGTTAACACATAATATCCATTGCACGGCTTGGGTAATATATATATATATATATATATATATATATATATATAGTTAGCCTACATTTTGTGTTATGTATGTAAACCCACATATTATGCTAAGCTGGTTACCCATAGACATGGATCTATGGTAATGCAAGAGTAAGCCTAAGTGTAACCCATACCCTGACAACAGTTACCTAGCCTCACCATAGCCTACATAGGTAGACAACCGATACCTAGCCCGACCATAGGTTACATAGCTAGACAATAGATACCTAACCCTGAATCAAATACATAGCCTGACAACCGATACATAGCCTAACAACAGAGCTAGATCACAGACCAACGTTTCTACTACACAACATTATGCTATGTTTAACCAGCCAACATACACGAAGTTCAAACGAACAACATTGACACCAAGTTCAAATAGGCTATGGCTGGTGAAGGCTAGATCAACGTTGAAAAACTTACACTAATCAACCAACAAACTTACACATGGTTCAAATAGGTTATGGAGGGTGAAGACATAATTATAGCTATCAATGCATACCAAAAATAGCTATGCAGAAACCGTCAAGGCCATTACACATATTGTCCAGGTATGTTGTATCAGTTACAACATACTGACTAATACGAGTACCTCCATCAAATCTTAGGTAAAGCTACCTTGGAGTCAGGCCTTAGGTAAAGCTACCTCGGAGTCAGCCCTTAGGTAAAGCAAGACCATAGGTAAAGCTCAGGTAAGGTTGGTAAAACAGCTATCTATGCATGCCCAATCTCAATAGTTACGTTAAAAAGAGCTACCGATGCTCACCCTACCATAATAGCTACGTACAGACGGCTAATATTGTATAACCTATCACAAGACTTATGTAAAAACAGCTATGCATAACCTGTCACAATAACTGCGTAAAGGCAGCTAACAATGCCTACCCCATTAAAATAGCTACGAAAAGATAACAACCAATACATACCCTATCATAATAGCTATGTAAAGACAGCTAAAGATGCATAACCTAACTCAGTAATGACCGCTATTAAATAATGAACCATCACAACAGCCTCGTAAAGACAGCTACCAACACCACAATAGCTACGTAAAAACAGTTATCGATCCATGACCCGTATTACACCATTATGTGCGTTACCCTACATCATGTATTAAGCCAATAAACGCCTAAACCTACATTCCTCCTGTATTAAGCCACGCTACCCCTACATAGGCCTACACCCTGTAGCCAATATGCACGGTGCCCTACATTAGCCGTTAAAAAGAGCTACCGATGCTCATCCTACCATAATAGCTACGTACAGACGGCTAATATTGTATAACCCATCACAAGACTTATGTAAAAACAGCTATGCATAACCTGTCACAATAACTGCGTAAAGGCAGCTAACAATGCCTACCCCATTAAAATAGCTACGAAAAGATAACAACCAATACATACCCTATCATAATAGCTATGTAAAGACAGCTAAAGATGCATAACCTAACTCAGTAATGACCGCTATTAAATAATGAACCATCACAACAGCCTCATAAAGACAGCTACCAACACCACAATAGCTACGTAAAAACAGTTATCGATCCATGACCCGTATTATACCATTATGTGCGTTACCCTACATCATGTATTAAGCCAATAAACGTCTAAACCTACATTCCTCCTGTATTAAGCCACGTTACCCCTACATAGGCCTACACCCTGTAGCCAATATGCACGGTACCCTACATTAGCCTACAGATTGCGTTAGGGCAACATACACGTAAACCTGTATTAGGTATATATGGGTGTTAACCTCCATAGGCCTACATATTGTGTTAGGTCGATATACCTGTAAATCTGCAGACACCCTGCATTAAGCCAATATGCATGATACGGTACATAGGCCTATAAGTCAATAAACAGTGTTGTTACGTTTCATTGCAGGTGTAGATCATACACACAGAGCTCGACAAATATATGCTTGTTTAAAACCTTACATTAATACTGTTACGACCGCAATAGCTCACTCTGGACATATCAACATAACCGCAGCAAATGACCTCAAACAAAATGTCGGTCAAGACGGCATCCGGACCATCGGCAGGTCATCTGTGAATGAAACGTAACAACACTGTTTATTGACTTATAGGCCTATGTACCGTATCATGCATATTGGCTTAATGCAGGGTGTCTGCAGATTTACAGGTATATCGACCTAACACAATATGTAGGCCTATGGAGGTTAACACCCATATATACCTAATACAGGTTTACGTGTATGTTGCCCTAACGCAATCTGTAGGCTAATGTAGGGTACCGTGCATATTGGCTACAGGGTGTAGGCCTATGTAGGGGTAACGTGGCTTAATACAGGAGGAATGTAGGTTTAGACGTTTATTGGCTTAATACATGATGTAGGGTAACGCACATAATGGTATAATACGGGTCATGGATCGATAACTGTTTTTACGTAGCTATTGTGGTGTTGGTAGCTGTCTTTATGAGGCTGTTGTGATGGTTCATTATTTAATAGCGGTCATTACTGAGTTAGGTTATGCATCTTTAGCTGTCTTTACATAGCTATTATGATAGGGTATGTATTGGTTGTTATCTTTTCGTAGCTATTTTAATGGGGTAGGCATTGTTAGCTGCCTTTACGCAGTTATTGTGACAGGTTATGCATAGCTGTTTTTACATAAGTCTTGTGATGGGTTATACAATATTAGCCGTCTGTACGTAGCTATTATGGTAGGATGAGCATCGGTAGCTCTTTTTAACGGCTAATGTAGGGCACCGTGCATATTGGCTACAGGGTGTAGGCCTATGTAGGGGTAGCGTGGCTTAATACAGGAGGAATGTAGGTTTAGGCGTTTATTGGCTTAATACATGATGTAGGGTAACGCACATAATGGTGTAATACGGGTCATGGATCGATAACTGTTTTTACGTAGCTATTGTGGTGTTGGTAGCTGTCTTTACGAGGCTGTTGTGATGGTTCATTATTTAATAGCGGTCATTACTGAGTTAGGTTATGCATCTTTAGCTGTCTTTACATAGCTATTATGATAGGGTATGTATTGGTTGTTATCTTTTCGTAGCTATTTTAATGGGGTAGGCATTGTTAGCTGCCTTTACGCAGTTATTGTGACAGGTTATGCATAGCTGTTTTTACATAAGTCTTGTGATAGGTTATACAATATTAGCCGTCTGTACGTAGCTATTATGGTAGGGTGAGCATCGGTAGCTCTTTTTAACGTAACTATTGAGATTGGGCATGCATAGATAGCTGTTTTACCAACCTTACCTGAGCTTTACCTATGGTCTTGCTTTACCTAAGGGCTGACTCCGAGGTAGCTTTACCTAAGGCCTGACTCCAAGGTAGCTTTACCTAAGATTTGATGGAGGTACTCGTATTAGTCAGTATGTTGTAACTGATACAACATACCTGGACAATATGTGTAATGGCCTTGACGGTTTCTGCATAGCTATTTTTGGTATGCATTGATAGCTATAATTATGTCTTCACCCTCCATAACCTATTTGAACCATGTGTAAGTTTGTTGGTTGATTAGTGTAAGTTTTTCAACGTTGATCTAGCCTTCACCAGCCATAGCCTATTTGAACTTGGTGTCAATGTTGTTCGTTTGAACTTCGTGTATGTTGGCTGGTTAAACATAGCATAATGTTGTGTAGTAGAAACGTTGGTCTGTGATCTAGCTCTGTTGTTAGGCTATGTATCGGTTGTCAGGCTATGTATTTGATTCAGGGTTAGGTATCTATTGTCTAGCTATGTAACCTATGGTCGGGCTAGGTATCGGTTGTCTACCTATGTAGGCTATGGTGAGGCTAGGTAACTGTTGTCAGGGTATGGGTTACACTTAGGCTTACTCTTGCATTACCATAGATCCATGTCTATGGGTAACCAGCTTAGCATAATATGTGGGTTTACATACATAACACAAAATGTAGGCTAACTATATATATATATATATATATATATATATATATATATTACCCAAGCCGTGCAATGGATATTATGTGTTAACCATTAGTCAATCTTTGCCTCGGATACTATGTGTTAGCCCTAGTCAATCTATGTATCGGATACAATGTGTTAATCATTAGCCCAGCTATGTATCAGATACTATTTGATAACCATTAGCCAATATTTACAATGGATACTATGTGATAGTTTGTATTCAACCTACTCAATGGATACTATTTGTTAAACCGTAGCCAGTCTACTCATCGGATACTGTTTGTTAAACCCTAGTCAGGCCGTGCATTTTATATTATGTGTTAACTTGTATTTAAACTTCTCATCGAATACGATGTGTTTACCTCTACATACGGTATCGCCCGCCTTGTTGTAATCAACAGTCTTAGTTATGACGTAATTATGGATCAGTCCAACTTGCTTGGACTCGTCCACTCACCTCTCAAATGGACTCTTCCACAGCTATGTATAAAACATTATATACAGGTGGAGATATAGTGTTTTTTACATAGTCCGTGTTTCAAGTGATCTGTGTGTGTGTTTGCCAATAAGTAGTAAAAATGTCATCATCAGTGTCGGCAAAGTTTTCAGCTTTAAATTCTGTAGATTCTATGCCTATACGCGATCTAAAGATAGGCATGGCATATAAAATTGTAAATGCGCGTTTTGTCGAAGCAAAGTATGGTAACACCGTACTTGTAGACTTACAGGTAGATGATGAAGACAGACGTGCTGTCTTTCTTCCAAAGCGATACGCTACGGCGTTGACTGTGGAAGGTTTGAGCTCTATTTTAGGCAAATCTTTAACTGTTATCGAACATGTCGGCCAGACTGTGAATTTGACCATTACAGAGTAATATTATTCATTAACACGTTTCAGCATGTTTCTTTTTTATAAATTTTACAGTGCCTCTATCTTTGTTTAATCTATGCGCTATTGAGGTCTGCGCATGCGTATAGAACAGACATGATATAGACAGTTTGGACTTACCTGTATCTGTAAAGCTAGCGTTGATAAAATCTTTTAAAGACTATATCTGTTTAAGCCCGTTATTTAAGTTATTTAGTTTTGAAGACTTTCTGCAATCAACCCAGGAGGAGAGCTATACTTTGATCAACTATTGTGATCCGTTAAACTGCAGGTCATACATTCACGAGAGATGGCGTCTACGTCACAACAACCTATAAACACTCGCATTGTAAGTAACTAGTCTTTTTTTTTAAATTATGTTAACTCTAGATGATACAATAGGTGTTTATTTATAGGAGAGAATATTTTCACACTTCATTTTTCGAATTATCTGAAGCCTAGATCATAGATTATATTGAATGATTGGTAGTTTATTTTCATTAGCGTTTAATATATATATTTTGGATACGAGATATTATATGTTAATGTCAGGTCTTTTTCAATTTTTGTAAAGCTTTAGATTACACACTATATTGAATGAGCGGTAGTCTATTTTCAATAGCGCTTAATATATATTGTGGACATGAGGTAGCGTCATTTCTTCCAGGTCCTTGTTTCTTTTATCGGTCCATGTCCTTACTTCTTCTATCAGTCTAGGTCATTGCTTCTTTTATCTGTCCAGGTCTTTGCTTCTTCTATCTGTCCAGGTCCTTGGTTCTTCTGTCTGTCCAGGTGCTTACTTCTACTATCTGTCCAAGTACCTGCTTCTTCTATCTGCCCAGGTGCTTGTTTCTTTTATCGGTCCAGGTCCTTGCTTCTTCTATCAGTCCATGTACTTGCTTCTTCCATCGGTACAGGTCCTTGCTTCTTCTATCTGTCCAGGTATTTGCTCTTTTTATCGGTCCAGGTCCTTGCTTCTCCTATCTGTCCATATCCTTACTTCTTCTATGTATCCATGTACTTGCTTCTTCTATCTGCCCAAGTCCGTGCTTCTCATATCTGTCTATGTCCTTACTTCTTCTATCTGTCCAACTACTCGCTTCTTCTATTTGTCCTGGTACTTGCATATTCTATCTGTCCAGGTCTTTGCTTCTTCTATGTGTCCATGTATTTGCTTCTTCTATCTGTCCAGGTCAAGGACTTCCTCCTATCTGGCAAGGCTTCTCCTATCTGTCCATATCCCTGCTTCTTCTATCTGTCCAGGTACTTGCTTCTTCTATCCGTCCAGGTCTTTACTTCTCTTATCTGTTCATGTCCTTGCTTCTTCCGTCTGTCCAAGTATTGGTTCCTCTACGTGCCAAAGTCCTTGGTTCTTTTATCTGTCCAGATATTTGTTTCTTCTATCTGTCCGGGACGTTACTCCGTATACCAGTCCAGGTATTTGCTTCTTCTATTTGTCCAGGTTCTTGCTTCTTCTATCTGTCCAAGCCTTACCTCATCAATCTCTCTGGGTCATTGCTTCTTCAATCTGTCCAGGCCCTGCCTCGTCTACCTATCCATGTCCTAGCTTCTTCTATCTGTCCAGATCGTTGTTTCTTCTATCTGCCCAAGCCCTACCTCGTCTACCTGTCCAAATCCTTGTTTTTTCTATCTGCCCAGGCTTTGCCTCGTATACCTGTCCGGGTCCTTTATTTTCCTATCCATCCAGGTCTTTGCTTCTTCTATATGTCCAGATCCTTGCTTCTTCTGTCTGCACACGTATTTGATTCTTCTATGTGTCCAGGTTCTTGCTCTCTTATCTGCAAAGGTATTTATTTTTTCTGTACAGGTAACTGCTTATTATTTTTATAATATGAAAATAGACCACCGGTAGCTATCTGTCTTTGCGGTTCTAGGGATTTGCGTTATCTCTGCATGCCTGCACATGTAGGTCAAACGTGTTCACTCAAGCGATAAGGCTTTGTTACACTGTTTATTTTTTTACCTTTGGAGGTAGGCCCTACTAGATACCTCTGTTGCTATACCTGGTATGTTTTTAGATATTTTGTTTTTAAGGCGCTGGCCCGTCAGGGTTCGAGTGAACGGCCTACGCGGCATTTAACATTCAACTTGTATCCCTCATTACCCTGGGTTATACCGTTCATTTTAGGGTGGGCCCTAAGTCGTTCGAGCGTTGATATTTCATATATTAAACAGTTATATCTTAAGATAACCCCACGCCGGTAGCTACCTCCGGGGAGGGTTTTGAGGATGTCCCGGGGGTTGTTGCGTCATAGGCCTGATTTGGTTTTTTCCATTAATTACCTCTAGAAGTAGTCAAACACACCTCATAGTCTATGATCATGGTCATTCAGAGCCGCCTTCATCCGTTCCAACCCCTGGGGATGGTCCTGATCGTTGTTGAGATCACCCCATACCTGTGGGTAGGTTTGATCCATTTTTACCTGCCTAGGTTATCCAATAACTACCTCTAGACGTAGTCATATACGTCCCATAGTCTATGATCAAGGTCATTCAGAGCCTTCTTCATTCATAACAACCCCCGGGGATGGTCCTGAACGTTGTTGAGATCACCCCTTCTACTATGTGTTGGTTAGGTTGGATCCAATTTAGCTGGGATGTGCAGGTCTGAGCAGGTACAGGCTTTTTCGTTGTTTTTTCCCTTTATAAAGCTAGGAAATACCCACGACAGAGCATGCAGGAGCTCCGAGACTAACCTTATGCTAAGAGATATTTGAGTTATTATTATTTCACCTCTACACATAGCGGTTAGGAGTGCAAGTGTCTAGATAACAATAAACTTGTATATTTGCTACACACAGTATTAGGCGTTACAGAGAATCGACCTTGTTATTCGGTACATCTGTAAACAGACATAGTGTTCGTTGTACTGATATTCATACTCTTCACACATCTCCCTCCTGCGGGAGCGGGTGTCCGTGTGTTGGGTGTCCGTCAGGCGTAAGCCTACCGAGCGCCTGCAATGTGATAGGCCGATTCCCTCACAGACAGTTGACTATTTGAACTTCCCGCGCTTATGGGCGCCGCCATCTTGGAAAGGGGTTGGGGGTAGCAAATCCGGCTTTCCTATTGGCTTGGTGTAAATGTTGTTCCCGCGCTTATGGGCGCCGCCATCTTGGAAAGGGGTTGGGGTAGCAAATCCGGCTTTCCTATTGGCTCGGTGTAAATGTTGTTCCCGCGCTTATGGGCGCCGCCATCTTGGAAAGGGGTTGGGGTAGCAAATCCGGCTTTCCTATTGGCTTGGTGTAAATGTTGTTCCCGCGCTTATGGGCGCCGCCATCTTGGAAAGGGGTTGGGGTAGCAAATCCGGCTTTCCTATTGGTTCCCTCCCAAGCGCCCCACCTCAACGATAGCCTTCTCTACTAACAGGATAGGTTTTTGTCCCTTGCCTGAGGGTTAGGCAAACAGAAAAGTCCAACCGAGAGTGGATTAAAGCCCGATTGTACTACCTAGACCGAACCAATCAGATGGGGTATGAAGGGAGGGAAAACCTGGCCGTTCGCAAGGTCAAAAGTCCAACCGAGAGTGGATTAAAGCCCGATTGCTAGACCGAACCAATCAGATGGGGTATGAAGGAAGGGAAAACCTGGCCGTTCGCAAGGTCAAAAGTCCAACCGAGAGTGGATTAAAGCCCGATTGCACTACCTAGACCGAACCAATCAGATGGGGTATGAAGAAAGGGAAAACCTGGCCGTTCGCAAGGTCAAAAGTCCAACCGAGAGTGGATTAAAGCCCGATTGCTCTACCTAGACCGAACCAATCAGATGGGGTATGAAAGAAGGGAAAACCTGGCTGTTCGCAAGGTCAAAAGTCCAACCGAGTGTGGATTAAAGCCCGATTGCTCTACCTAGACCGAACCAATCAGATGGGGTATGAAAGAAGGGAAAACCTGGCTGTTCGCAAGGTCAAAAGTCCAACCGAGAGTGGATTAAAGCCCGATTGCACTACCTAGACCGAACCAATCAGATGGGGTATGAAGGAAGGGAAAACCTGGCCGTTCGCAAGGTCAAAAGTCCAACCAAGAGTGGATTAAACCCCGATTGTACTACCTAGACCGAACCAATCAGATGGGGTATGAAGGAAGGGAAAACCTGGCCGTTCGCCAGGTCAAAAGTCCAACCAAGAGTGGATTAAAGCCCGATTGTACTACCTAGACCGAACCAATCAGATGGGGTATGAAGGTAGGGAAAACCTGGCCGTTCGCAAGGTCAAAAGTCCAACCAAGAGTGGATTAAAGCCCGATTGTACTACCTAGACCGAACCAATCAGATGGGGTATGAAGGGAGGGAAAACCTGGCCGTTCGCAAGGTCAAAAGTCCAACCGAGAGTGGATTAAAGCCCGATTGTACTACCTAGACCGAACCAATCAGATGGGGTATGAAGGAAGGGAAAACCTGGCCGTTCGCAAGGTCAAAAGTCCAACCGAGAGTGGATTAAAGCCCGATTGTACTACCTAGACCGAACCAATCAGATGGGGTATGAAAGAAGGGAAAACCTGGCCGTTCGCAAGGTCAACCTGATTACTTCTGGTAAAGTTATCAAACACAGTAACCGGGGTGGGCCGGTCACTACTCTAAGCCTTCCAGTAAGGCCTACGGTCTCTTACAGATTAGTACCACGGGTCGTGGCACCAAGCCACTCGCTTCGGTCTGATGATAGTCACCCGGACGGGAGTCACGAGTTTGAAGTTGGATTCATGGAGGCGTAATTTCCCAAGCTGGATAATTCTCTGTAATATTTGCATATATCTATTTTTCTACTATGATTTGGAGGTGACATAGGAAGAGTGTTACTTTTTGTCATGCCTCTTCCTTTTTACCATCTTTTTTCTTGAACATTTTTTTTCTATGGCAAACTGTCTTCTAATTATTCACGGAAAAAGTTAAATAGTTTGGATATATATATATATATATATATATATATATATATATATATATATATATGTGTGTGTGTGTGTGTGTGTGTGTGTGTGTGTGTGTGTGTGTGTGTGTGTGAGTGTGTGTGTGTGTGTGTGTGTGTGTGTATGTGTGTATGTGTGTGTGTGTGTGTGTGTGTGTGTGTGTGTGTGTGTGTGTGTGTGTGTGTGTGTGTGTGTGTGTGTGTGTGTGTGTGTGTGTGTGTGTGTGTGTGTGTGTGTGTGTGTGTGTGTGTGTGTGTGTGTGTGTATTGGTGTGTGTGTGTGTGTGTGTGTGTATTGGTGTGTGTGTGTGTGTGTGTGTGTGTGTGTGTGTGTGTATGTGTGTGTGTGTGTGTGTGTGTGTGTGTGTGTGTGTGTGTGTGTGTGTGTGTGTGTGTGTGTGTGTGTGTGTGTGTGTGTGTGTGTGTGTGTGTGTGTGTGTGTATTGGTGTGTGTGTGTGTGTGTGTGTGTGTGTGTGTGTGTGTGTGTGTGTGTGTGTGTGTGTGTGTGTGTATGTGTGTGTGTGTGTGTGTGTGTGTGTGTGTGTGTGTGTGTGTGTGTGTGTGTGTGTGTGTGTGTGTATTGGTGTGTGTGTGTGTGTGTGTGTGTGTGTGTGTGTGTGTGTGTGTGTGTGTGTGTGTGTGTGTGTGTGTGTGATACGCAAGTGCTCGTGAGAGGCTGGGCGAGAATAGGAGGTCAGACCCGGGGGGGGCCAAACGGAACCAAAAAGACGAGACTCCGCGAGTGACTGGCATTCGAAAGGAAACGACCCCTCGGGCACCTATTCTTCCACGCTAGAAAATGGTGTCAGAAGCTGAAAACATGGCACGAAGATGTAGATTCTGTTTTCGATGCTTAGGTGAGGGAATATCTAACCATTCTGAGTTACAGACACGTAGGTGGTAGTAACGTTTAGTAAATGTCAGCATTTTGTAACCTTACGAAATATTGACACCTCTCTCCGTTAATATGTATCCGCACAAGCCAAGTTCCAGTTTTTTCAATAAAGTGTTGTAATACTTATCGGTTCACTGATACTTTACACTTATCAAATATAAAAGTAACATTTATATACTCTAAGACTCCCTAGCTACTCCGTCGGGAAGTTTTAAAACTCTATGTGTTAAATGCATGTATTATTGTCATATCACACAACTTCAAATAGCTGTATCTATTATTTTATTCCATCTTCAACTTAAGCTACCAGATTACTCAAGTTACGAGTCTACATTGACAATAGGATACATCTGCCGAAACGGCCTTCCTCATTAAACAAAAAAATTAAGTACAACTACAAGCAAGAGAGACATTATTACACGTTCAAGTGTTCAAGTAATTTTATATCTTTAAAAGTATTTTTAAACTAATTTTTGTTACTACAATTGTACAATAATTCGCGAGAAAGAGGTATCCTACCCTAGTCAGCTAAACGTTTACAGAAATGACTCGCACTGCTGAAATTACCCAGAAAGCTTTCTTTGAAGTCACGTGAAAGGTTCACGTTAAGATATCGCCAAGTGACTAGTTACACTCTCAGGAGACTGGCATCCAGTTCACTTCTCACAGTTTCAACATTATGTCCAGCTTCAGGAAAGCCGCCCTCTTCCCACATTTCCTTCAATATCATTTCGGGATTTTGTAGCTTCCTGGAGGTCTTCTCAGCCTCTCACCTGGTCAATCCCCACCCGCAGGTACAAAATAAGGTACTCCACTGGGATAACGATTTACACTCACAGGGTACCTCACTCAAATCGGGGTAAACTTGGATTTCGGCCCAAGTTTCTACAATGAGGCCCACATCCTCTATTTTCCATGAGGGGGATCCTTGACAACACCTTTCCTCGGCATGAAAAAAAGATGAGCAAACTAAGCCGGCCCTATCTCTACAACCATGATCTAATTAAACATGATGTACTTCAGAAGAAAATAAGTACAATTCAAAATGAAGGAAACTAGAACCGTATATCAGTGTTTTTGCCGTAATCAGTTGGTTTAGCCAGTTGTCGTGGTGTACTACGGTTATATGTACATACATGTTGTACATGCATGGTGTATCTACGGCCATGTTGTACATTTGTACGTTTAAAATTTAAAAAAACACACACACAAATACCATACTAAATGCGTCTTTAAATAAATATATCCGTTTAAAATGTGTTTACTTTGTGAAACTCTGTACATACGTCTTGTCGGGTTATGTAAACTGATAAAACAAAACACTTCAGCGACAATAGTTTCCATTTGCAAACAACGACGACAAAACCCTTGACGGTCTGTTTACGGATCCGTAAAATAATTACTGAATTTAGCAGACCGGAACGGACTCTGTCCTGATTTAGTATTTCTGATTGTTTGTCTTCTCTATTATTGTAAAGCCCCATTGTCTTGCTACATTAAACATATAATATAGTATTTGCTGACATTTATTGTCAACAGGCACGATTTTTAAGCTCGTTTACACGCTCACACGAGTAATCCACACACGGATCTTGTAATCAATTTTCTGAATGTAAGTCAAATGTGTGTCAAAATACTTTTCAAAAACTTACTCAACCCTACCAACATACGTATTAAAAACGTACTCAGTTCTACCAACACAATAATTAAAAACTGACTCAATCCTACCAACATTCTTATCAAAAACTTACTCAACCCTATCAACACACTTATCAAAACTTACTAAATCCTACCAACACACTTATCAAAAACTTATTCTTGCTTACTCAACAAAACTTACTAATTTAAAGCAAGACACAAAAGATACTATCAAAAACTATTTGAAGCTTACTAGGGCACTTAACTTATTCGAGTTTGCCAAAACACTAATAAAAATCATACAAGTGTATACCAACACATAGCATTTGCTCAAGCCTATCATAAACTTATTGAGGCCTATTAAAACACTTAATAAACTTACTCAAGCTTGCCAGAACAAAAAGTACAAATAAAAATATACAATATCAAGGTCACAGTGGTACAATATATTACAATAAAAATATTGGGAACAGCCTCAATACCACTAAAAAAATAACTTATAATACAAGTTACCTACGATTGAACGCTTGTGTTCATTTCGATGACCATGTCATCATAATCAGAGTGTCTTATTACAATTTAGATAGCAATAGGTTATAATAAGTGGCTCTAGAGTCAGTCTAGTTTGTAACTTCTTGTTTGCTAGATTGTAATTCTGTAATAATATCCTCTGATGATGATGACATGGTAATCGAAATGTACATAAGGGTTTTTAATCTTAGGTAACTCGTATTAGTTATTTTTGATAATTTATTGTGGTATTGGGGCTGTTTCCGATATTTTTATTGTACTAATAAAAAAAACTTACTAAAGTATACCAAAACATACAAAACACTTGCTCAAACCTACCAAATACCTGACACAGAGATCTAGAACCATCTTGACTTTCTTGATTACAGCATCCAATCAGATTGATTAGCGCAATACTGTATTTAAGGAACGCAATGCGAATCTATACGCGGGGACAGCGACGACCCGATTAACGGCATTAAGTTGTGCAATCATTGCAAATTAAAAGGTGAAAAAGTTAATGGCCTGTCTACAGGTGACGGTCTGCAGTCGGAAGTTCGTCGACCCATAATAACGCAAGGATAGAGAGACTAACTCGGCTCCGTTCTGATGAGGCAATTTTGTATTTCAAGGAATGATGTTGGGATTCGTCACAAGTTACAGTACGTTCACATCAAGATGGTTCTTGGTAACAATGACATCCGTGTGCAATTCAGAAGGAACCTAACTAAAGCATTACAGTACTTTAGTCACAACTTTTCAATTCTCAAAATTCCCCTACTTTACACATATTTGTTTAACACCCATTGCCAAGTGTAAATATTCCATAACTCATACGAGTTTCGGGACAAGTAGAAGATACTCATTCAATAGTTGAATTTAAATTGAATTTAGTTAAATTTAGATTTTATGGTTATTTAAAATAAATTGGAACCAACAAAAAACAAATTAGAAAACAATAAAAATAAGTGATCCCGCACGCAGGCCAATTGTAGATTCAAACAATTACGTCCAATATCCAAACATTTTGTTGTGATTAATCAGTAATATCCCACAGTGGCTTGAGGTAATAAATAATATGAGTTATTTGATTAAATTATCCATAAAGTGTTATTCCTCTGTTTATTACTCACAGTTTTAAATATAACCTATGAGTAATACAATTATATTCTGCATTGTATATTAGCAGTGAGCTTTGTAGACTATAAATAAGGAATACTATAGGCCAGTGGCTCCCTACCTTCTTCAGCTTGCGACCTCCTTCTCCTCATCGGAATATCTCCACGGTCCAAAGGTCCATGGTGGAGTAAAAAACAATTTTTGTATCGTATCCCTTCTTTATATTTATAAGTTAAGATTAAATATTGCAAATATACGTATGTATGCATATATATATATATATATATATATATATATATATATATATATATATGTATATATATATATATATATATATATATATATGTATATATATATATATATATATATATATATATATATATATATATATATATAATATAGGCTAACACTAACAATGAGTTGATAAATGAACAAATACAAGTAAAATCTAAATTTGATAATATATTCAGTGTTTGTAATGTTAGGACAGCAAAATAAAAAAAATTAATAAACAAAATTTTTTTAACAACATTGTAATTGATTTGGCATAGCTATTTATTTGATCTAACTTGCACATATGTTAATCTTAATTGTTTAATATTCCTGATGATGTTGGTACTGTTAGCCAACGAAAAGCTTTGAATTGTAAATTCAATTATAATTCTTGTATTTGTATTTAGACTTTTGTTCTTTATTAATACACAAGAATACATATTGCGATATATATATATATATATATATATATATATATATATATATATATATATATATATATATATATATATTTAACGTTATCCATTGTTTTTCCGTTGCACTGACTTTATGAAGTTTATATATACAATCACAACTTCATATATATATAATACGTTTTCTTGTTTAATAATTTAAAACAACATAGGTTATTCAAATACAAGAATATTTATTAATTTATATTCAAAGCTTTTCATTGGTGACAGTACCAATATCATCAGGAATGAAAAATACAATAATGCAAGATATAGGCCTCATAACTTACATTATTGTATTTTTCATTCCTGATGATGTTGGTAGACTACTGTTTACCAACGAAAAGCTTAGAATACAAATTAATAAATATTCTTGTATTTAAATAACCTATGTTTATATATATATATATATATATATATATATATATATATATATATATATATATATACTGTATAAATATTATTTATTGTCAACTGACACGCGGTTTTTAATTATTATATATATCATTGATTTCATTATAAAAACTTTGTTATTGGAACACTCATTTGGCGTGAATACATTTCAATTCCTTCCGGAATCATCTTCAGGTGCTGAAGATGATTTCAAAATGAATTGAAATGTATTCACGCCAAATTGTATGTGTTCCAATAGAAATTTTTTTACTTAAATTGTTTATATGTGTTTCTTTGAAGAAACAAATTGATTATTGATTAAAAAATTTGTGTTTTGGTTTAAAAAACTTATGAATATGACAAAATAAACACCTTGTAGCAAAACAGTTATTTATTGAACAATAGATATATGTTTGTAATATATGTTCGTAATATATATGCAACAAGGGGTTTCATGCCATCTAACAAGTGTGTTTATATGTGAAGATGAACACCACAATCACTTTTATGATAAAGTACGCTTTAATGTTTCAGGCATAAAATTCACACAGTTTTTAATATGATTACAGTTCAGAAAATAGTTATCACAATAGATCTGCATGTAAAACTGCTGTATTTAACTAAGATTAAAATATCAATGATATATTGGTTTCTGATATTTTAGGATCGAGTCGCGACCCAACAGTTGAGAACCGCTGCTATAGGCTATTATTTTCTAATACGTTACCGATAAATATAATTATGTAATACAACTATTTGTTATTTTTCTTGTTTATTCAGTAAGTTCGTTTAAATTATGGTTTTTACTGACCTATTCAACAAAATTTAAAAATTTATACATAATATATTTTTTTAAAATTTCAGTCATGTAATATAATATTAATAATACGTAAGGTTATGTTACTATTTATTATGTGAGTTCTATCCATTTTCTACAGGACATTAGAATATAAAAAAAAAATACTAAGGAAAGTTTAATCACTTCAGGGTTTTATAAAGTTCTTATCGACCTCTTATTGAGACATGGATTTTATTTATTAAATAGAATTGTATGAAGTTGCTCTTCTGTAGCCCACTACTCTACAGTATTCTATGGTTGACTCTATGATCAGCTGACTTTCATAATTCACCACACATATGATTTCATGAAACATCTGTTTTTCAGTTAAAGACTACGTTTCACTTTCAATTGCAATTTCCTACAAATGGTTCGATTTTGCTAAGCATACGCTAGCAATTTATACGTTTATTGTTTATACTGTTTTATTAAATTAATAATACTAAAGAAAGAGATTAATGTGGAATTTCCAAAATTCAAAATTATTTTTTTAAGATTATGGTTTGTTTTAAATTTATTTTCATGTTCTGTTTTTTTAAGAAGAAATCGTTTAGTTTTAAAATGATAATGATTCTTTTATCAAGCAAGTACTTAAAACAAGATGTAATATGAAAAAAAATTGAAGTCAATTCCTACTTTCGTTAACAAAAAAATTTGTTTTTAGTTACACTTTTTAAATAATTACAATTAATATAAATAAACTTATGCGTTTAATATGTTCTACCACATGACATATAAGCCAAAATCAGTTCTTTTATGAAACATATGTTATCACTTATATTCAACCAAATGGGAAGAAATAACTATATTGCATACCTTGCCCCTTTCGTGGGGCAAACTATTTTCTCCCACATAAAACTAAAATTAAATTAACAATGAAAAATTAATTAAATTTAATCAATGAATTAATATTTGAAAAAAGTTATATTAACAACAAGGGTCATTCACAACTTTAAAAAATTGTATTTGAACTTGAGTGGATGAATAAAAAGTATTTTATTAATGATTGAAAAAATTAGTAACAAATATATGGTCTTATATATATATATATATATATATATATATATATATATATATATATATATATATATATATATATATATGGATATAGGGAGAATGTGAAGTAATAGAAGGAATGAAAAAACACCCAAACAAGATTTTATATCTTAAAAAATCCGGTATATAAATAATCTATCCTAACCGGAAACTATGTACCAATATTTGAATAAAGCTATAGCCTATTGTAATGCAATAAATATGTGTCCTGTTTAAGAAAATATTGAGTTTGTAATATTTCGTGTGTGTTTATAGAGTGAGGATATTGTTTTTTTTTTTTTTAAATACTGAATAATATTTCTAATTAACGATATTGACTTGTTGATTATATATTTTCGAGTAACCTATGTAAATACGCATCAGAGTTTACCCAGTTGTTCACGGTCGCCTTTATACCATTGCTACCAGTGGTTTTAGATAGGTAGTGTCAGTTATTATTCGAGTCAGGCTGGAACGCTCGAGCATGCATTGTGGCTGAAATTATCCGTTTGATACAACTACAGAGAGAATTAAGCGAAAAGGTAGTTTGATAACATTGTTGGGGGGCAATAATCCGTTATTTATAGCATTGTTTTTAGCATTTTTAATTTCTACATTAGTTCACAAACTCTCCCTATATATTTATTTATATATACATTGTTCAAATTTTCAATCGTTGATAAAATACTTTTTATTCATCCACTCATACTCAAATCTATGTTTTTAAACTAATAGTGAGTAAGTGATTTTAATACAGATTTTTCAAATATTAATCCATTAATTAAATTTAATTAATTAATTTAGTTATATATGGGAAGTAAAACTTTTCACAAAAGGGGGAAGGTATGGCATAGAGTTATTTCGTCTCATTTGGCTTAAAATAAGTGTTAACATATGATTTCATAAAACAGCTGTTTTTATGTTATAGGTTATGTTGTAGAACAGCTGTTTTAACGCATAGATTATTTTATTTTATTTATATTAATTGTAATTATTTAATAAATAGTAACTAAAATAAAACTCTTTTTGTTGCTCTAAGTAGGAATTGAATTTTTTTGTTTAAGTTACTCGGTTTACTTACAATATACTCCAGATGTGGTAGAACAGCTGTTTTAACGCATATATTATTTTATTTTATTTATATTAATTGTAATTATTTAATAAATAGTAACTAAAATAAAACTCTTTTTGTTGCTCTAAGTAGGAATTGAATTTTTTTGTTTAAGTTACTCTTTTTACTTACAATATACTCCAGATGTGGTAGAACAGCTGTTTAACGCATATATTATTTGATTTTATTCATATTAATTGTAATTATTTAAAAAAAAGTAGCTAAAATAAAATTTTCCTTTGTTGCTCTAAGTAGTAATTGACTTTTTTGTTTAAATGACTTGTTTTACTTACAATATACTCCAGATGTCCTAGAATGAAACTGCCTCCTCTCTCTCTCTCTCTCTCTCTCTCTCTCTCTCTCTCTCTCTCTCTCTCTCTCTTACACTAGTATATAGCTTATTTTTACAGTAGGTTTACTAAACTAGTCTAGGCCATTACTATAACCCCCATTCGGCGATAAAATGGCCGATTTGGTCTAGTTTAAAACAGCACATCTCTCAAAAACACACCAGACATGCAAATCCAAAATCCTAGGACAAGCCGTGTTAACATGGGGCATTGGGTGGACAATTTAAAGCTGGCTCAACCCTTATTGACTATTCTGTATATAGAGAATGTGGTTGAAATAGCTGATGTTAGAAACACACAAGACAGAATCGCTAAGTAGAAAAAGTAATGGATGTAAGATTAACAGTAAAGTTACATTGGTTAATATAGCACAATCACAAGAATAGTGAAATATTCCTCAATGCTTAATGTTCAGTTTCATGATGAAAATGTTGAAATTCAATTTTCTTTAAAAAAATAATTAATGTTTAATTAGGCACTTATGAAGTATGGTAAAAATAAAAATGCGGTTGATAGCCGAGTCAACGATATTTATTTTAAATCAGCGCGTTTCGGCAACTAGTTCGTCGCCTCTATCAAGCCTTTGTGCTAAAAAATGTGTGTGTTGTGAGGCGGCAAAATATCAAAACTCCTACACGTCACACAAAAATTACTTTGAGTTATTGTTCAGCTAACGTTTCTTACGAAGTAGTTGTCGATTTGAAATAAATATTGTTTGCAATTTCAAAAAAATTATAATTAATTTGACACTTCAAAACTTGGATAAACTGAGATAGGAATCATATAATACAGCTTTACTAATAATGGTAAATTAAAACACTTAAGGAAATTCGCATTGGCATTTCCAAATGATACCAAACACGAAACAATTTTATTACGAAACCAAATGTATAGGCAGTGGCGTGCCTTGAAAAATGAAGCCATCTATTACTCGCCTACGAAGATATAGAGCGGCCTATTAATAACAACACTTAATAAAAAAATCACCAATAAAACACAAATAATTAGTATTAGATAATTATTACGTCGCATATTTCAGTAGCCCTTTTCGTATGTACATATGTCACATGTGGGCCGTTATTTTTCGAAAAAAACATTCTAAAAAGTAGATATATTGTATTTTGTAAAAATAAAAATGATCGACGAATTTTTTTTTGAGGAGTAATGTGTCCGCATTTTCTTCAAATTTGATAGCAATATGTGCAGGTTTATCCTGGTATAACTTAGAAATTTTGGTTATTGGGATAATTACTTAATTTTTTTTCTAATAAAAAAAAATACCAACCAGTTGGTGATCTTAACCAACTTGGAGCCTAAGGTAAACCACCCCTCTACCATGCGCCCTTGGTATGCCAGTGTGTATAGGTATTAGTATAGAGTTTAACTATTTACATAAATAACGCTATAGAGTTGATTTTTTAATAAAATTGTTACATAATTCATGTCTTATGAAGAATGGTATGAATGAAAAACCCCTTTGAGCTATTGCCCTGCTATACCAATGCTTAAAGAAACGCTAAATGTAAAGACATTTTACAAAGAGGTGGAGGGCATTCACAGTTCAGATGGCGACTCTGAACTAGAACTTGCAGCGAAGGCGTGGAAGAACACAAGGGGGCACGTGCCCCTCCCAAATTAATTTTAGCAGAAAGATATTAACCTTTAAAACAAATTTATACTACTCCACCAATACTAGGAATATTGACTATTATTTTTGTTAAGCGACACTAGACACCACGGCTTTGCGCCAGCTAGTGTCTGAGTGTGAAGACACTGTATTCATAGATGCTCATTTATAGTGATCATATACAAAATGTATTTTATAGCCCAGTATGTTTTAGCAAAAGCAACTTCCCCACGACCCAACAAATCTGTAAATTCAATTGCCAAAATATGATGTCTAGGGATAAAAATGTTCAACATTTTCCCTCTCCCATACATCGCACTGGCTACACACCTGCTTGCAGCAGCCTGCGTAGTTATGGAGAAACAATGTAAGGTTATCGTTAAGAGTAAGATCTGTGTATTGTGTAAGTTGTTCAAAGAACTTTCTTAGGATGAGTAGCAAAACTTTCCCTCTCCCATACATCGCCCTGGCTACGCACCTGCTTGCAGCAGCCTGCGTAGTTATGGAGAAACAATGTAAGGTTATCGTTAAGAGTAAGAACTGTGTATTGTGTAAGTTGTTCAAAGAACTTTCTTAGGATGAGTAGCAAAACTTTCCCTCTCCCATACATCGCCCTGGCTACGCACCTGCTTGCAGCAGCCTGCGTAGTTATGGAGAAACAATGTAAGGTTATCGTTAAGAGTAAGATCTGTGTATTGTGTAAGTTGTTCAAAGAACTTTCTTAGGATGAGTAGCAAAATTTTCCCTCTCCCATACATCGCACTGGCTACACACCTGCTTGCAGCAGCCTGCGTAGTTATAGAGAAACAATGTAAGGTTATCGTTAAGAGTAAGATCTGTGTATTGTGTAAGTTGTTCAAAGAACTTTCTTAGGATGAGTAGCAAAATTTTCCCTCTCCCATACATCGCACTGGCTACACACCTGCTTGCAGCAGCCGGTGTAGTTATGGAGAAATAATGTAAGGTTATCGTTAAGAGTAAGATCTGTGTATTGTGTAAGTTGTTCAAAGAACTTTCTTAGGATGAGTAGCAAAATTTTCCCTGTCCCATACATCGCCCTGGCTACGCAACTGCTTGCAGCAGCCTGCGTAGTTATGGAGAAACAATGTAAGGTTATCGTTAAGAGTAAGATCTGTGTATTGTGTAAGTTGTTCAAAGAACTTTCTTAGGATGAGTAGCAAAATTTTCCCTCTCCCATACATCGCCCTGGGTGCGCACCTGCTTGCAGCAGCCTGCGTAGTTATGGAGAAACAATGTAAGGTTATCGTTAAGAGTAAGATCTGTGTATTGTGTAAGTTGTTCAAAGAACTTTCTTAGGATGAGTAGCAAAATTTTCCCTCTCCCATACATCGCCCTGGCTACACACCTGCTTGCAGCAGCCTGCGTAGTTTTGAAGAAACAATGTAAGGTTATCGTTAAGAGTAAGATCTGTGTATTGTGTAAGTTGTTCAAAGAACTTTCTTAGGATGAGTAGCAACATTTTCCCTCTCCCATACATCGCCCTGGCTACGCACCTGCTTGCAGCAGCCTTCGTAGTTTTGAAGAAACAATGTAAGGTTATCGTTAAGAGTAAGATCTGTGTATTGTGTAAGTTGTTCAAAGAACTTTCTTAGGATGAGTAGCAAAATTTTCCCTCTCCCATACATCGCCCTGGCTACGCACCTGCTTGCAGCAGCCTGCGTAGTTATGGAGAAACAATGTAAGGTTATCGTTAAGAGTAAGAACTGTGTATTGTGTAAGTTGTTCAAAGAACTTTCTTAGGATGAGTAGCAAAATTTTCCCTCTCCCATACATCGCACTGGCTACACACCTGCTTGCAGCAGCCTGCGTAGTTATAGAGAAACAATGTAAGGTTATCGTTAAGAGTAAGAACTGTCTATTGTGTAAGTTGTTCAAAGAACTTTCTTAGGATGAGTAGCAAAATTTTCCCTCTCCCATACATCGCACTGGCTACACACCTGCTTGCAGCAGCCTGCGTAGTTTTGAAGAAACAATGTAAGGTTATCGTTAAGAGTAAGAACTGTGTATTGTGTAAGTTGTTCAAAGAACTTTCTTAGGATGAGTAGCAAAATTTTCCCTCTCCCATACATCGCACTGGCTACACACCTGCTTGCAGCAGCCTGCGTAGTTATAGAGAAACAATGTAAGGTTATCGTTAAGAGTAAGAACTGTGTATTGTGTAAGTTGTTCAAAGAACTTTCTTAGGATGAGTAGCAAAATTTTCCCTCTCCCATACATCGCACTGGCTACACACCTGCTTGCAGCAGCCTGCGTAGTTATGGAGAAACAATGTAAGGTTATCGTTAAGAGTAAGATCTGTGTATTGTGTAAGTTGTTCAAAGAACTTTCTTAGGATGAGTAGCAAAATTTTCCCTCTCCCATACATCGCCCTGGGTGCGCACCTGCTTGCAGCAGCCTGCGTAGTTATGGAGAAACAATGTAAGGTTATCGTTAAGAGTAAGATCTGTGTATTGTGTAAGTTGTTCAAAGAACTTTCTTAGGATGAGTAACAAAATTTGATTACAATGATACGGCCTAAAGATGTGAAACGGGACACGAATTACAGATAGGCCATTTCAGTCCAGGAAAAACTTGCAATCACATTGCGTTTTTTAGCAAGAGACATTCTTACACTAGTAAATAATACTCAAGTAAAAAAACAAGTACCGTAATATTTAAAAAAATTCCTACTAAGCTTAACAAAGAAAAACTTTATTTGTTACTCTAGAGCACTATTTATGTTATTGTGCGGTAACCATAGCAACAGTTTAAGGTTGTTCAATGGAGGTTTCGACGACGACCAAATGGGGGGGGGGGATAATATACATCTTTCAGAAATATATTTCTAGGTATTGGAAAGTTGGCACAGTGCCAAGGCGCGCTAGACTTCGAACATGAAGATCCTCAGTTCGAATCTGGTTGGGCACCACAAATTTTATAACTTAATTATTGAAGAAATATTTGAAAAAAACTGTATTAACATCAATAAAATGGATGACATCCACTATAGGTTTAAAAAAATTAATTTCAACTTGATTGGATGAATACAAAATTATTTTATTAACGATTGAAAATTTGTATAAGATATATCAGAGTGTGTGTGAGCTAATAGAAGGAATTGAATAGGTAGTAGGATCTGCTACTTCTCAGGACTCACATTCAAGCTTTCCTGAGTTTATCGCTAGTACACATGAACAAACGTGCTGTGAGTTAATGAAAGCGTATGCGCGCTGTTTTCATAAATATACTAGGGTTATGTCTCGGCGCTAATGTTTAACCCTACAACTGGCAGTCAAAAATCCTGTAGTGGCGTGGTGTTTTTACCCCACCGTAGAGGCTTTTTTTTTAAAATACGTCAAAAAAAAAGTTAAATAATTATAGTGATGTATAATATATCAAATTAATCACAAAAATGCACAGAATAAAACTATCATAAGGAAATATGTGACTCAACATTTTATTTCCATGGTTACAGCTCCAGAAAAAAAAATTAATATTTTGAAAGCACACATTTTAGTTTTTGACATTTTATCCCTAAGAATCACAAAAGAATACTCACAACTCAACATATACAAAATAAAGCTAAATTTATGTAGAAACAAAAGGTTCCAGTCATATGTACACTTATTTCTAATGGGTAAAAAGTTATATTCACAAACATACATACAAAACAACGCCGAAAAAACTGCCAGTTTAGTCGGATTCCTCGGATTCAGAGACTTTCCTTTTTTTTACAGACTTAGTAGGCCTGTAAAAGTGCTTCAGTGTTTTGTAACAAATTGGGTGTATGCCTACATTCCATCCAGGGCACCAGTATACACTTTTGACCCTCTTTACATCTTTTTTATCTACACAAATTGCACAAACACGGTATTTGCGTACGGGTAAGTGCTCCAAGAAATGTTCCCTATTACTAGTATTTTTTGGTAGGCCTACTTACAGACAAATGATAGATGGACTTGTCACTATTGTCTACCCCTCCCATATTGTGATTATATCTGTCAATCATGATTTGTTTCACTGCCTAAAGACCAATGCTTGCTTCTTATCATCTTATCCTCAGCATGACAACCGGTACCAATCAAGTAAACTGGTTTACGGCTTTTCTTCTGTTTATATTTGACCAATAAAACTTTGCCTCTGTTAGGCCTATACCGGTAATAAACACTTTTTTCGATTCCTAAATTCACATTCTTTACATTTACAGGCAGATCTTTAGTATTTTTATTGACAGTTCCTGTCAAAAAAGTATTTCTTGAAGCTAGTTCTTGGGCAAGAGGCAGTTTTGTATACCAGTTATCAGTAAAAACATGGTATCCCTTATCAGGGAGTTGACAAATTTGCAACCCATTGACAACAACTTTTTGTGTAAAAGGATCATCTCCATTAGCCAAAAAATCTTTCCCACTGTATAGTGAAACATTTAGTATATAACATGGAGACACTACATGTCTCAAATTTTTTTATACCGAATCTGCAGTGTTTTTTCATAGGTAGGTACTGTATAAATTTGCAGCGGTTCTTCATGCCTATCAAACTTTTATCTATCGAAATGTTTTGTTTGGGTATGAAATACGTTTTCATTTCAGCATTCATATATTCAAGAAGAGGCCTAACCTTTTGCCAGGGATCGTGGCCCGGTTGACCCCGACGTCTTCCGGTATTTTTTCTACGTCTGAAATGTCACTCCAACTATCAGCATCATCACTATCACATTCTAATAGTTCCCTAATGTCACTTGAAGTAAGTTGTCCATGATTATATTACAATAAAACAGATCGACATAACCTTAGTGCAGAACAAGCAACAAAGACGGGAGCATATACGTCAAAAACGTAAAAATTACGTCAGCTCACAGCTGTCTGTTTGTCGGGAGATATTTAGCAAGGCCATAGAGGTAAAAATATTCTGGGTGAACATAAAATGAAAGTCCACATCCTTTTGAAACTAACTGTGTAATGTACTACGCAAAATTATTATTAGATGCTGAGAAAAACATCGATTATAAAGCAACCGTTCGGTCGCCGTGTAAGACGGCGATGCCACTCCACGTAAAGCGTCTGTCGTCGTCTCATGCGGCGATTGCCAGTTGTAGGGTTAATAGAGCGCAGGAGGAATACGGCTTGATGACGATAATGTAGCCGTTATTTAAGTGCCTATTACATAAATAGTTGTACCTGACTCTCTAATCAACCGCATTTATTTAAATAATAATCTCTGCAAATGTAAACATGATTAACAATACTCACAAAACCTCTAATCATCATTTTTATTCGAAACTTATGCACACCCGATTACCAAGTAACCAACCTGGTTTTCGAGGTTTTTAAGAATTATTTATTATTATATAAACACGGTAAATTATTTCCAATAATTAGTGATTCTTAGACTAGACTAAGTTAAATATTTAAATCATTATAAAGCACAATATCTCTGTGGAAAAAGTGTGTGAAGTGGTAACTTAACTGCTGAAAAACGTAAACAAAAGTTCTTACATAACTCACAAGAATGAACGTTAAAGCTGTAGGTACTGTGGTACCAGCCACGTGGTTGTGATGAGTGGAGGGGTTTGGGTAGGTAATAATCACGTGGTTCTGACGATGAGGTAGAAGGGAAATCTCTGCAACACCGAATCGGCGACAAATGTTGAACCCTCTATATCTTTATCGCTTCTTGCTGGTAAAAAAAAATTCTGTCGCCGTGACTTGTTGACGACAAAATAAGTGCTACTTTGTAAAATGTCGTCCACTTCAATGTAACCCGACTGACTTTAAAGTTGCAAAATTACAGTTTCACATACAAACAATTTGAGGAACATCTTTCACGGAAAGAGCTATAGAGGCTTTCCATGTCCGAACAGGAATCTATTGCAACACTAATAAACCGTTCTAAGATACAAGTATTAAACATAGGACATCGCCTCCTATCTAGCGGAGATCAAGCGAATTACGTCAGAAATGCCGTTCCTACATTAAGATCTACGTTACCGACAGAACGAAAAACTTTAATTTAAAATTAACCACTAGTAAACTAACTCTTACAAATTTATTTTTAATTATTTCTTACTGCTAAACGTAACACAAAATTATTCGTGTTATGATAAAATTATTTAATTTTTTAAAATTGTAAATTTTAGCTGGGACATTTTAACAGTATTATCTTCGTATCAACTGAATGCATAAAAACGATATTTTCAAAAATGTCTTACACTTCTTAATTTTGTTGTCCGTTCATAATTCTTTCTGTTAAAGCTATGATATTATTTATAAATAATACAACACACTTAAACGTTCCATCAATCATGGATTGATTGTAATGATTATAAATATCAGTAGAAATCATTTCACACAAGTTTGTTGAATATAGAATTAAATAGAAGTTTAGAATAATTTAGAAAAAAAATAATTTATAATGGAACGTAATTTGGTCAGTAGAAAATTTCAATTTATAATAATTACGAAACAGTGGATTGCGAAATGCAAAGTACATTATGTAAAAAGGGTTACATCCGATTTAAATTATTTACAATAGCTGATGAAATAAATTTTTATACGTTTCCAAATCTGCGGGAACTGAGAATCATGTTTGGATGTGCGAGACAGTAAATAGGATTCTACAACAGATTTCCATACATCACATCGCATTCCCATTGGGTCATGTTAAGGAAACCTCCGTCATTGTAATTTCTGATTGCGCTGATTGAGTAATAAAATTTTCGAACAATTTACAATCGTGCCATTTTTAGAACAAGTTCCAAGACGCGGTTGAAAACACTACTTCAGATTTAGAAATTACACTTCTGGCATCAACTTGGGAAAACGACTACCTAAAGATATTTTTTAGTTGACGCATTTCGCACTACTAATGTTCAATGCTGCTTAGTGCATTGTTCAATGCTGTGAGTCATGGACAAGACTGTTGCTCAGGTGTGTTATATTGGCGTATATCTGTGGTGTATTATTGTTCATAGAGTAGTTGTTAATTATGTGTTCAAATATTGTAATTGATTGTGTGTGTGTTTTGTCGTTTGGAATGTGTGTGGATAGTTTTTGTGGTCTTTGTATATCTCGCAGTTTTCCATTGTGTTTAGTTTATTGCTTTTTTATGTAGTGTAGGATTCTTAGATTAGTGTCTATATTGATGTGTGAGTATAGTGGGTTTTGTAGTTGTATGGCGAAAATTGACTTGGGTTTTGTCTTTTATGTGTAATAAACTTCACCACAAGATACAAAGAACACATAAAAGACACAACCCAAATAAAATTTCGTCATACAAAAAACACTACACTCACACACCAATGTAGACACTAATCTAAGAACCCTACATTACATAAAAAAGCAACAAACTAAACACAACAGAAAACTATGAGATATATAAACACCACAAAAACTATCCACAACACCTTCTAAACGACAAAACAGACAATCAATTACACTATTTGAAGACATAATTAACAACTACTCTATGAACATTAATACACCATAGAACACCAATACACCACACTCACACAGTCTTGTCTGTGACTCACAGCATTTAACAATGCACTGAGCTAGTCTGAAACGCGTCTGCTGAAAAATATCAGTAAATAGTGGCTTTTTTGTCAAATTGATACCAAAAGAGTGATTTATAAGAAAAACCTCAAGATGTACTACACAAAACTGCAAGTTCCAATATATATTTAAAAATGTATCTATACTTATACAATGTGGAGCGATGCACTTCCTAGCTCTAAGATCATTATTTAGAAAGACGTTCCCTTACAACAGGTAGGCAACTGTGAGGTCAACAAGTACCACTTCAAGGACTTTCTTTGGATAAGAGGGGGTGTAACCCAGTAACAGTCCAGATAGCTGACTTTTATTGTTACATAGTAGAGGTTTCAGGGAGTGCATTATTAGTGAAGTATACATGTATGTGAAGTAAATACATACACCCTGATAGGCGAAATGTTGTGCCATACAGGGTTAACCTAATCTTCCCAAGAACACTTTGAAAGGGATTCTCTCCTACTCAAGATCTTACGTCTAACAAGAAATCCCAATTATTCCTCCAGACTAAAATCCTTACATTTACTCAGGAAATACAAGTAAATCACTTAGCTCATTGTTTTACACCGACCACTTTTATTCTGTATTCGGAATTGGTCAACCTTCAGATGACAACCCTTCACACGTATGTTGAGATCGTCTCACAAATTTCAGAATAGACAAGTTGTATGTACCAACCTTTTACCAAGTTGTTTATCCTATTGAATTGTGTTCCAGACCTTATCAGGCGGTCATATCCAGGGTTTATTATTTATTCCTATTCCTTACGTTTAAGGCGTACAGATAGTAGGATATTTAGCGCCTACGAAGGAAAAGCAAGCGTTATTAATTTAGATAGGATCCAGACATAAATCCCCTGGAGAGGGTATAGGCATCCTGATGTCATGTGAGCAGGGTACAACTACTGATAACATAGATAGGCGAAGGAGACGATTGGGTAATTCCAAAGCACAAGATTAGGTAAGACTAACTAGGTAGGCTAAGGATAAGATTAGGTACGACTGAGAGTAAAACTTGTTATGACAAAGGACATGATTCGGTTAGGACTAAGAATAAGATTAGGAACTCCTAAAGATAAGATTAAATTTGAACTAACGATACGATTAGGTATGCCCTAAGCACAAGACTAGGTGTTGCTTAGGATAAGATTAGGTAATACTAAATAGGTAGACTAAGGATAAGATTAGGTACGACTGAGAGTAAAACTTGTTATGACAAAGGACATGATTCGGTTAGGACTAAGAATAAGATTAGGAACTCCTAAAGATAAGATTAAATTTGAACTAACGATACGATTAGGTATGCCCTAAGCACAAGACTAGGTGTTGCTTAGGATAAGATTAGGTAAGACTAACTAGGTAGGCTAAGGATAAGATTAGGTACGACTGAGAGTAAAACTTGTTATGACAAAGGACATGATTCGGTTAGGACTAAGAATAAGATTAGGAACTCCTAAAGATAAGATTAAATTTGAACTAACGATACGATTAGGTATGCCCTAAGCACAAGACTAGGTGTTGCTTAGGATAAGATTAGGTAATACTAAATAGGTAGGCTAAGGATAAGATTAGGTACGACTGAGAGTAAAACTTGTTATGACAAAGGACATGATTCGGTTAGGACTGAGGATAAGATTAGGAACTCCTAAAGATAAGATTAAATTTGAACTAACGATACGATTAGGTAGTTTCTAAGGATATGATTAAGTAGAGCGAACTAGATAGGACTACGTATAACATTAGAACGACTGATGATAAAATTAGGTAGGACTTAACCTGAGTTTAGGTAGGGCTAAGGAAATGGCTTATTATGGTCGATACATGCCCGAATTAATAACTATAAAAATGCAAAGATATAGTATTTTGGCCATATAATGAGGAGAGAAAAATACTGACTATTGCTAATTATAGTTCAAACTAAATAGCAAAGTAAAGAGAAGTTGAAGAAATTCTCTGTTTCGGAATGACATAGAGTGGTATGACTGTAGTTTTGGAGAACCGATTAGACTTGCAGTTAACAATGATAGCTTCATAGTCATGAAACCATATGTAGATGGAAAAGACAAAATGATCCCTTAAAGCGAGGAGAAAATTATTTCTCGCGTAGGCAGGGAGTCATGTCTGTAATAAACATATTCTCTAGCGGGGTCATAAAGAGGTGTTAACTGGTAAGAAGTTAGGACTAACGACAGGGATAATATCAACTGTATTATAATGTTTCCTGGTATTAAGAATGAGGTAGAATTATTCCATCACGTAATGCTGTAACATTCACCTGCTCTCATTTGGATTGAAGAGAGACGCCGACCCCGTTACAAGAAGCAGACCTCAGACAGTGGACGTCAGCACGCCTCTGGGCTCGTACCTCCTTCACTGAATGTAGTCCAGTAAGTTCGCCATTATAGAAGTAATAGACGTCAAGGTATGACCGAGAGAGAAGAGGGTAGAAGTACGAGATAATAGTTTCCTCGCTGGACTAAGTTTATTACGTTGCAGTGACGTTGCCTGAATGCATCACGTTCCTCGACGCATGCGCCTATCGAGTTACTTCCAATAAAACAGCTGTTCGGGACCGAGATTATTCAGAGGCCTATTTTGACACATAACGGCTGTTCAGATGATTTCACACTGCACACTGCACACGCGGTGTTCAGCTGTTACCGGCACCTGACCACGGCCATAATAATCTTACGCACAATTACCCTTCTTTCCACTTCTTCTTCCTCTTCCCTGTCAGGCACGTCTCAATCTTATCCTGTAAAGGGGCGCCCTGCTGCTTCAAGGACATTCATTGTTATGCATCAGTCGTTTTCGCGTTTGTTATGTAAAGAACTTGTTTTTCTTAGTATAATGACAAATTAGTTTACATCCTGAGTATGTGTTCTTAGACGAAGTAAGCTAACATCGCCATATTGGGATCTTTGTAGATCAGGGAGACTGAAGACAAGGGGGGGGGGAGGAGGGTGAGGTGGTATCTTGTCTTTTCTTCTACAAACAAAATCATTTAAATTTTGAATTTTTAGAAAACAGTTTTTTTTAACTTGCGTAGCTACACAAATTTAATACATAATAGGCATTGTTTATCCGACAGACGTATTTTAAATACAAAAGTAGCAAGCAATAAAGAATAACATTTTAACGTCACACATTCCAATTGGGTCGGCAAGAAAGCTCGGATTGTTTTATACCATCCATTACTTTACAGGTGTCTGTGTACATCATTTTACTCCACAAGGTTACGAACTTGTATAGTTTAAAGTTACTTCATTAAAAAGTTAAACTACTTTGAAAGATACATTAAACTTCTTATATAAAAAAAATACAATAATGATTGTAATTTTGTAGGTCGGCCATATTTCATTTAATACGCAGAATGCTCCTTTTTATAAAAGAAATAGTAATTATGAGCAGCAAAGGTTTCTTTTTCAATGACAATCTTTTTATATTTTATAAAAACGTTTCGCTGGAAATTAAACTATTTAATTAGCGCGAGGTTTTTCACTTCTAATTATATACGAGTAAAAACATTGTAAGTGAACACGATTTTAGAGAATTACAGGAAAATACACCGTGTATCTTTTTGTAACTGGTTCAGGAAAGCATTGCAAAAAGTGCAGTTGTAGTGTATATTCTGAGAATGCAGACGATTTTATAACACAATAAAATTAATGGAAGATATTTCTTTCGTTCCATATAATTACCTATCTTTCCAGTGAAGGAGCAGTGAGAAATTTCAGATCTGTTTTATGAAAAAGTCTTCAGTTTTGTTTACATTCGATAGTGTTTCTTGTTATGTTTTTTTAAAAGTAAACTGGGAGAAACGACTGATAAGCAAAAAAGCATAGAATTGTCAGACAAGGATAGAAAGGAACTCGGGAAGCGATAAGGGTTTAGAGACCTTTAAGTGATCATATTGTTGATGAAAGAAATGGAGAGAAGAGTCAAGACTTATGTAAGTATCGTCGAATGCGAAAAGCCATAAAAGCTATCAGACCTCTAGAGGCAAGTAAAGGGGATGGAGTTATCACACGGGTATCGTCGAGTGCGAAAAGCCATAAGAGCTATCAGACCTCTAGAGGCAAGTAAAGGGGATGGAGTTATCACACGGGTATCGTCGAGTGCGAAAAGCCATAAGAGCTATCAGACCTCTAGAGGCAAGTAAAGGGGATGGAGTTATCACACGGGTATCGTCGAGTGCGAAAAGCCATAAGAGCTATCAGACCTTTAGAGGCAAGTAAAGGGGATGGAGTTATCACACGGGTATCGTCGAGTGCGAAAAGCCATAAGAGCTATCAGACCTCTAGAGGCAAGTAAAGGGGATGGAGTTATCACACGGGTATCGTCGAGTGCGAAAAGCCATAAGAGCTATCAGACCTCTAGAGGCAAGTAAAGGGGATGGAGTTATCACACGGGTATCGTCGAGTGCGAAAAGCCATAAGAGCTATCAGACCTTTAGAGGCAAGTAAAGGGGATGGAGTTATCACACGGGTATCGTCGAGTGCGAAAAGCCATAAGAGCTATCAGACCTCTAGAGGCAAGTAAAGGGGATGGAGTTATCACACGAGTATCGTCGAGTGCGAAAAGCCATAAGAGCTATCAGACCTCTAGAGGCAAGTAAAGGGGATGGAGTTATCACACGGGTATCGTCGAATGCGAAAAGCCATAAGAGCTATCAGACCTCTAGAGGCAAGTAAAGGGGATGGAGTTATCACACGGGTATCGTCGAGTGCGAAAAGCCATAAGAGCTATCAGACCTCTAGAGGCAAGTAAAGGGGATGGAGTTATCACACGGGTATCGTCGAGTGCGAAAAACCATAAGAGCTATCAGACCTCTAGAGGCAAGTAAAGGGGATGGAGTTATCGCACGGGTATCGTCGAGTGCGAAAAGCCATAAGAGCTATCAGACCTCTAGAGGGAAGTAAAGGGGATGGAGTTATCACACGGGTATCGTCGCGACCAAAACAGTGTAATATTGCGTTATTCTCATAAAGAAAACTGTGGAATTGACAAAACTCACGAGAGCATCAACGAAAAGAAGAGGGGAAAGAAGCAGAGTTATTGGTAGAAGGTGATACGGAGGTTCATGGGTAACTCTGGCATCGTCCAAATGAAAACGCATAGAGTTAGACATAGAGCTACAGGCAGAAGATGATATGGGAGAGCCAAGGGTGATGCTACCATCGAGCGAAAACGAATAAACTCCGTCATACAGCTGGTGGCAGAAGATGATAAGGCAGTGCCAAGGGTGATGCTAACGAAAAGCCATAGAGATCTTCATAAAGCTACTGACCAGAAACTGGCATGAGAGAGAGAGAGAGAGAGAGAGAGAGAGAGCAAGAGTATGCGGGAATCGTCACAAGCGAAAAGCCATGTCATGGAGCTACTGCCAGAAGGTGGGGAAACCAAGAATGATGTGCGTGTCAACACGAGCGAGAAGGCATAGAGGCCGTCATACAGCTACAGGGCAGTAAGTGATATGGGAGACCCAAGGGTTATGCGGGGATCGTCGTAAGAGAAAAGGCATAAAGGCCATCATACTCCTACTGGCAGAAGATAATATGTGAGACCCACGGGAAATGGGGACATCGGCTGAAGCAAAAAATGCTTAGAGGCAGGAATAAGAAATAATGGGAAATCCTGAAGGAAGATAATAAGATGAGAGCCACTGAAGAAATGGTTGAATAGAATATTATAATTGGAAGCAGTGTTGATTAGTGGGGCGTTTGGTAGAATAATGACAAAATCCGAAGGAATATTCCAACAGGAAATCCACCAAGCTATGGTTGAAAAGAGGATTAGGGAGTTCAAGCAATAAGTAATGAGTCATAGAAGTGGTAATACAATGAGAGAAGCTGGAGAAAGATACTGAGGGAGGGACATACACGATGGTTGTTGAAGAGAACACTGTGAAAAGAAAGTAATAACAGACGAGGTGTAGAGGTGGTGATACAATAAGAGAAGCTGGAAGAAGATACTGAGAGAGGCACGAACACGTTGGTTGAAAAGAACACTGGGAAAAGAGAGTAATAACAGACCAGGTGTAGAGGTGGTGATACAATAAGAGAAGCTGGAAGAAGATACTGAGAGAGGCACGGACACGTTGGTTGAAGAGAACACTGGGAAAAAGAGTAATAACAGACCAGGTGTAGAGGTGGTGATACAATAAGAGAAGCTGGAAGAAGATACTGAGAGAGGCACGGACACGTTGGTTGAAGAGAACAATAAGAAAAGAGAGTAATAACAGACGAGGTGTAGAGGTGGTGATACAATAAGAGAAGCTGGAAGAAGATACTGAGGGAGGGACATACACGATGGTTGTTGAAGAGAACACTGTGAAAAGAAAGTAATAACAGACGAGGTGTAGAGGTGGTGATACAATAAGAGAAGCTGGAAGATGATACTGAGAGAGGCACGGACACGTTGGTTGAAAAGAACACTGGGAAAAGAGAGTAATAACAGACCAGGTGTAGAGGTGGTGATACAATAAGAGAAGCTGGAAGAAGATACTGAGAGAGGCACGGACACGTTGGTTGAAGAGAACAATAGGAAAAGAGAGTAATAACAGACGAGGTGTAGAGGTGGTGATACAATAAGAGAAGCTGGAAGAAGATACTGAGGGAGGGACATACACGATGGTTGTTGAAGAGAACACTGTGAAAAGAAAGTAATAACAGACGAGGTGTAGAGGTGGTGATACAATAAGAGAAGCTGGAAGAAGATACTGAGAGAGGCACGGACACGTTGGTTGAAAAGAACACTGGGAAAAGAGAGTAATAACAGACCAGGTGTAGAGGTGGTGATACAATAAGAGAAGCTGGAAGAAGATACTGAGCGAGGCACGGACACGTTGGTTGAAGAGAACAATAGGAAAAGAGAGTAATAACAGACGAGGTGTAGAGGTGGTGATACAATAAGAGAAGCTGGAAGAAGATACTGAGAGAGGCACGGACACGTTGGTTGAAAAGAACACTGGGAAAAGAGAGTAATAACAGACGAGGTGTAGAGGTGGTGATACAATAAGAGAAGCTCGAAGAAGATACTGAGAGAGGTACGGACACGTTGGTTGAAGAGAACAATAGGAAAAGAGAGTAATAACAGACGAGGTGTAGAGGTGGTGATACAATAAGAGAAGCTGGAAGAAGATACTGAGGGAGGGACATACACGATGGTTGTTGAAGAGAACACTGTGAAAAGAAAGTAATAACAGACGAGGTGTAGAGGTGGTGATACAATAAGAGAAGCTGGAAGAAGATACTGAGAGAGGCACGGACACGTTGGTTGAAAAGAACACTGGGAAAAAGAGTAATAACAGACCAGGTGTAGAGGTGGTGATACAATAAGAGAAGCTGGAAGAAGATACTGAGAGAGGCACGGACACGTTGGTTGAAGAGAACACTGGGAAAAGAGAGTAATAACAGACCAGGTGTAGAGGTGGTGATACAATAAGAGAAGCTGGAAGAAGATACTGAGCGAGGCACGGACACGTTGGTTGAAGAGAACAATAGGAAAAGAGAGTAATAACAGACGAGGTGTAGAGGTGGTGAACAATAAGAGAAGCTCGAAGAAGATACTGAGAGAGGCACGGACACGTTGGTTGAAGAGAACAATAGGAAAAGAGAGTAATAACAGACGAGTTGTAGAGGTGGTGATACAATAAGAGAAGCTGGAAGAAGATACTGAGAGAGGCACGGACACGTTGGTTGAAAAGAACACTGGGAAAAGAGAGTAATAACAGACGAGGTGTAGAGGTGGTGATACAATAAGAGAAGCTGGAAGAAGATACTGAGGGAGGGACATACACGATGGTTGTTGAAGAGAACACTGTGAAAAGAAAGTAATAACAGACGAGGTGTAGAGGTGGTGATACAATAAGAGAAGCTGGAAGATGATACTGAGAGAGGCACGGACACGTTGGTTGAAAAGAACACTGGGAAAAGAGAGTAATAACAGACCAGGTGTAGATGTGGTGATACAATAAGAGAAGCTGGAAGAAGATACTGAGAGAGGCACGGACACGTTGGTTGAAGAGAACAATAGGAAAAGAGAGTAATAACAGACGAGGTGTAGAGGTGGTGATACAATAAGAGAAGCTGGAAGAAGATACTGAGGGAGGGACATACACGATGGTTGTTGAAGAGAACACTGTGAAAAGAAAGTAATAACAGACGAGGTGTAGAGGTGGTGATACAATAAGAGAAGCTGGAAGAAGATACTGAGAGAGGCACGGACACGTTGGTTGAAAAGAACACTGGGAAAAGAGAGTAATAACAGACCAGGTGTAGAGGTGGTGATACAATAAGAGAAGCTGGAAGAAGATACTGAGCGAGGCACGGACACGTTGGTTGAAGAGAACAATAGGAAAAGAGAGTAATAACAGACGAGGTGTAGAGGTGGTGATACAATAAGAGAAGCTGGAAGAAGATACTGAAAGAGGCACGGACACGTTGGTTGAAAAGAACACTGGGAAAAGAGAGTAATAACAGACGAGGTGTAGAGGTGGTGATACAATAAGAGAAGCTCGAAGAAGATACTGAGAGAGGCACGGACACGTTGGTTGAAGAGAACAATAGGAAAAGAGAGTAATAACAGACGAGGTGTAGAGGTGGTGATACAATAAGAGAAGCTGGAAGAAGATACTGAGGGAGGGACATACACGATGGTTGTTGAAGAGAACACTGTGAAAAGAAAGTAATAACAGACGAGGTGTAGAGGTGGTGATACAATAAGAGAAGCTGGAAGAAGATACTGAGAGAGGCACGGACACGTTGGTTGAAAAGAACACTGGGAAAAAGAGTAATAACAGACCAGGTGTAGAGGTGGTGATACAATAAGAGAAGCTGGAAGAAGATACTGAGAGAGGCACGGACACGTTGGTTGAAGAGAACACTGGGAAAAGAGAGTAATAACAGACCAGGTGTAGAGGTGGTGATACAATAAGAGAAGCTGGAAGAAGATACTGAGCGAGGCACGGACACGTTGGTTGAAGAGAACAATAGGAAAAGAGAGTAATAACAGACGAGGTGTAGAGGTGGTGAACAATAAGAGAAGCTCGAAGAAGATACTGAGAGAGGCACGGACACGTTGGTTGAAGAGAACAATAGGAAAAGAGAGTAATAACAGACGAGTTGTAGAGGTGGTGATACAATAAGAGAAGCTGGAAGAAGATACTGAGAGAGGCACGGACACGTTGGTTGAAAAGAACACTGGGAAAAGAGAGTAATAACAGACGAGGTGTAGAGGTGGTGATACAATAAGAGAAGCTCGAAGAAGATACTGAGAGAGGCACGGACACGTTGGTTGAAGAGAACACTGGGAAAAGAGAGTAATAACAGACCAGGTGTAGAGGTGGTGATACAATAAGAGAAGCTGGAAGAAGATACTGAGCGAGGCACGGACACGTTGGTTGAAGAGAACAATAGGAAAAGAGAGTAATAACAGACGAGGTGTAGAGGTGGTGATACAATAAGAGAAGCTGGAAGAAGATACTGAGCGAGGCACGGACACGTTGGTTGAAGAGAACAATAGGAAAAGAGAGTAATAACAGACGAGGTGTAGAGGTGGTGATACAATAAGAGAAGCTGGAAGAAGATACTGAGAGAGGCACGGACACGTTGGTTGAAAAGAACACTGGGAAAAGAGAGTAATAACAGACGAGGTGTAGAGGTGGTGATACAATAAGAGAAGCTCGAAGAAGATACTGAGAGAGGCACGGACACGTTGGTTGAAGAGAAAAATAGGAAAAGAGAGTAATAACAGACGAGGTGTAGAGGTGGTGATACAATAAGAGAAGCTGGAAGAAGACACTGAGGGAGGGACATACACGATGGTTGTTGAAGAGAACACTGTGAAAAGAAAGTAATAACAGACGAGGTGTAGAGGTGGTGATACAATAAGAGAAGCTGGAAGAAGATACTGAGAGAGGCACGGACACGTTGGTTGAAAAGAACACTGGGAAAAAGAGTAATAACAGACCAGGTGTAGAGGTGGTGATACAATAAGAGAAGCTGGAAGAAGATACTGAGAGAGGCACGGACACGTTGGTTGAAGAGAACACTGGGAAAAGAGAGTAATAACAGACCAGGTGTAGAGGTGGTGATACAATAAGAGAAGCTGGAAGAAGATACTGAGCGAGGCACGGACACGTTGGTTGAAGAGAACAATAGGAAAAGAGAGTAATAACAGACGAGGTGTAGAGGTGGTGATACAATAAGAGAAGCTGGAAGAAGATACTGAGGGAGGGACATACACGATGGTTGTTGAAGAGAACACTGTGAAAAGAAAGTAATAACAGACGAGGTGTAGAGGTGGTGATACAATAAGAGAAGCTGGAAGAAGATACTGAGAGAGGCACGGACACGTTGGTTGAAAAGAACACTGGGAAAAGAGAGTAATAACAGACCAGGTGTAGAGGTGGTGATACAATAAGAGAAGCTGGAAGAAGATACTGAGCGAGGCACGGACACGTTGGTTGAAGAGAACAATAGGAAAAGAGAGTAATAACAGACGAGGTGTAGAGGTGGTGATACAATAAGAGAAGCTGGAAGAAGATACTGAGAGAGGCACGGACACGTTGGTTGAAAAGAACACTGGGAAAAGAGAGTAATAACAGACGAGGTGTAGAGGTGGTGATACAATAAGAGAAGCTCGAAGAAGATACTGAGAGAGGCACGGACACGTTGGTTGAAGAGAACAATAGGAAAAGAGAGTAATAACAGACGAGGTGTAGAGGTGGTGATACAATAAGAGAAGCTGAAAGAAGATACTGAGGGAGGGACATACACGATGGTTGTTGAAGAGAACACTGTGAAAAGAAAGTAATAACAGACGAGGTGTAGAGGTGGTGATACAATAAGAGAAGCTGGAAGAAGATACTGAGAGAGGCACGGACACGTTGGTTGAAGAGAACAATAGGAAAAGAGAGTAATAACAGACGAGGTGTAGAGGTGGTGATACAATAAGAGAAGCTGGAAGAAGATACTGAGAGAGGCACGGACACGTTGGTTGAAAAGAACACTGGGAAAAGAGAGTAATAACAGACGAGGTGTAGAGGTGGTGATACAATAAGAGACGCTCGAAGAAGATACTGAGAGAGGCACGGACACGTTGGTTGAAGAGAACAATAGGAAAAGAGAGTAATAACAGACGAGGTGTAGAGGTGGTGATACAATAAGAGAAGCTGGAAGAAGATACTGAGGGAGGGACATACACGATGGTTGTTGAAGAGAACACTGTGAAAAGAAAGTAATAACAGACGAGGTGTAGAGGTGGTGATACAATAAGAGAAGCTGGAAGAAGATACTGAGAGAGGCACGGACACGTTGGTTGAAAAGAACACTGGGAAAAAGAGTAATAACAGACCAGGTGTAGAGGTGGTGATACAATAAGAGAAGCTGGAAGAAGATACTGAGAGAGGCACGGACACGTTGGTTGAAGAGAACACTGGGAAAAGAGAGTAATAACAGACCAGGTGTAGAGGTGGTGATACAATAAGAGAAGCTGGAAGATGATACTGAGCGAGGCACGGACACGTTGGTTGAAGAGAACAATAGGAAAAGAGAGTAATAACAGACGAGGTGTAGAGGTGGTGATACAATAAGAGAAGCTCGAAGAAGATACTGAGAGAGGCACGGACACGTTGGTTGAAGAGAACAATAGGAAAAGAGAGTAATAACAGACGAGGTGTAGAGGTGGTGATACAATAAGAGAAGCTGGAAGAAGATACTGAGGGAGGGACATACACGATGGTTGTTGAAGAGAACACTGTGAAAAGAAAGTAATAACAGACGAGGTGTAGAGGTGGTGATACAATAAGAGAAGCTGGAAGAAGATACTGAGAGAGGCACGGACACGTTGGTTGAAAAGAACACTGGGAAAAGAGAGTAATAACAGACCAGGTGTAGAGGTGGTGATACAATAAGAGAAGCTGGAAGAAGATACTGAGAGAGGCACGGACACGTTGATTGAAAAGAACACTGGGAAAAGAGAGTAATAACAGACCAGGTGTAGAGGTGGTGATACAATAAGAGAAGCTGGAAGAAGATACTGAGAGAGGCACGGACACGTTGGTTGAAGAGAACAATAGGAAAAGAGAGTAATAACAGACGAGGTGTAGAGGTGGTGATACAATAAGAGAAGCTCGAAGAAGATACTGAGAGAGGCACGGACACGTTGGTTGAAGAGAACAATAGGAAAAGGAATAAGAGACGGGCTGTTGACGCGAGTCCTTTCGTTATTCATAACTGATCTGTCTACCGTCAGCGGGTAGGGTCCTACCTACGACACCGATTATTATTATTATTATTATTACTAAATCTCGGAGGGACCTTATCGGTGTAGAGCACTTAGCTGCAGCCTTTGTACTCTCTTCCCATCCCTACCACAGGACTAGCTTAGTGGATACCTACCTCTTTGCAGAAATTAAGTACCCACCTGATGCTAAATCTTCTGATATCCTCTGGTGTACATATCTGCCAGCCAAACCACTTTCTTCTTGCAGCTCCCAAAGCAAGACATTCACAGAGTACGTGGATTGGGCTTTCCTCTTGGTCCTCGTCGCATCTCTTGCACACAGGGGACCTAGATTTTCCAATTTTGTATTGGAACCCCCTCAGATTCCCATGGCCTGTAACCAGCTCTACAGTAGCTCTGAGTTTATGTATACTTAAGGAGAGTTGTTCTTTGCCCCACAAATCTCCTAATCCCACAGTACCTTGGATTTGTTACACCCAAAGGTTACATTCCATTCTTCCCTGCACAACCTGTCTATATGTGCCGTGATCCTCTTGCGCCCCTCCTGAGGCGGCATACCCACTGCCCTCAGCAACGGTCCTTGAGTTATACACCCTTGTTTTGCTAAGGCGTCAGCTCTCTCATTCCCTATCCAGCCAGAATGTCCTAAAATCCAGGTTAGGTTGAGTGAATTATACTTACTCAGCTCTGCTAGAGAAGCTATAGTCTCAGTCACCAGCCTAGAGCTAGTACTAGCCTTACCTAAAGCCTTCAGAGCTGCCTGACTGTCTGAGCAAATCCAGATGGTCTTGCCCCTCCTGCCAGACCCTATTATTTCCTCAGCACATAGTTTGATCGCAGGCACCTCCCCCTGGAAGACAGAGTTGTAGTCCTCCAGGCGATGACAAAATCTGTCTTGGTGCCTCGGTCCACTAAATCCTGCTCCCACTCCTTCCTTCATCTTGGACCCATCGGTGAAATAGATTTATTACCTGTTTAGTAAATACTGTAGTAGTTTACTGTAGTAAATACCTGTTTATCACGTTTGCTACTTGTCTTCCACTGCCCGATACAACTTAGCCGGTATGCAGTTTTCATTGCCTCCATCCTAATTTGAAGACTCAAGGATGGAAAACCCAACATAACCCTCATGGCCGCACATGGTATGCTTCTCCTTGTAGCTGTTATGCCTCTAAGGAAGAGCCCCTGCGCGCGGTCCAGCATTCTTTTACATGTTTCTTTCTGTGCCCTGTCCCACCAGACGATTGAGGCAAAGAACAACCTCGGCACCACAATGGCGGAATAAATCCAGTTCATCTGACGTGAACCCAAACCCCATCTCGTGCCTATTGCTCTTCTGCATTGCCAGAACGTGGCTATGGCTTTTTTGCACTTATCCTCCAAGTGCTCACGCCAGAGTAGCTTCCTATCCAGAATAACTCCCAGATATTTAGCGCTTTCAACGTAGCTTATTTTGGTATTACCAACTTCCATCATCGCCAGCGATTTAGTTTTATATCGCCTAGTGAAGATGAGTGCCACAGATTTCTATCCTTGAATACATAGTGTATTCTCCCTGCACCATGCTTCTGTTACCTTGAGTGCCTCTTGAAGCATGTCTTTGAAGACCTCTTCAAATGCTCCCCTAACAAGGATAGCTATGTCATCCGCATATCCTACCACCTTGACACCCATTCCACTGAGCGTCCTTAGTAGGCCGTCCACGACAAGGCTCCACAGCAAAGTGAATAACACTCCACCTTGCGGGCACCCCTCCGAGACCACCCCATTTATCGTGCACCCCATCCAGGATGCAGTACTTATCCGGTTTTCCAAGGAACTCATAATCCAATTTATAATTCCATCAGAAATCCCGTGATCCATAGCTGCTCTCTTGATGGCCAGTCTAGAGGTACTATTAAAAGCCCCCTCCACATCAAGAAAAGCCCCAATACATATCCCCTTATTGTTGATCTGACCCTCAATAAAGTCCACGACCAACAACAGCGCAGTCTCCACTGACCTATCAGTTCGATAGGCGTGTTGGTCCTGATGAAACGGATACTGCTTCAAAGGTCCCTCCTTCAAATAGTGGTCCACCAGCCTTTCCAGTGTCTTTAACAAGAAAGATGTAAGGCTGATAGGTCTGAAGTCCTTTACCTCTGTGTAACCTTTCCTCCCCGGTTTGGGGATAAAGATAACTTTCGTTTTGAGCCACTGCCCGGGCGTGTAACCCAAGGCAACACAGCCTCTGAGTAATCCTGTCAGTGGCCCTATTATTTCCTCCAAGCAATTTTGTAGTAGTGCTGGAGTAATATTATCTAATCCAGGCGCTTTAAAAGGCTCAAAAGACAGAATCGTCTCTCTCACCTTTTGCGCTGAGATCATCTGCCCAGCAATATTCCAGTCCGCCCTTAGCCCAGTATGTCGGAGGTTTTGAGCACCGTCCCCTACCGGTCTAATATCGGGAAAACTGTTCCTCATAAGCAGACGCAGTGTTTCCTCCGGGGTGTCAGTAAAGCTACCACCAGTCTTCTTGACAAACTTAAGCTCTCCCCTCGGTTCACCTGCTAACACCTTAAACAGTCTAGCAGTGTGCTTGTCTCTGAGCACCACTTTTCCCAAAAAGCACGTTTAACCTCTTTAATAAGATTTTTATAGAGACCCTGGCTGTCTTTATATGCCTGCCAGGTCTCCGCCGTTTTCTTGTTCTTTGCCCTATTAAAGAGCCTTCTAGTCTCTTTCCGTATTGCCTCTAACTCGCTGTTCCACTTAAGCTTACCGCGCCCAGTGTTTATCCGCGAGAGAGGGCAATTTTCCTCAAACGACGTGGAAATTGCAGTCCTGATGTACCATATTTACCACGGAAGTCTGACATCTGCCTCCTCACCGAGGACTTGAAACCTTCCCAGTCTGTCCTTCTCGGGTTCCTAAGCCACACCACATGGGGGACAACTCCCCTCATCGTAGCAGTGATGATCCGGTGATCAGACATGGAGGGCTCATCCGAAACCTGCCAGTCATGCACCCCCTTACCATATGTCTATTACAGAAAGTGATATCTAGAACTTCCATTCTGTTTAAGTGACTAATGTTGGCTCGGCACCTGTGTTTAAAACCACAAGGTTTTCTTCAATCAAGTAGGCTAAGAGCTCCTCACCTCGCTCATTTGTGTCTGTGCTGCCCCACACCTCATTATGAGCATTGGCATCACAGCCCACTAAGATTCCTATATTCCTCTCCCTGAAGTACCGAACTAACTTACGTAATTCTGCAGGTGGCGATTCTTTAATGTGGGCGCAGTAAGTGGAGGCCACGATGAACTCCCTGCTCCCACTTACCTCGCTCTTACCTCGAATTCTAACCACCGCAAGGTCATTAGTTGAGAATTCTTGAATCAGCGTGGCTTCTAGTCCTCTGACTATCACACGTGCGCCCGGCTACAGTCAGACCCCTTATACGGTTCCTGATCAGCCACGGTTCTTGCACTAGCGCAAGCGCTGGTAATGTGTGCCTCACATTTAAGCACCTGGTTAGGACCACCGAGGCGCTTTTACTGTGGTGCAAGTTAATTTGCAGGATCGTTGCTTGAGGGCCAGCCATATCCAACTAACCCCTACGCCTTCTCCTGATTATCTCTCTCTCGCCCTTCTCTATCGGGTCATTAGACTTCCACTTAAAAGTGACCTCTGCAGTCCCCATGAAGGCTTTCCCATCTTTTGCCTGTAATAGTGTGGCCGATGCCTCATCCAATCCTAGGCAGAGGAGGCTTGCAGGTCTCCGCTCAATGCACTGTAGGATCTTCCACTTCGAAGTGTCAATTTCTGGGTTTTGCATCCCCATGAGCTTGACCAACTGAGTGGCCTCCCTTTTTGGTGGTGGTACTAGCACCGTCACTTTCACCCTTTTGATCAGTTCATCAGGCAGGACTAGCCTTGCCTGAGTCCCGTCCTCGAGCTTAACTGACGGTACCACTTCTCTCAGCCATTTTGCCGATTCCTCCTCAGCACAAATAAATGCTGCGACTCCATCCCTTAGGTAAGTGTCTCTGAACCGCGGAACAAAACCTCCACTAGGAGTGTCCAGAATCCGGTCCATGACGGTGCCCTTAAGGTGGTCGAACGCCGCCATCTCCATCCTCACGCCTACACCATCCCCAAAGGTCACAAAAACCCTCGGTAGGTTGGCGGAGATCGACGAGAAAGACGGCCCTCCCGACCCAGCAGGCCTAGACCCTTGTCTATTCCTCTTGGCCTCCGACTCTGGAGTAGGATTAGAAGTACTCCTTTCCTTTCTTTTCTTCTCTCTCTCTTGTCGTACTAAGGTCTTACCGGATCCACTGGCTTCCGGGACGACAGGGCGGGTTCTAGCCCCAGCCTCCGTCAAACCCTTCCGCTGCCCGGACCGGTGTTTCCTCAAAGGGGGTGGTGGTGGTTCTCTGCCCTCCGCCTCCGCCTTCTTTGCTTCCTCATGGTAGGAAAGCCAGAGTGCTTTCCTCCTTTGTGCCCCACTCATTCTTCCTGTTGCCTTCGCAACTGGATTTCCATCTGTCTCTACGGGGGCCGAAGCCACCTCCAGATTTGTCAGTAGGTTCTAAGCCCTGACCAGTTAAATTTATTTTTTTTAATTTCTGCCATGTGTGTTCCCACGAGCAGCTAGGGAAATAAAGGTCCGCCGTCGCAGAGCCCCGCTTACGGCGGTAAGGTACTTAAGTACTCAGGGGTGGCGCTAGGTGCCAATGAGGCTCCGTTAAAGACCCTCCTTACCCTGAGGGCCACGAATCTACATCAGCACGGATCGCATAACACCTTCGGATGAGGGGTGCTTCTTGGTTGCCGCCCGCAAGGGAAGGGCAGGGCGAGAGACGGGCAGATAACAACCCTTCAAGTGCTAGGACTGGCCCCTTTTTTTGAGCCGCCTTCATGCAGTCACACATTTGCCTGGACTTCCCGTTTATAGGGAGCCACATACAAACAGCTCCGCCCCACCCGTCCCCCACGCCCGGATTAAGCCCCTCCACCACATCAAGGTCATGCAGCCCATAGGAGAGGACGACATCGATAGAGAGTACGTCTTAGTGGTAAGCGACCCTTTATTATTTCTAGCTTATTCCTCTTCCTACAAGGCTGTGTTACGGACAGAGCCTAGGGCACTGACAGAGAGTATGTCTTACTGGTAAGCGACCCTACTCATGTGAGTAGTAATTCTCTCCTACTTTAGTCAAGGTCCATTATTATTAGAGTTCTGCCTACGACACCGATAGAGATTAGGTTATCTGTTTATATTTGACTCTACGCAAGCGAATCATGATTCTTCTCTATATCATAACCAGAGTAGTTTTATACCAGAGTAGGCCTATAACTCCCTCGACCCTTTACGAAGCCTCTAACGTTGATACTGGTCTAGAATAACTGGTCTAGATTAAGATGGTTATTTAACGTGAATAATTAGGATCGTTACAGCATATTTCTGCCACCGTATTTTGAAAATGAAAATTTATTCAAAACTGTTCAAGTTGCATCTAATATATAAGAAGTAAAGATAATATGAGAGAAAACTTTTTAAATCTGAAATTGTGTTCGCGAACTGAAGGTGAAGCAAACAACACGTTGCAGGTAGTCTGCCGCTTTGCGCAGCGTTTACCTTGGACGCGGTATTGACGCGGGATAGCGTGGCGGAGCGTTTTTCCCCAGGCAGTCCGGCAGTGGTGGGGCGGACGTTAGCGGGACGCAGCGGAGCGGTGCTCAGTAGTCGAGTTGTGGCGGGCGGGAGAGTATTGCGCTGCGTTTTTTTCACCCAATATGGGGCCAATCACCGGATTCAAAGAGACGAAGATCTTGATATCGGCGATCAGCGAGAGGCCTGCACTGTATAACCCCAAATCGCCGCAGTACATCGACAAGGAAGTCAAAACTACGATCTGGAAGGAAGTGTTTATCTTACTCACTCCAAAGTGGGAGGAAATGTCAAAAGTGGCCAGAGAAAAAAGAGGTATGTAATAACGCCTTGTCTTCTAACACTTTTTAAATAAGTGCAATTTGTTTTGGTGAAGCGGTAATGCATACATTTGAACACGTGTTTCAAGTTTTGCCTCGCGTCGTCACGTGACCATGACGTCACCGCCAACTCGTTCTGACTCGGCTTGTTTTTGTTTATATTCTAACAAAGCACAAACCTCTTCACCGAAACCTAATTACAGATTAGCATGTTATAAATATTTATTAACAATAAATTATAATTCTATATTACTAAATACAGATTTTAGGCAAGTACTATACAATTAAAATTTAATTACAATTAGGCCTAAACAAGTTGAAACTAATTTTTATTAACAAAATTTTTATTTTAAATACATAAATCCTCTTAACCAAAAGTTTTATTTTAATCTTAATGTACATTTCGAAGCAATTATCTCCAGAGGAAATTATTACAATAATAAATTGGAGTTAATTGATATTGTTATTATTACCATTTTAATTTCTTTAAGCCTATATTTTGCCAGCCGATATTTTGATACCACAAATCCTGTTTTATACTGGAACGTTTATCCTGGAAATGTTTTATATACTGGAAATGTTTCGCAACATTATCATATCAAGATGAAAGCAGGAGATTTTATCAATTCTTAAACGCAACAAAACATACACCATTGAAAAGCTGAAAATTGTTTCTATTAGCTCACACTCTGCTGGTAGGCCTATATATCTTGTACAAATTTTCAATTATTAATAAATACGTTTTTATTCATCCAATCAAGTTCAAATAGATTTTAGTAATCCTATAGTGGATGACAATTGATGTTAACAAAGTTTTTTTTTAATATTTATTCAGTAATTAAATTATAAAATTTGTGGGTCCAACCTGATTCGAACTTAGAATTTTCATGTTCGAAGTCTTGCGCGCTTTGGCGCTACGACAACTTTCCAATAACTAGAAATATAATTCTCAAACATGTACATGAACTTACTGCCTCCGATTTGGTCGTCGTCGAAACGTCCATTGTACAACCTTAAACTGTTGCCATGGTTACCACACAATATCGTAAATAGTGCTCTAAGGTAACTAAAATATATTTTTTCTTAGTTAATTTGAGTAGGAGTTTACTTAGTTTTTTTTTTATATCACTTGTTTATCATACATTTTTTCAGAACCTATTTTTAACTCGAAAATGTCAGGCAAAATATGGATGTTCGCCTACATAATGAAATTGCTTTTCATAATCAGGAAGACGATTTTTCCATAATTATTTAGTTTATTTGTTCATATTTGTTGGTGTACAACTTTTAGAACAATAATATATGTTCTCGAAAATGGTATTTTTTTAGAAAATTGTATTAAGTTGAATATTCAACGTATTTTCAACTTTCTATGACTAGTAATCGAAAGATCTAATTTCTTTGTTATTTTCATACTTTTTTTCAACAGGAAGTATAAGGATGTATGTTCTCAAATTATTATACATTTATTGCCCTACAGTAAAATATAGGTCTATACTGTCTATATTAGGCCTATATGGAATGCATACAAATTTTATTTATTTCATTATATGGTTATATTTATATTGTAGTTTTGAAAGAAACAAAGTTATTCTATAAATTGTTATTTTTTTATTATATCAAAAACTTATATAATTGTATGCATAGACCATAGAGCTGTATCTCATACAAATTTTGCAATCTCCTTAAAAAATTATTACTGTAACTTTACTTACTTTCAGATTTTAAAATTATCTAAATTTCTCTGTTGCTTACAAATAGCACTAAAAATGTTAAGAGAATTATATATATATTATGTGGAGAACATCCGTTCATTCTGCAGTGTATAAAATCACAGTCCCGATGTTTCACTAGAATCTCATCTAGCATTGACGAGGTGAACCCAATAGTAATAACTATTCATCATATTTTCCCATCCGTGAAGGAATACGTATCAGCATATATATATATATATATATATATATATATATATATATATATATATATATATATATAACATAGGTTATTCAAATACAAGAATATTTATTAATTTATATCCAAAGCTTTTCAATGGTAAACAGTACCAACATCATCAGGAATGAAAATTACAAAAATGTTACTCTAATTTTCATTCTGATGATGTTGGTACTGTTTACCACGAATAACTTTGAGCTAGACAACCTACCATCTGACGCCCTCTGCTACCACCCAGCCCTTGTGAACAAACCGAACCGTCCCCAACCGTGACTTCTCTTCCTTCCACATTGTCTGAGCTAGGCAACCTACTATCTGCGCCTTCTGCTACCATCTGGCCCTTCTCAACAAACAGAATCATCCCCAAACGTGACTGACCTTCCTTCCATATTGTCTGAGCGTATGAGCTAGACAACCTACTATTTGACGCCTAATGCTACCATCTGCCCTACTGAACAAATAGAACCGTACCCAAACGTGACTGACCTTCTTTCCATATTGTCTGAGCGTATGAGCTAGACAACCTACTACCTGACACCTTCTGCTACCATCTAGCCCTTCTGAACAAACAGAATCGTCCCCAATCGTGACTGACCTTCTTTCCATATTGTCTGAGCGAATGAGCTAGACAACCTATCATCTGATGCCTTCTGCTACCACCCAACCCTTCTGAACAAACAGAATCATCCCCAAACGTGACTTCTCTTCCTTCCATATTGTCTGAGCGTATGAGCTAGACAACGTATCATCTGATGCCTTCTGCTGCCACTCAGCCTTTCTGAACAAACCGAACCGTCCCCAAAAGTGACTTCTCTTGCTTCCATATTGTCTGAGCGTATGAGCTAGGCAACTTACTATCTGACGCCCTCTGCTACCACCCAGCCCTTGTGAACAATTCGAACCGTCCCCAAACGTGACTTCTCTTCCTTCCATATTGTCTGAGCGTATGAGCTAGACAACCTATCATCTGATGCCTTCTGCTACCACCCAGCCTTTCTGTACAAACCGAACCGTCCCCAAAAGTGACTTCTCTTCCTTCCGTATTGTCTGAGCGTATGAGCTAGACAACTTACTATCTGACGCCTTCTGCTACCACCTAGCCCTTCTGAACAAACCGAACCGTCCACAAACGTGACTGTCCTTCCTTACATATTGTCTGAGCGTATGAGCTAGACAACTTACTATCTGACGCCCTCTGCTACCACCAAGCCCTTGTGAACATTTCGAACCGTCCCCAAACGTGACTTCTCTTCCTTCCATATTGTCTGAGCGTATGAGCTAGACAACCTATCATCTGATGCCTTCTGCTGCCACCCAGCCCTTCTGAACAAATCGAACCGTCCCCAAACGTGACTTCTCTTCCTTTAGTATTATATGACCTAGCACTTAATAACCATCTACTATTAGACATCTTCTTCTATCTCACTGCGATACCAGGCTTTCTCTCACAAGATCCTGTCTTCCTCCGAACTTTCCATCCATACAATCTACCATCTAACACCTTGTTCTCTTCTCTAGCCCCTATGCAAACCCAACCTCTACAAAAGTTAATCTTCTTCCCCATTGTACTATCCTGATCATCTACATTTATACCCACTTCCAATATTTCAATTCATACCCAACCTTCCACAAATGCGGTACTTTTACCTTTCCCTTTATTCAGACCATCCACCATCGAAGCGGTCTCCGATCTTACAACGGAAAGGCCAGCTTTCCCCAAATGTGACATCATTACGTATATTATGATCCAGATCATGTATTATCTAACAATTTCTTCTACCTCCATTACTACAAAACCAACCTTACATACTTATGACTTTTTTACTTCCTTTCTCAATCACATCATCTACCATCTAACACCTTGTTTCCTTAAACCGTTCATTCTTAAAGCCAATCATCCCAAAAGGTGGTACTCTTTCTTTCGAGTTACCCCAATTGCCTTCCGTCGAAATGTATGTCCTAATTCAAACCCAACCTTAGGAAACGTTTCACCCCATCCTTTCTATCCAGATAATCTACCTACCATTAACACCTTCTATCTCCAGCTTCTTAATGCAAAATCAGTATTTATCTAATTTGACTCCTCTTAATAACCATCCAGATCATCTCCACTTGTTTCGTCCATCTAACATTTTTCAAACTCAAGACCCTTACTGCAAACCCATCCTCCCCCAAAAGGGTCAACCCTTCTTTCCAGCTGTTTTATCAATACCATGTTCCATCTCCTTTCACTTCAATACCGATACCTATCTTCAACCTCTTAATACAAAATCAGCCTTCCCCAAACGTGACTTCTCTTCCTTCCATATTGTCTGAGCGTATGAGCTAGACAACCTATCATCTGATGCCTTCTGCTGCCACCCAGCCTTTCTGAACAAACCGAACCGTCCCCAAAAGTGACTTCTCTTCCTTCCATATTGTCTGAGCGTATGAGCTAGACAACTTACTATCTGACGCCTTCTGCTACCACCTAGCCCTTCTGAACAAACCGAACCGTCCACAAACGTGACTGTCCTTCCTTACATATTGTCTGAGCGTATGAGCTAGACAACTTACTATCTGACGCCCTCTGCTACCACCCAGCCCTTGTGAACAATTCGAACCGTCCCCAAACGTGACTTCTCTTCCTTCCATATTGTCTGAGCGTATGAGCTAGACAACGTATCATCTGATGCCTTCTGCTGCCACTCAGCCTTTCTGAACAATTCGAACCGTCCCCAAACGTGACTTCTCTTCCTTCCATATTGTCTGAGCGTATGAGCTAGACAACCTATCATCTGATGCCTTCTGCTGCCACCCAGCCCTTATGAACAAATCGAACCGTCCCCAAACGTGACTTCTCTTCCTTTAGTATTATATGACCTAGCACTTAACAACCATCTACTATTAGACATCTTCTTCTATCTCACTGCGATACCAGGCTTTCTCTCACAAGGCCCTGTCTTCCTCCGAACTTTCCATCCATACAATCTACCATCTAACACCTTGTTCTCTTCTCTAGCCCCTATGCAAACCCAACCTCTACAAAAGTTAATCTTCTTCCCCATTGTACTATCCTGATCATCTACATTTATACCCACTTCCAATATCTTAATTCATACCCAACCTTCCACAAATGCGGTACTTTTACCTTTCCCTTTATTCAGACCATCCACCATCGAAGCGGTCTCCGATCTTATAACGGAAAGGCCAGCTTTCCCCAAATGTGACATCATTACGTATATTATGATCCAGATCATGTATTATCTAACAACTTCTTCTACCTCCATTACTACAAAACCAACCTTACATACTTATGACTTTTTTACTTCCTTTCTCAACCACATCATCTACCATCTAACACCTTATTTCCTTAAACCGTTCATTCTTAAAGCCAATCATCCCAAAAGGTGGTACTCTTTCTTTCGAGTTATCCCAATTGCCTTCCGTCGATATGTATGTCCAGCGTCCTAATTCAAACCCAACCTTAGGAAACGTTTCACCCCATCCTTTCTATCCAGATAATCTACCTACCATTAACACCTTCTATCTCCAGCTTCTTAATGCAAAATCAGTATTTATCTAATTTGACTCCTCTTAATACCCATCCAGATCATCTCCACTTGTTTCGTCCATCTAACATTTTTCAAACTCAAGACCCTTATTGCAAACCCATCCTCCCCCAAAAGGGTCATCCCTTCTTTCCAGCTGTTTTATCAATACCATGTTCCATCTCCTTTCTCTTCAATACCGATACCTATCTTCAACCTCTTAATACAAAATCAGCCTTCTCCAAGCCTGACCTTTTTTATCCCCTTTGTGATACCTTCTCTTGGGTATCAGGTAGGTTTGATACTTAAGTCCAGCCTCGTAACGGAAACTAAACCTTCCCTAGACATGATTTCTCTTAACTGCCTGAGCGTATAACCTGGGAAATCTACTGTCTGACACTTTCCTTTATCCCCATCTTCTCACTACAAACCAAGCCGTCCTCACAACGCGATTCCATATATTCCTCATCCCTTGAAAGAATGCAAGTCCCTGAATGTGAATTTTAGCCTTCTCCAAACGTGAATTTCCTTCCTTCTTCCTCATCTGATCCAGGCCATCTAACATCTTCTTTGAGGTAGTTTACAAATCCGTATTTTCTCAAACGTTAAAGATACTTAATGCATGCCCTGAGTTTGTTTTTATATGGTTTAAAATGTAGAATATATACAAGGAATATGCCTTAATTCTGGCACAGGAAAAACATAATTCATCATGCGGTTGATTTCAGTTTATACCGATTCTGCGTACAAATTATATAGATAAGGGTTGATGAACGCTCGTGTGAACATTTTTGTTCATTGTAAACAACGCTCGAAAATTACAGCCTGATATTTATGACACTATTATAAAAAGAGTTTATTTAATGTCGCCAAGCAGTGGATTAAACATTACAAGAATAATGTATGAAATGAGCACATGAATCTCTCGTAACAGCCCGGACTCTATGAAGCCACGTGCCGGTATACCGTGGGAAGCGGGTTTAACAGGAGGTTAATTATGTCACAGATTATACGGTAGGGAAACGTCTTAGACTTCGCCATATGTTTCCCGCTCATGCCCTATGACGTCAATGGGAATACTGGTACTTCATCATGATAAAGAAAGAATAATTATGAGTTAAAACAAAACTTAAAAACTTTAAAATACTTCTAGATAGTTTTTGAGTTTATTTATAATAATTTAAAACTAAATAATTTGTTAAAGGTTTACTGCATATCAATTACATAAGGTCGTCTAAACTACAAAGTAAATTTTAGTAAAGCCATGAAATTGAACGATAAATGTAATTAACTACAGAAATAGTTATTTTTGAGAAATGATTCCTAGCGTAATTTAACAACTTTCTCTGAAACGATTTATTTACCTTTCAATGTGCATTTCTATCAGCGACTATTCAGAACATGTCACCTATAGTTCTCCATCCACCCCTATCAGGTTATGATTGTCATTATGCCAACTTTAGCGAAGTAGCCTTAACTTTAACAGTAGCCCACTCGATACCGTTCTTTAAGGGAAGTGGGCTGTATATATAATAGGCTTACGCCTCTGTGTCTCATCTGTTACTAAAATGTTGGTATTAATAGCTCAAGTCAGCTAGAAAACTTTATCGAAGTTATCCTACCCTCTACAGAGGCCCAATCGATAGCATCGTTTATTGAAGTAGGCAAGATGTGAAGAATCTTCAGACTTATGGCTCTGTGATAATGATCTCCTGTTGCTACAATGTCCAGAAGCTAAAGGTTCACCTGTTGGGAACCATACAGAATATCATAAATAGGGTGACTGTTAGGGCATAAATTTCACCTTTTAGTTATGAAAATAATAAGTTATTTACGTAGCTCCTGTAGTGGTTATTTCCTCTGAAGGAACGACCCTCTAGTGGCTCATACTAGGTTATGGAAGTAGTCAGGAAATAGCTAAGATTTCAGAATATGATTATAATTCATTTGATCCTGTAATTTGGGGATAAACACGGATCACATTAACCAGGGCAGCTTTTCCGAATCTTGTACAGTGGTTCACTCGATATCATTCTCTAGGGCAGGAGGGAGGTGTAAGGTACGGTAAGGTTATCTCCCTGGTGGTGAGAAATTCGAAAAAGTCTGCATGAAGACAGAACTGTTCAGAATCTATTATTTTTGTAACAAAGGAAAAAAATTATTCCATCTCTTGATAAAGTCATGAATAACGGACCTTCACATATAAGAGAAGAGTCGACTCCTTTTATTCAGGTTTTGCAAAAAAGTTGAAAGTTTTGCGGGTTTCAACGGTGGCAAAGCTAAATCAAAATGGATTCGCGACCATGAAATCTAAATTTATAAAATAGTTTTCCTTTGCGCATTAAGGCAAAATATACTGATTTTAAGTAGGCTACATCTACTGAAGAGGATATGAGTCCTTCATGGAGGAACCACAGTACTGTCAGATAGGTCACAGAGAAAGACTCTTCGCTATTTAGTAGCAGAATATTCATGCAGGACCAGAACTTTCCTTAATACTTTCAGCTAATCCAAGCTCTTCACTATTTATTAATTCCATTTTTGTACACTTTGAAGATTTGTTAAATAATAAATTGTAAGAAGAACTAATCAGTTTGTTGTTTCACAGGTAAAGACATCCAGAGGCGTTGGAAATCGATCCGAGACGCGTACGTAAAAGAGCTGCGCATGATGAAAGAACAAGGTGATACGTGTTACAAGACACCAGGACTGAAGAGGAAACCATACCTGTATTTCAACGAGCTTGCCTTCCTGAGACCGTTGATAGACCACAGGATCAGTCTGCGGATGTGCGAGAAGGAAGCCGAAGAAAACGGTTTCGCCTCATACCCTTACCACCTGATCAACGATGACCAGTACGGGGAAGATAACAGCGCCGACTACGGAGACCATCACATGAGCATCAAAGACGAACCGGGCGAGATAACAACCTACCCGGACATAGTGACTACTTCAGTAGAGGACAGTGAAATAGATCCTGACAGAATGTTCCTGTTGTCTTTGCTACCTAGCCTGAGTCAGATGGGCGAAGAGACTAGATCTAACGCTAAGATACAGATAATGCAGGTTATCCATAAGGCATTGTACGGACATCAGACAGACAGTGAAGCCGTGTCTAGTTCCTAATACTTATAGCAATAAGCTTTTTAGATAGTAAGTTACATTTTATACTTTATTGTACTTTGTAAACTAATTACGTTTCTGTTAGGCGTGATTTTGTAAGTCGATTAGCAGTCGTAATTGCGTTTATTCAATGATTAGTTTAGTGTCAGACGTCTACATTCTCCAGCGGTTGTTAACCATACTCGCATTTGTTGCCCCGCTTTTTTGCAACAGTAATGCGTTAACGAAGACAATAAACTACATACTTACTAACTTCCTCCTACATTTATTCCTCCTAGGGGATGCAGGTTGTTCTCCAAACATCTCATACTCGCACAACACACAACATTTACGCACTCAGTTACAATTTCATCTAAAATATAACACAGATTCTTTGTCAGTGAAATATTGCACATTATTGCCAAATTTGGCGACAAAGGCAGTATTACCAAAAGTCTATCACTGAACTTTGTCTCTGAGATATGAGGTGGGGACTTATGTACTGGCCAACCAGCCCTGGGCGTTTGCCATAGACATTCCTTTCACTACTAGTCTACATACAGACACTTAGTGTTACGCTGATGTTGGGGACTAGTAAATTAATGTTTTTTTTTTAATTTAACAAAAACGAAGGCACTTGTTTACTCTGTAATGACAACTTCTTTCATTCGATGTATTTCCAACGTGAATGAACAGATAATTCGAAACGGAACTAAAGGAAACACATTTATGACATACATTTTACGCTTATTTTACATTTTGGTATTCACATTGATCTCTTTCGTCAACAATAATTGCAAGAAAATTATACTTGGCGGTGTAGAAAGTCCTAAGGAATATAGAAAAATAATAAAACTTGGAGAAGGTGCCCAAGAATCATTTATTTTGAAAAAATAATCACTAACCTCAATTTATAACACAATACTTAATAAAAAAAATTACTTCATGACACATGGAACTATGTTATACTAAATTACACCTTAGCTAAAAATTACCCCGTTAGAATGAGTTTTGTTTAAAAAACAAACACTTTCCTATCATGATCCAACCAGTTGACGCGTAAAAATAGCAGACGTCTTCATTTTCTTTGCTGTGATGAAAAAATATACACTAATATTAAGACCAATTCACTTGTCAACCGGTTAACTCACTTTACTTTTTTTATAAGCGAATCTATTATAAAGAATTTTGTTTATAAATTTTTGTGTGAGTTAAAAAGTGAGGTTAATTAAGTAAGTTGGGTCATCACCGTAAAGTTTTAATATTTCTTGCTTAGGAGTTTTTATATTCCCAGGAGCAATATTTTTGCAATATCTTTCATGTGTGGGGTCGATATAATTCCTACAAAGCATGTAAACGTGAGCTTGTACCATTTTAAAATATTTGGCCGTTCTTTGCGTTGCTAATGCCTTCTACTTCCCGTGAATTAACACGCTTCAACAAGAATTTCAAAATTCACGATTTGTGTAAAAAGTTTAATTCGAAACTCCAAGGTTTGACAAGAATTTCAATATTATCTAATTCGGTTGGGAGGATATTCGACTCCAAATTCTGAACCGAAGTCCAAGATCAGAAAATAATCAAATCCGATTCAGTAAAATTTTTGTTGCAACAAATCTATCGACTCCAAGTTCCAAAGTTCAAAACAAATCTATTCCGGTTAGGTAAAACTTTCGTTCCAAGTTTTAAAGTTCAAGATATAAAAGTAATCTAATTCGGTTGGATGGAATCTTTTACTCCAAACTCTACAAAGCGTAAAGAATTATCGACTCAACATTCCAAACCAAATTCCAAAATACAACACAAGAAAATAACAAAGCACTGTTAGGTACAGGTTTCAACTCCAAATTCCACGACAAGGACATAATTTAAAAATTGTCGATTCTAAACCTCATGTTCAAAAATTTCAATATTATCAACGCTTTTTTATTCATGAGGCTTTTTTGCAATTTATTGTAAGAGAGGAAAGTACCCCGTAATTTGTTCACCGCTTTCTGAGAAACATTTTAGTAAAAATTAAATGGGTTCATAGCTGCCCCTTACACTACACACAACAATTTCCCTTCTGAAACAGTCCGGACAACAACGGAACAAGGTTTTATACTTATTGAATAATAGATACTAGGATGGGCCGATTACACGAATTGTCGATTTTAATGTTTTGAGCAATCGTCGATATCCGATTCTTCATTGGTTAAAGTACCAATTCTGAATCTTGTTTTTTCAACTGGTAAAACACACGTGCGGGTTAATTTATTGGAAAAATAATTAATTATCAACTATGCCTTGTTTATGTATTGCTTCGATTGAATTAAACAATATCAATGTATTTTCAAAACGTTCAGCAAACGCCGATTAAAGATAACGAAAATATCATTATTATTATTTATGACACAAAAGCAAAGACGATTGGAAGCATTACTTTTGCGTTTGTTACTTTTAACCGATCCATTTGTTAAGCTTCCAGAAATTCCTATTCATAAATCAAGGATGAACGTTTTGTGTAGCCTATTACATTAAAACGAAACTTTTAAAAGGCTTCTCCTAATGGCCAAGATCTTAAATAAATTCATTATTAGAGAATATCATGAAAATATAATTTAAAAAATCCAGAATTAACTTAAGAATCGAGAATCAGCAAGAGAAATTTTACAATCGAAATCGAAAATTTTAGGAATCGGCCCATCCTTAATAGTTATTGTTCTGGATACAGTCGCGAATAAATCACACAGTATTGTAAGCGTGTAAAATGTTACCATTCGTGCGAACCTCTTCAAATCGCAGCTCTGTACTCACCTTATGTTACGTTTAAGGCAACTAAAAGACAATATTACTATTAGGAATAGCGATTAAGTGTATTATAATGAGTTTATCTCCCGTGTTACAACACTACATTCCTTCATATAAGACAACCACTAGTTGTAATATATTGTTGTAGGTAAGGTACAATAAATAAGTTACCGTTGTTAAGTTGGTCTGATTTGCCTCTCTATATAGGCCTACCTGTGCTGCAAGTTACCTTTAGTGATGCCTTCCTTTCCTTCTACTTTTAGAGTACGGTATTTATATTCCTTTTTCTTTACTTTATCAAAATTATATAATTTTGAAAGTTTTCGATACATAGTTTATCAAAAAATGTGTTTTCGCAAATCATCTTCTTCAATTCCTTCTATTAGTTCACACTTTCCTTATATATATATATATATATATATATATATATATATATATATATATATATATATATATATATATATATCCCAATTTGTATTCTTGTGTATTAATAAAAAATAAGTCAAAATACAAATACAAGAATTAATACTGAATTTACAATTCACTAATTCAATAATAGTTCTTGCATCTGTATTTTGACTTATTTCTTTATATATATATATATATATATATATATATATATATATATATATATATATATATATATTAAATATGATGATATGTTTTCTTGTAATATAGTTAATAAATTTAAAATATTTCAAAAACAAGAATACTTTTAATGAATATATTTATTCAAAGCTTTTCGCCGATAAAATAGTATCAGCATCTTCAGAAAAATATTTATCTAATAAAACATTTTTACAAAATTAAATCATATGTACTACAAAGAATCATATGTTTATAAGTATTGCACTTTATGTAAAATTTTTCTATAACATCAATGACTTTATAAATAGTTTGGTGCCTTGATCTCACTTGAATTTGTTCATCAATTAATTTGTCTTTAACTTTATGCTTATAAATTTCCAATGTTTCAAATATATTCATTTTTAATCCTTTATTTAATTCTTTTATTAATTTCATATTTTCTATTTCCGGAAACTCATGTCCATTATTAATACAATGCGTAGCTAAATTTGATTTGTAGGCCTATATGTTTGGTTTGATATAAGCGTTTAAATGTTCTTTGTAACTTTCTTTTAATTTCTTTTTTGTTTGTCCTTCATATAATTTATTACAAGTTTGACATTTTATATTATATACTCCATTTCTTTCGTGCATATTATTTTGATTTTTGTTATTGTTTATTAAATTTTTGTAAAAAATTGCTTATAAAATGTATAAATAATATACACGAAAATATAAAATTTACTCTTGAATTTGAATTAAAAAATAAACTAAATTATTTAGATATTACAATTACTAGAAATAAAGAATCATTTGAATATAATATATATAGAAAACCAACGCAGACAAATCAAATAATACCTAATTATTCAAATCATCCATACAACCAAAAAATGGCTGCGCTTTATAATTTACTACATAGAATGCACAAAGTACCAATGAACTTAAATGATCAAATAAAAGAGAAAAATATAATATATAAAATTGGTTTAGAAAATGGATATAAAAGAAAAACTATATATAAATTAAATAATAATATAATAAGAAAACAGAAACTCGAAAATAACTTTGTACCTAATAAGAGAGAAAATATTTGGACAACTTTTACATTCACTGGTAACGAAATAAATAAAATTACAAGATTATTTAAAGAAACAAATTTACAAATTACATATAAAACTGATAATAAAATTAAAAATATAATAAACAATAACAAAAATCAAAATAATATGCACGAAAGAAATGGAGTATATAATATAAAATGTCAAACTTGTAATAAAATATATGTAGGACAACAAAAAAGAAATTAAAAGAAAGATACAAAAAACATTTAAACGCTTATATCAAACCAAACATATGCACATCAAATTTAGCTACGAATTGTATTAATAATGGACACGAGTTTCCGGAAATAGAAAATATGAAATCAATAACAGAATTAAATAAAGGATTCAAAATGAATATATTTGAAACATTGGAAATTTATAAGCATAACGTTAAAGACAGATTAATTGATGAACAAATTCAAGTGAGATCAAGGCACCAAACTATTTATAAAGTCATTGATGTTATAGAAGAATTTACATAAAGCGCAATACTTATAAACATATGATTCTTTGTAGTACATATGATTTAATTTTGTAAAAATGTTTTATTAGATAATTATTTTCCTGAAGATGCTGATACTATTTTATCGGCGAAAAGCTTTGAATAAATATAATCATTAAAAGTATTCTTGTTTTTGAAATATTTTTAATTTATATATATATATATATATATATATATATATATATATATATATTCTTCAAATTTTCAATCGTTAATAAAATACTTTTTATTCATCCACTCAAGTTCAAATTCATTTTTTTAAACTTATAGTGGATGACACTTGATGTTAATACAGCTTTTAAAAAATATTATTTCATTCATTAAATTAAACGAATTAATTTTAGTTTTAAATGGGAGAAACAATTTTCATAAAAAGGTCAAGGTATGCAATATAGTTAGGTGTCCCATTTGACTTTAATTAAGTAATAACATATGATTTCATAAAACAGCTCATTTTATGTTATAGGTTATGTAGTAGAAAAGCTGATTTAACGCATAAAACCATTTTTGTTGACCGATGTAAAGATTGACTTTAAAAAAATTTTGTTTATAAAACAGAGTACTGTGCTATGTTATACTAAATTAGAATATAAAGTATCTAGTTAGGGTTGATTTGGTGTTACTCGTGTACGTAGTAAATTGTGCTGAAAGTGAAACACGACCTTCGTGTTTTGTGCGGCGATGCAAAAACTACACCAAAATGGAGGCTACTATACGTGACTTCATAGCAGACTTTATTTTTTTTATTGAAATTACTTTCTTATGGCAGGCCTGACTATGTGTTGCGCGGAGAAAAATCCGACTCTGTCACGCTCACGATACGCTCTAAAACATCAATTTTTATACAGTATTCAAAGTAAATAAAGTGATAATATATGACGTCATACAACAGCTGATTTTATGTTATAGGTTACACTGTGAAAAACGTTTAAACACGAAAGTTATTATTCAATTCCTATATTAGTTCAACACTCTCCTTATAATCGTATGTATCTTGTACAAATTTTCAATCGTTATAAAATACTTTTTATTCGTCCACTCAAGTTCAAATCCATTTTTAGGAATTAACTTGAATTTTTTTTACTGTTTTTATTATTTGTACATTATTAAGTAGAAATGATACTATTTATTTTTTTATCATTCAATAAATAGGCCTATATTTATCTATTTACTTTTCCAGGAATCCTACTATAATTAATATTATATATATATATATATTTATATATAATGATAATTCGTCGCATATTTAATTCCATTTTATTAAATGAAAAATTTCTTAGGCGTGTCTAAGAACTAATCTATTTTCTTAAATGACATTTTGATTTAGTAAAATTTTCATCATATAATAAAGGCTTTCTATTAACTATATAATTTTATTACTAACTACATTAACTAGATTCTGTTAAAACCTCTATTAAGTAAGTTCTACAAAAGAAGTATTAAAATCTGTCGGCCAGTCCTACGAGATGTTTGAAATGATGTTTGTGTATGCGTTGCACGGAGAAACATCGTCGGCTTGCAAAATAAAGAAATACTCCATCTAAACAATTTCTATGTCATAATATTTTTATTAAAAATATTGTCAATATTTTCTCCCTCTCTTTGAAATAAACTTTATTTATCAAAAACCGTCACATATAACGGTAAACATATGATGTTTTTCACTTTATTATACTCAGCCGGGGACGTCACAGTAAATTGTAATTTCTGTCTGTCCGTCCAACGACTGTTATTGGGTTTTTTCTATAACAAAATCTGTTTTAACTATTACTTTATATCAAGGTTATATCATAAATTATTTTCAATAAATAAAACTCTTAACCACAAATAAAACTATTTATTAAAACCTTTTGCACATTTTGTTTGCAAAGTAATCATCTTCAGAGGAGATTATTACAAAAATAAATAAGAGTATAAATAAATAATTTAACTAAATAAATAAACAAGTAATACGAACAAATATTTTTCCACGTCAATTCCTACTTAGGTTAACACAGAAAATTTTTATTATAGTAACTTTTTCTTAGATAATTACAATTATAAAAATAAAGTAACAACCTATGCGCTATAACAGCTGTTCTACCACATAACCTATAACATAAAATCAACTCGTTTATGAAATCATATGATATTACTTATTTTTAAACCGAACGGGACGAAATGACTAAATTACATACCTTGCCCCTTTCGTGAAACAGTTATCTACCATGTAAAACAAAAATTAATTCATTAAATTTAATTATTGTATTAATATATATAAAAGCTGTATTAACATCAAGTGTTATCCACTGCACATTTTAAAAATTATTTGAACTTGAGTGGGTGAATAGAATGTGTTTTATTAACATTTTGAGCAAGACACACACACACACAGTATATATATATATATATATATATATATATATATATACACATAAAAATAATATCATAAACGAGCAAATACAAATAAAATTTAAAAAACGATTAATTTTAAACCTAATAGACAAAATTAACCCCAAGACAAACTTAAAAGTTTCTCACAGTGCAGTGAATCCAAAAATAGAACAATAACGTTACACTACGTGACAACTAAAATTCCACAAAACGTTTTCAGAAAAATTAATTCTGTGATTCGACAGTGGTCCAAAGTGACCGAAAGGTGCCTCATCAAGTAAGGTAAAACTAATTGCACTTAATGGTGGAATAATTGTTTACAATTAACAATAATAACTTTATAAAGTAAGTGCAACGGAAAAATAATGTATATCGCGAAATATCAAAATTTTAACTTCAACCAAGGTAAACAGCTCTACTTGAAATTTCTCAACATAAAGATCAAACTTCAAAACTCCATTAACAGGATAGATAACTCAATAAAAAATGCATATCTTTCAACATTACACCAAAATACGCTAAACTATACATACAAAATAAACATAATGCCACCATTAACAAAGCAACAAAAATAGCCGAATTACACGTGATTAAAGAAAATATCAAATCTGCTTACCACAAAAAAAAGTTAAATTAACCTACAACTGTACACAACTAATTTAGAAATTATGAAAACTTTTGATACACTTACACCTATAATACACCAAACAATACAACAAACCATATTTAAACAAAAAATAATTCAATAAATAAACATAGCAAAAAAATCGAAAATTTACAAAAACAACATAACCTCAAAACTAACCAACACCCAAACCACCTCTCTAACAACCAAAAATTCATAAACCTAACCAAAACACAATTTACTGAAAAAGAAAAAATAATAATTACAAATGCTTTCAAATATAACCTGCCCAATTTCAACAAAAACCAAATAATAAAAAACTTAATAGTTGACACGGAATCTAACATCCATAAAATCACCCACCAAAACACAGAACACTTAAGAAACACCATTAATAATAATATTAAAGTAATAAAAACCCAAAACAACAACAACAAAAAACAATACATAAACAAAAAAGAAATTTTGGAACTCAAATAAAAACTAAAAAATAATGACTACATAATACTAAAAGATAAAACAAAGACACCGGTAGTAATCGAAAGTACCAAATACAACAATTCAATGACAAGCCACATAAAAGATTATAAATACGAACAAATTCCAGACCTAACTCACAAATACCTTAATACAATAAAATACCCAATAGTAACACACAGAAATACCCTAAACTATAACAATAAATTGAACAATAAATAAAAGTACCACACAATAATTTACCCATTCAAACCATGGGCACCAATATTACCAGACATACCTAAAATCCACAAACCCAACACACCATTTAGACCACTAATACATTTCCAAACAGCACAATCTTACATAATCGCAAAAATACTAGACAACATAATCAGATCTAAAATACATATCAACAACACAAACAATATAAAAAACTCATACGAATTAATTAGTAAAATAAAAACATAGAAACAAATAACAGCAAAAAACAAGTAGTTATGACATAACCAACATGTACCCTAGTATCCCAATAGAAGAAACCACAGAAATAATAAAAAACAAAATAATACACAATAATGAGAAATAAAACACAATAAATAAAATTATTAAACTAATCAAACACATATGAAACAAAAATTACTTCCAATTTAACAATAAATACTATAAACAAACAACTGAACTCCCCATATGATCACCCATATCATCAGTCATGTCATAAATATATCTACAACACTACGATCAAATAATAATTAAACCTATACTACACACATAACATTTCACTATGGAAAAGATACGTAGATGATATACTTGCAATATACCAACCTACTATTCACAACCAACACATCATAATACTAAACAAACTAAATACGTACAATGAAAACATACAATTCACCTTCGAAACAGAAACAAACATAACAATTAACTATCTTGACATTACATTAAACATAAACAATAATAAAATAGAAACTGCAGTACACAGAAAACAAACATCCAACAATACCACAATACCCAATAAATCTAACTACCCTTGGACAAACAAAATTAACACTTACAGTAACATGGTAAATAAAGCATTAAAATACACTCAAGATAACAAACAAAAATTAAATGAAAAATTAGATAACATTACAAAAATAACAATAGAAAATGGCTACAACAAACACCTTATAAAAACATATACAATAAATTTACACAAAAAACTAACCTCAATACAACAATAAAACCTGAACACAAAAACGAAAATAATAATAAAAAAATCTACCTAAAATATAAATACACCAATAACAAAATAGAAAAAATAACAAATATATACAACAAAGAACACTACACTCCAACATACAAACCAAACAACAAAATATCTAAATAACACAAACCACAAAACAAATACAGAAAAACATAACCTATCTGGAATCTACAAAATTACATGTATTTACAGGTCATTTAAAATAAGATTTGCAGAACATTACAGAGCACGCAAATCTAAAAATAAAAAAGCTTTAAATGTAGCAGAACCTCAATATTACAAGAACATGAAACAACAAGTTACGAAAATAACCTAACCATACTTGAAATAAATGATAACCCAATAGAACTAAACTCACTAGAAAAATACCCCATCTATAAAAACATACACAACAATTTAATGAACAAACAGACAACATATGCAGACGACGTACTTTTCAAAAAATCATGCACGTGACACAAGACGTAAATACATGACGCCAACAAATACCAACATCACGGACCGACAACGACACTAGAGGAAAAATTAATCAGTGATTCGACTATGGTCAAGTGACCGAAAGGTGCCTGATCACATAAGGTAAACATAATTGCACTTAGTGGTGGAATAATTGTTTACAATTAACAATAATAACTTTATAAAGTCAGTGCAACGGAAAAATAATGGACAGCGTATAATTAACGATATATACAATATAAGGAAATTGTAACTAATAGAAGGAATTAAATGAAGAAATAAATAAATTGGAATATTTATTTTTAAGATAATTGCTTCTGAAAATGATTGCTTTGTAATGGAAATGTACATACGGGTTTAATAAAACCTTTTATTAGTAGTCAAGAGATTTATATTTATTCAAAATAAAATTAATTACACCATAGTTGTTTACAGTATAGCATACGGCTCCGTTTTATAAAAAACGTAATTTTAAAATTTTGTTTATGTTTGTAAATTAAAGTTATTTTTTATCTTTTTAAAATGTCAACTTTTGAGCATTGCCACCAGGTTTTATTATTTTTCCGTTCTCCTGAAGACTTTTTACATAGCAGGCATATTTTTGCAACTACATGTAGAATGTAAATAATTATAAAATACTTAGGACATTTAAAGAAGGATAGCGACATCTCTAGCCTGTAAAACCGAAGGTTCCTCGCCTCGACACAATTTAGAAACAAACAAAATCTAACCACCTGAAACGCATCCCTACCGGGCTGATTCTAAAAATAAGGGCTACCCACTTCAACAGTTGTTGGACGTGAAGGGCGATGAAAGGGTTGATAATGTTTGGCTTAATTTACCTCCCCTTTGTCAAAAAGATCTTAATGAATCTGTAATATCGTCTACCGTAGGGTTCTTGCCCTAGCGCAAGTCATCGCCCTAAGAGCCACCCTTTGGTCAACCCGGGGTCAGCACGGGGGGTGCGAATAATAACAAATTAATGTTTAGATTTTTGAGGTGTCATGGTTCGTAGCCGGTTTTTAGATTAATTGTTGCAACCCGCGGAGTTAATTTTGATCGTAACAAGAGTTTTGTTTGTTCCTTGGGTTACAATCAAACAGCTGGGCCTGATAAGCGACGGAGCGCAATAGTGAATAGCGAGTCGGAGTCGGAAACGTTGGTGACTCATATATAGGGACATATATATATCGTGATATTTCACGTTGTCCATTATTTTTCCGTTGCACTGAATTTATGAAGTTATTATTATTACGTGTAAATAATTTTTTCCACCACTAAGTGCAATAGTTTTATACTTTATGTGATGAGGCACCTTTCGGTCACTTGACCATTGTCGAATTACTGAATTTATTTTTCTAGTGTGGATTTTCGGTCCGTGATGTTGGTATTTGTTGACGTCATACATGTTTCAGACGATTAAGACGTTATACCCCAAGATTTTGACGACTTAGAATATATGACAAGAAAATCAATAGATGGATATACAAAGTGGGGATTAGAAATAAACTTCAGTAACACAGAGTATGTCTGTATAGATGGTACACCACCAGCACTATGGAACTCAAATTAAAAAAATGTTGAGAATATTCTTATTTGGGTCAACAACAGATGGTACACTTCATGGAACAATAAGAGATATAAATATACAAGCCCTAATCATTTGCACCTTTAATAGCATCCTGTAGGATATGGATATCTCAAAATAAAATATATAATAACAATATGAAAATTTTTATAACGTACGGAAGTGAAGTGTGGCAAATCAAAGATTGATTGGAAACACTACTAAATGCGACATAGATAGGCTTTTGTCGGAGATCTGCAAGAAAGTCAAGGCTTGAAAGTTTGCCAAATGAGAGAATTTCTGAAATTATGGACACTCCACATACAAAAACGGAGAAGATAAAAACTAAACGGTTAATATGGTACGTTCGTGTACAGTGGAGAACACCTGGCAAAACAAATATTGAGATGGAAACCGCAAGGAAAGCAAAAACTAAGGAGCTGAATAAGAATTAACAACGAGATGGAAGAAAGAGGCCTGGAGTGAAATAGGATGAGTGTGAATGGACAGGGAAAACTGGAAAATGGGTGTCGAAAGACGTCAAATAACGTTTTGAAAACCGTATCTATAATATATATATATATATATATATATATATATATATATATATATATATATATATATATATATATAATATAATTATTATATTATATAAATTATAATATAATCTAATAATTATAATAGTATATTATTATAATATAATAATATTAATTATTATATATTAATATAATAATATATAATTAATTAATTTATTAATTATATATATATATATATATATATATATATATATATATATATATATATATAAAATACGTTTTCTTGTTTAATAATTTAAAACAACATAGGTTATTCAAATACAAGAATATTTATTAATTTTTATCCAAAGCTTTTCGTTGGCAAACAAGTACCAACATCATCAGGAATCAAAATTACAATAATGTAAGCTATAGGCCTAAAACATATGTGGGGGGCTATAGGCTATATTTTTAAGGCCTATAGCTTACATTATTGTAATTTTCATTCCTGATGATGTTGGTACTGTTTGCCAAAGAAAAGCTTTGGATATAAATTAATAAATATTCTTGTATTTGAATAACCTATGTTGTTTTAAAATATATATATATATATATATATATATATATATATATATATATATATATATATATATATTCCCATGGTCTGTAGAGAATCATCGTTCTCGGCTACAGAGGTAAATCCACTCTCTATTCGGGTCAAAGGAAATCCATTCCAAAATCCTCTACCTAGAGTACCCTATTTTTCCCACATCACCACAAAACATTATGTTAGCACAGCTCTGTTTATACTATAACACAGGCCTACCAAAAAAAAATTTATTTTTTGGTGCCTAGGATTTTAGAACTGATTTTAGTAATATTTGGAGCGCTGAATACAAATATGAAATCAGTTTTTCTCTACCAGCTCTACTTTTTCAGATAATCGTTTTTGTAATGTGCAGTTTAACGCAAAATGTGCAGTTTTAACTGTATTTTGTGCAGTTCTAAAGCTATACATTTATTGCTTACATACAAGCTTATCTTGGATATTTCGGTGTTAGGCTTGGTGATCAGGATAAAACGTGGGCACCTCATCAGGTCTGTAAAACTTGTACAGAACATTTATGACAGTGGACAATCGGGAAAAGAAAAACTCTGAAATTCGGCGTACCGATGGTTTGGAGAGAACCCCAAAATCACGTCGATGACTGCTATTTCTGCCTAGTAAATATTACTGGAATCAATCAAAACAACCGCAACAAGTGGACTTATCCTGATTTAGCTTCTGCAAGACGTCCACTTCCTCATTCAGAAGAAGTACCGACCCCAACATTTAACGAGGTACCAGAGCTATGTGAGGACGAGGATTTTCCCTCTAATAACTCTTCTGATTCTTTTGAAGGTGGCAGTGATTATGAGGGGATGTCGTCAATCCCTCAACGTTTCAACCAGGACGAGTTAAATGACCTCATCAGAGATCTCAACCTGTCAAAAGAAGCATCTGATTTATTGGCTTCCAGGTTGAACGACAAAAATTTATTGGAAGAAGAAACAAAAATTTCTTTTTAATGCACAAGAGAAAAGGATCTGCTACCCTTCTTCTCTGAAGATGACAATCTGGTATTTTGTCACGAAATTAGGGGACTATTGGAAAAAATGGCTCTTCCTCAATATTTTCGAGATGAATGGGACCTATTTATTGACAGCTGAAAGCGAAGTTTGAAATGCGTCCTTCTGCACAATGGCAACAAATATGGCTCAATACCGATTGTTCACTCAACAAAAATGAAAGAAGAATATAACACCATAGCTTTGGTCTTGGAGAAGATAAAGTATCATGAACATCAGTGGGTGATTTGTGTGGACTTAAAAGTGGTAAATTTTCTCCTTGGACAGCAAAGTGGCTACACCAAATATCCTTGCTTTTTGTGCCTCTGGGATAGCAGAGACAAAACACACCACTGGGTTAGAAAAGAGTAGCCCAAGACAGAAAACATGTACGTTGGGGAAAAGAATATAATTAACGACCCCTTAATTGGGCCAGAGAAAATCATCTTTCCTCCATTACATATCAAGTTGGGCCTTATGAAGCAGTTTGTAAAGGCTCTTGATAAGAACGGATCATGCTTTTCATATGTAGAAATGAAAATGCATCAGTTGAGTACGGAAAAAATTAAAGCAGGAATATTTGATGGACCACAAATTAGACAACTCATTAAGGATCCTGACTTCGTAAATTCAATGAACAAGACTGAGCGAAAAGCATGGATTTCATTTGTTGCAGTTGTGAAAAATTTTCTGGGCAAGCACAAAATTGAAAACTATGTTGAAATGGTAAATGAGATGCTAAACAGTTTCAAATCACTTGGCTGTAACATGAGCATTAAGGTGCACTATTTACACAGCCACTTAGATAGTTTTCCTGAACATTTAGGCGACACCAGTGAGGAACAAGGTGAAAGATTTCACCAGGATATTAAAACTATGGAGGATCGCTACAAAGGAAGATGGGATACACACATGATGGCAGATTACTGCTGGAGTTTAAAAAGGGACTGTTCTAATTTACATTCAAGAAAGTCACGAAAAAAAAGCTTCCGTAGTGTTCAGTGACTATACCTGGTTTGATTGTTCTATGTAGACGATGATGTTTTTTTCTGTTTTTGTATATAATAATATTTGTATAATGATAAAAATAAAAATATAATTATAATTTAGTAATAAAAATTTCGTGTTGAGTGTTTAATTTGATCCACTGATTTAACTTAAAATAGTGTAGCGTATATTTCACTAAAATGTTATATCTTAAAAATTTGAGCTCCTAGGCAAAAACTAATGCCATATTTGAATTCAGGGCATCAAATTCAAATAAAATCAGCTCTTAATACCCCGGCACCAAAACAGCTGTTGGCCAGTGTAATAGTTCCATGTCGACACTAAACTATTCTTTCCACGCCCCTACTACGCGACAATAGACTTCACACGCTCTTCGTTTTTCTGCGAGTTGTGTTTGTACTGTCACAACTCTCCCTTATCACTCCCCGCTTATCTCATTTTCACTATTTGTCTAATCATCCTCCCCCAACATGTGCAACCCTACAACGTCGAATATTTCCATTAACATGTTTTTATCAATATGTATATATATTATACAGAGTCCATCTGCTATCTAACGGCGTGCCAGATGCGCGGACGACCATATGGTCAACCCGTGCCACTATCTATTATGCTAATTAATAAAGAGGTGCCAGCGACGGCCAACTTGACCTACGAGTCAATTACATAACTATTATTGTAACGGGGTCAAATGTATGCGCGTTTTGAATGACCGCTAATTGTGCGTATGTGTGGAGTCGAGCTTTATTGTCCCATAATGACTTGTACATTACATGACTGTGGCGACAGCGAAGACTAGCGGCGTTAGTCGGAACTAAACCAGATTTGAATGTTCAAGTTTAAAAAAAAGAACTTTTTATTGTTGAATAAGGGTGAATAATTCTGTAGCATAGACAAGGCAACCGTTGCAGACGATATATTATCAAAAGACAATCAGAAGGAATTTCTAGGTTCGATTCTATGAATCTATTCCATAAAATGTATTTACAAAATATTTTTCAAAATAAAATCCCAGTAATCTAATTACTTAAACGAATTTATAATTAAAGGGACTATTTAAAAATATGAATAAAGGGAATTGAGTTAGTTTACCCTAATCCACCGGACTCACCCTAACCTGACCCCAACTTATTGAGAGCAAAATAAATACATTCTAATACATGACGGTGTGTAGCCAATAGACAATCACATTCTTGATAGATACATGACTTGATTTTTATTTGAACCGAGAATCTTTCACCCAACTCGAGTAACTAGCATCAAACACGAGACCGTGGGAAGGAGCTTGGTGTCACGACCAGTTACATCAAACGTACGACTGGTATGTACGAATCTGAAGGCCTTACTGAGGCTTGGACTGGATTACCTGCCCCAGGGATGAGGTAATACGCCAACCATACACGACGGTTTCGTCCGCTTTTCCAGAACCGCCCGGGAGAAGTAGATTCATCCGAACTGCTAGGTACCTCGATCCCCCAGGCAATCGAGCCCTTATTCACTCTCCGTTAGACTTACCTAAACACCGAATCTCAAACTTGACCAGCTTGTTAGACTTTAAGATTATTAATCGTAAGGCAGCCGAAAATATTTCGTCGCAGTAAGTTTAAAAATGTCAAATATTATACATATGTACAAGTGGTTAAACTACAAAGATTCCACGAACCCTAAAGACAGATTAACAAAATTATCTACAAAAGGATGTCTGTTTTTACCAAAATGCTTTATAGAAATAAGTATTCTGATGGTTAAAGAAATGTTTTCAACCAGGCTAGTAGAAAAGGCGTCGATGACGTGACAACGACCGTACGGCAGCTTCTGTTTGGAGGACAAGCGATGCTTTCTTCTAGGTGGACGAACCACTTTAGCGTCGGTAATGCACTTTGTCCTCATGAGTCACACTTCAGACATTTCCTGTCTGGATTCTTCATCGCCCAATGATTCATACACTTTCTCTCGTTCTATTCGACACTTGCCACAAACTTTACATGTGTAGCTCTAACAGCGAAAATATATACTTTGTAAGTTTAATTTTATAAGACAAGGATTTTAAATATTCTACGACAAATATACGTATTTGAATATTGTATAATAATGTTGAATCCATAAGACACAATGGTCTTACAGATTCTTTGCCTTAGAATCTAAACTATTTCGGACAGAGGCCTGAAATATTGCGTAAGTCTTTTCTACTTAAAGTACTAACTAAAAAATAATTTTGAAAAATTTTATTATTAAAGGCCACACATTGAGAATTGTATCATTGATTCAAAAACCAAAGTAAAGCAAAAATAAAAACACACAGACCTGATAAGTTAGATATCCTTTTTCTTTGTAATATAAGCCCCCATTGAAAAATAATTATGTAAAGTTCTCTTACTAAAGGCCAAACATTATGAATTTGATAACTGATTTAGAAGACAACGTAGAGCTAATAGTATACTATAAACGGCAAAGACTTGAAATTTTATCATAATGTAAGTAGATGCCAAGACAGAACTTTGAAAAAGAATTATTTTTAATGCAAAAAATATAACGTTTTCAAAAAAAATATCCATTCCATAAGAAATACAGAGGTATCCCTGATTCACTGGTCTAAGAATTACCGCAGAGACGAAACTATAAAAGCTAGACACTTGAATTCATTGTTCGTTAAGATCATAACGCAAGTGGGGTATAGGAAAGGATTTTGCAAAGTTTGGAAATTAAAGAGTGAATAATGGATGTTTTATTGGCAAAATGGACCACGTAGGCTAACTGGAACGCATTTGTTCATTTTGAATGTTAAAATCGAACGATATTTACTGGAATTATAATTTAATAATTGGAGTTTAATTATTAAAAATAATTAGAAAATAATTTCAGTAAATACTGCTTAGTTTTTACAATTCAAAATTTGTTTCTAGTTTTCACAAAAATATGACGATGATCAAAAGGAGAAAATAATTGTTTTAAATTAGAAATAAATTTTTAATGTAAGTTTCTAAACTGGAAATTAAGAATCTTGTTTCGGCCTTATATAGGTACCACGGTAGCAGGAACCTTAAGGGATCTTATAAAAATAAAATTAATGAACCGAATGGCTATCAGAGCGGTCCCTAACGGCTATAGGCCTACCTCTAAAAACACTTTTACCAAAATAAATGATATTTTATTAGGTCAGTTGAAGGCAAGACTGTCTCTGCCTCTTCTGACAGACCATCCTGCTCCATAAACACTACTCCAGTTGTACATGATACTAACGACTTCTGCAGGTCTAACTCAGGTGAAGATGGGGCACATCTAGCACCAACGGAGTTACTAATTTTGTTTTGCATGTCCATTTCAGTTTCGAGTAGCCAACAGAAGAAGCGCATGTTACTCGCAATAGGTATTTGTAAGGTAATATCCCTCCTTGTTCCTTAGCTTTAGGATTTCTACATGATCTATCGCCGAGTATTTCTTGGCAGGGTTTCTTTCTTGCCAGGGGTTTTCATTCCGTTTTTTGCGCGACACTTACCGTACTGTTTCATTTCATTATTTCATGATTCTTCATGGAAAGAGCTTATTAGCTTGGTACATATGCAATCAATCCTGATTCCTTCACGCGCGATTAAGCTACTAGCACCATAAAAGACGGAGGCAGTTCACCAGAGAATGGCTGCCACGAGGGCTGGGCGGGTTCTAAGGGCCAGGCCCGGGAGCCCAATGGGGAAAAATAATAATAATTTGAGGAACAAAAACTGGAATATAGATTCGTTGAAACAGTGTTATGATTAGGCGGGCAGTGCAGTGCCCTGCAGAATTCTCGAACTCGCCAGATTCTCCCTGAAATCACCTCATAAACTTCAATTGTAAGAAGGCGACCTTGTACCTGCGCTTCGAAACAAAGTAACTAACAGTAAAAATCATTACTGGCAAATGGCAAAGGAACGTTTTTGTTCCCCGAAAAGCAATGGTAGCTTCGGATTATACATTTCGCTAGAAACGCGTGATATTTCCTATATATATGCTTTGCACATACAAATAATAAATCACAATGAGAGATTTCAAAGTTTGAAAGGATAACTTTAAAAGAAAGCAGTTTTTCATGACCAGTTTTATGTAGCCAGTTCTAGAATGAGTTCACCTTCAGGTTTATTTAGTTTGACACAGAATGGGAGAGCAAACTTTGTGGTTTATAGGCCTTTAGAAGTTTTTCGATAATTCTGCAATATCTTTTCATTATTCTAGGTCAATTAAAACTACAAGTTTCGGTAGCTTGAAGTAAATTTAAATTGTCAACAGAAATAGAGCAAGTAAAGCTATTTTTATTAAGTGACGAGAGTTGTAGTTGTTTCATCAATGTATTTAAAATGTTTTGTCTTATAAAAATAACTCATATTTCGCTTTAAGATATATTCAAAGGGGGTCACGATGTGCGTAGTAGAGAATTCGTTGCACCTTAACCGGCGAAAGTAACTGCGTGCTATTAAAAATAGTTTTAAAGTGAAAGAAATACCAGTGTCTAGACTATCGAGTGTGGTTAATAAGTATAAAAATAGAGATAATTTGCTAACGTGCTCTTGTGTGTTTAACTAAACGAATACTTGGTCTCCAAACTGATTATATGTACTCGCCACACGCTATTGTGGCATTCTAATTAACTTTTTAAAAGAGCGAATTCAAAACTAAACAGGTAATACGAAATAGAAATTTTAACTCAATTCCTACTTGATCCTACAAAGAAAAAAATTTATTTTAGTCAGATTTTATTAAAAAATTACAAATAATATAAATAAAGTAACATGACCTAGGCGTCAAACAGCTGTTCTACCACATAAGTTATAACATAAAATCAGCTATTTTATGAAATCATATGTTATCACTTATTTTGAGCCAAATGGGACGAAATAACTATATTGAATACCTAGCCCCTTTTGTGGAAGGGGTTTCTCCCATATAAAAATAAAATGATTTAATTAATGAAGATCAGGTGATCATACATACTGGCGCGCGCACACACACACACACACACACACACACACACACACACACACACACACACACACACACACACACACACACACACACACACACACACACACACACACACACACATACACACACACACACATACACATACACACATACACACACACACACACACACACACACACACACACACACACACACACACACACACACACACACACACACACACACACACACACACACACACATACACACACACACACACACACACACATATATATATATATATATATATATATATATATATATTAAATATGGTGATATGTTTTCTTGTAATTTAGTTAATACATTAAAAATATTTCTAAACAAGAATACTTTTAATGAATATTATAATTAGATAATTATGATAATTAATTATGATAATTAGATTTTTATTAGATAATTATTTTCCTGAAGATGCTGGTACTATTTTATCGGCGAAAAGCTTTGAATAAATATATTCATTAAAAGTATTCTTGTTTTTGAAATATTTTTAAGTTGTTAATTTTATATATATATATATATATATATATATAAATATATATATATATATATATATATATATATATATATATATATATAGGGAGAGTACAAACTTAAAAAGTGAATTGAAAAAAAATAAAGATAAGGTTTGTTAATAAAACTGATAAGGTTCTGACAAGGTCACTGCGGTTTGTATTTCCGTTGTTTTAAATTCATTTCTGCAACGAATGCACTGGAAAACCGTTAAACCTACCCCCCTCGGAAACGCCTAAGCATGCCGCCATCCTAGATGTGTGGATGTACAATATGACGAGGGCATCAAAACATTTAAACACTTCCGGGACGGTAATAGTTTTATAACAATTTGTGTTCATCCGAAGTGATTATTTCAATACGCCCGTCATGCCACCGATAGGCCTAATTGTATTGTACATCTGCACGATCTCGCACCTGGAGATGGCAGCGCTATGGGCGCTTTACGAACTACTCGTTTGATCTGAACAACAAAGTTATAGGTCGGACGAACATCCAATTCCAACAGACCACAGCCCGGTCTTGCATTCGGGACCGAGGATGCCGAACTTATCGACTTTTTGAATTGGTACTTGGATTATACTACCCAGCACAGCCAAGACGGTACAGTTCGATGCTTGTATCTCTGAAAATATCTCAAAGTACTTACCAACGCAAGTACTTACCAATACTAAAATTTGAACTCACGAGCAAACATAAAAATTCAATAATATTACTAACAAACTAACAATAACTAACCCTTTTCTCATAAGAGTTGCAATGACGCAGTCAACATCAGTACAAGTAGACACATTATAAACTATAAGCGTTTAGTTATATAACTATTTCTTGTAATTTTATAACTAATTATTTATAGTTTACAATGTTTGTACTGAGGATGATAACTGTGGCATTTAAACGCACATCTGAAAATAAAGGATATTTTAAACAGATATAACTAACTTACGTATAAAATTTCTTACATGTATTCATCTTTATTTAAATTAAATAAATTTACTAATCTAAACAAACATCTTAATTCATAGGATGAACAAGTAATAATGTACAAACAAAAAAGGAAATTCCTACTTAGGTTAGCAAAAGAGAATTTTATTTCAGTTACTGATTAAAAACAATAACAATTATTAATATACATAAACTAACCATAACCTATGCGTAAAACAGCTGTTCTGCCACATAAACTATAACATAAAATCAGCTGTTATATGAAATCATGTTATCACTTATTTTAAGCAAAATGAAACGAAATAGCTTTACCTTGCAATGGGAAGGTAATTGCATACCTTGCCACTTTTCATCTGACCCTGTTGTTCATAATTGACAATACAGTAGAGCGTTAATAACCCGAACTTCAAAAATACGGAAAATCGAAAACCGGAACGCCTCCTCTAACACTCCGTTACATGCGCCGCGGATAATACTTGCTCTTTTATTAAATTATAGTATTGCTAAACATACTTATATATTTAAGTAAAACCCGAGGACATCTTCCCTTTACCCACACGCACCAGAAAAACCCAATTCAGTTGATCTTGAAACGATAGTCAACCAACATAGACAGTTTAGATTGGTTTTGGTGAAGAATCCCTCCCATGCGTGTAGCTGTCTAATTCTTTATGTTAAAAAACTTACTTTTTGATTTATTGAAAGCGTGGAATAAACTTTGGCCACAAAGTGAACAATCAGATGCTGACACTGATGGAAATCAGTCTGAAGTGTTTGAGATTGTGAGAGAGGAAGTCTAGTTTATGAAAGTCGGTTCCAGGCTTTCAAGAATGCGACGAAGCTGACGCTGTGGAATGGTTGGATCTCGATAAAAATGTGTTGGGCTACGAAATACTGGATGATAACGACATCGTATCTTCAATGCAAGAGCCAAAAAATCAAGAATGCAGGGACAGCGAAGAAGAAGCCGCAGCAGACGACGCCTTCACATTCTGAAGCTTTTACATCGTTAGAGTAAATGATGTCTTGGTACGAAGCGCAACCCGAACGCATTCAAGCTGAGTTCCTGCCACTTAAGCGAATGAAGGATTTGGCCGGCAGAAAACGAATTTCGAAACTCACACAACCCAAAATTAGCAAGTTTTTCATATAATACATTGTAGAGATTTCGTACAGTTGCGTTTATTTTTTTTGTTTATTTGTAAATATGCAGTGAATTGTTTTTGTAAAATAACTACATTCTTCTAGATTTAAAGATACAATAGTTATATAAATATGTAAGTATATTAAGTGTTTATTCAAGTCATTTATCTTGACATTTTTAGTGTAGAGGAATTTCTAGGTATGTTCGCAAATCCGAACAAATCGTAAATCCGAACCCTGCCCAGTCTCAATTAGTTCGGATTTTCGACGCTCTACTGTATATCAGTAACTGACCGGGAAGCTCGCTCGGACTTGATTTCATCCAAACAGACGAACATAGAAAATTCAAAACAGTTTTGTTCTGGATGAGTAAAAGCTTGAAAAACCTCTCAGGTAATGCAATTAGAAATTTGATCTCTAGAACTGAAGTTGTATTCGTTCAGAACACAGATCCCAACACTTGTGAGGGGATGAGTTCATAACAACACTTTTATTAAATGTATGTGTTCCCTCATTAAGCCAACATACCTTAGCGACATCTAGTAGAGAAAAGGTGACTTAGGTAAATTTAGAGTGACACTATTAGAGTATCTCTGTGTAGACTGAGTGTACACTCAAACCTGATGATCCTGGCATAGCTCATTCTATTGACAGCTGTAATTTGTAAAGGAACATCAACACAGTTACGGCCCGCATAGATATGACTCACCCATAATCAGTTGGGTGATCTAAATATTTAAATATGCTGGCAGCAGTAAACGAAGCCGACTCCAGGTGGCACGGGCACGAGCTAGTATCAGTCATTGCCCGAGCCTCCTCTAAAAGCAGTTCTGCACTGTGAGTCATCGTTTTAAATGGAAACACGCTTTTTGTTAATTACATTGTTATCAATGGTGTTTTAAACTGTTACGAGGTCTTTGGCCTTCACAAACGTGAACATTTTAAATCCCCGACCGCTTCTGTAGTAGTTTTAATGCTTACACTTTAACAACATAACAAAGAATTATATCATAAAAGATATTACCTAAGCATTACCTCAACAAAGCAATAAAAACATTTGATTGTTTTGTCTTGTTAAATTATACTTTTGTTTAATTACATATTTGCTTTCTTGTATACGTGACAAATACGTGTGAAATAAAAATAAAATAAATAAGAATCTATGACATTTTTTGGGCTGAATGAAAAGGGCCTGAATGGAGTATCATCAACCCTCAATGATATGTACCTGGAGAAAGTTCTGAAGACCTAGAGGAGAAGCTGCGAAGTCGTGCTGTATCAATGCAAGTGATTACACACTGACTTTCGCAAATGATAAGAATGTCTTAGAATACATGTTCAGGACTGTAATTAATTGCACAAGACTATATTAAATATAATTTTGTTTCATCGTCCATGTTCCGGCCATTCCCATTATCTTATGGTCTTTGCCAAGACATAAATTAAAGTAACATATACATACAACATACAACATAAAACAAGTAATAGTCATCATTAGTGTAAACAAACTCTTTAAAAATAAGGATAAATTATAATTTTAGTAAACAAAACAAAAAGGTTAGAATTTTACGGTAACAAATAGGGCGTGGACCTAATGGTATTGCGGGGAACCATGGTTCACATCCAAGACTGCCCACGTGATGTAACATGTACCATTGTTACCGTTTTATTATGTTAAGGTTGATTATTATCGCCCATCAAACATATGAAAATAATTATGAATTCAGATAAGGTTTAAATAAGGACCTAAAACTCCTAGTACTTTATGTGCTTCATACGTACAAATTCATAATTTTGTAATCCGGTATATCTGAAGTAACCCTACTCTCAGTCATGGGGACATTTACAGGGCAACACTTTCAGGAAGGATGATACACGGATGAATGTACCGAGACAGATGAGGCACAAGAATCCTGAGAGTTATGCGTGGGCAAGGATGCCTTACGAAACGCTCTTAACCCAGGTATGCTACAAGGTATTTTTTTCAATTCCTACTATTAGTTCTCTCTCTCTCTTTAATATATATATATATATATATATATATATATATATATATATATATATATATAGAGAGAGAGAGAGAGAGAGAGAGTATATAAAATATAAAATTTTATAGTATATAAATATTATATATATATATATATAAAATAAATTGAAAATATTTCAAAAACAAGAATACTTTTAATGAATATATTTATTCAAAGCTTTTCGCCGATAAAATAGTACCAGCATCTTCAGGAAAATAATTATCTAATAAAATATTTTTACAAAATTAAATCATATTCATTTTAAATCATAGATATGATTTAATTTTGTAAAAATATTTTATTAGATAATTATTTTCCTGAAGATGCTGGTACTATTTTACCGGCGAAAAGCTTTGAATAAATATATTCATTAAAAGTATTATTGTTTTTGAAATATTTTTAATTGATTAACTATATTATGAGAAAACATATCACCATATTTAATATATTATATTGCCTTACTAGGCTACTGGTGTTGTGAATATGTACTCTACAAAGGTTAGTTCTATTAGTAATCCATCTTTAACAAAAGATTTAAATTTATATCAGAAACGTAAAATTCAATTAATGAAAACTAATTGTAATATATTTTTTAACAAACAATGTATTATTAATAATATTGTTCCTAAATATGCACAAATTAATAGTAAAAATTAAAGTAATGTAGCACAAAAAACATGTAAACAAGCAGAAATTCTGTGGGTTAGAAGTGAAATCAAATTTTTATATTATAAACAAAATGTAATAACTTTTGAAATTTATAAATTACATTTAAAACTAGCATTTTTTATGGATAAAACAAAATGGGAAGAAAAATTTAATAAAATTAAATCTTTTTGTTTAAATATAGACAAAGAAAAATGAACACTCTAACCAAAAAACTAGATATATTAAAAATGAACAAAGATAAAAATAATGAAGTAATCATACAGCATCATAAGTTTCACCCCAATTTTGTTAATTTAACAAATACAAAATTCAGCCAAAATGAAATAAAAATTTTAGAAAATAATAATAAAGTCAACCTTAAAAAAGATATAAAAGAAATATTGATACAATAATAATAGATACTGAATTGGCGATCAATAAATTAAAAGTAGAGGAACGCGAATAAAAACATCACATGAAATAATAAAGTTAATTAAAAATAACAAAACTAATCATACACACATAAAACAATACTAGCAAATTCATCAAATTAAACAAAAATTACAAACTAATGTCTTATTATGACAAAAGCTGATAAAGAAGATATGATTTAATTTTGTAAAAATATTTTATTAGATAATTATTTTCCTGAAGATGCTGGTACTATTTTATCGGCGAAAAGCTTTGAATAAATATATTCATTAAAAGTATTCTTGTTTTTGAAATATTTTTAATTTATTAACTATATTACAAGAAAACATATCACCATATTTAATATATATATATATATATATATATATATATATATATATATATATATATATATATATATATATATATAATAACAATATGTGAACAAAGACTCTAAGGGGAGCTATAAATTAAGTTTGTAAAATTAAGAGAACAATGTACAAGGCCAAACTGGCAGTATTATTACTTTAGTATGCCATAAATTCCTCAAAAAAGGTTGTCAGTTTTGAGACACAATGGCACTCATAAAAAAACCTAGTACAGTTAAAAAGAAAGTCACTTTCAAAAAGGGTTTAGATTTGAAAAGCTACGTTAAAGGTTCAAATTAAGAAATACGACTAGGTCTAAACTAGGGATATATGGTTTAAAATGTTAGTCGTTAGGAAAAACGAAACAAGGGGAGACGTCCAGGAACGTTCGATGAGAGTAGCCGATTTATCAAGTTACCTTCAGTTCGTATTTATTATATTAAGTAAATCGTCGAAAGCAAAATGTTAAGTATCGACCTAAGTATTCAGTAAAGTCGTCGGATTAATTAACAAATTGAATATTAAGTAAATCATCGGAAATTGATTGTTTATTAGCAACCTACGCGTTGTTAATAAAATAAAATAAATCGTCGAGAAATTATTGTGGTTATAGGCCAATAGTGACGCAACGAACGGATGGAACTTCAGGACCACGAAGTACGAACAGGAGACCCTCCAATTTCAATAACTCTTGAAAATTAAACTTTTTTGTTGATTTGCCAATCACAAATTTTTCAGTTATTAATTCATCAAGGCAATATTCATTAATCAGAACTATAAAATATAAACTTTAAGCTTGAATTTCTCCAGTTGACTTGATATATTGACGAGTCGACTTTCGAGAGCTTTCATGGTATTATGTGACAACGGAGTCTCACAAGCCCATCCACTATAAGAATTTCCCAAGAATACCAATTCTAATGCTCGAAAATGAGAGCAATGCAATATACTGTAGCTCTCGAAAGTCGACTCGCAAATATTTCTTGTTGAAATTACATGAAGGTGTAAGTGTTAAATTAGAATTTGTATTAATAAATATTTGTCTCAAAATTTATAATTGGTAGTTACAAAATCTAATTAAAAGACATCTGTCTATCAACCAACCGGTAAAAGTTGATACCTAGACTCACAAATTTCCTAAATATGAAAAAACATTTGCTTCAAAGTTTAAAATTTCTAAAACGCCTTTCATTTATAACGCTAGTATTCATTCTCTTGTAATTTTACTTACACTACATTTCTTACAAATATATTCGTTACAACTTTTGTTTGTTGTTTACTGACCGAAGAACAAAACTCTTGTGTCGTACACAGTACAACATATGGTTTTTACTTCACACTGTTATGTAAGACTAAGAGGTTATTTCAGAAATACTTGAATTGAAACCAACTGGAGATTTCAGTCTTTAGTAAACCCGGCATACAATTTCGGATTTCATGAACTCTATTTCACTTCAAGATCGGAGGCTCCAGATCGCGTGCAAAATGAAATCCGCCAAACGGGCTTCCGACTAATCCAATAATCTAAAGTCAACGCCAGACCTCATTCATTGGTACCGAAGTCTAATGATAGGTTAGGCCACATCAGCTGGAAGGGGTCACCGAGGTATCATTAGTTTTCGATTTTCAATTTGCCCGTATAAAGGGTTGGTTGGGCAGCTGCGGTGAAAACAATTAGCCAGCGGTTTGTTCGCTTTGTTCAAACTTTACAACAAGCTGTAATTACTTCAAATTGTGGGATTTATTTTTGTAATTCGCGTGGTATTTAGAAAGCTACGTCCGACAAAAAACACCTGTCATTGTTTCCATAACACAAAAATAGGTTCAGTTTTAATTTTAATAAGTACTTATCCATTCCTATGAACTTATTTGCTTTCTTCGTCCACTTTCTGGAAGATTGGAACACTTTAGCCCTATTCAAATCACTATTAACTTACAAATAGTTCATGATGCAACAGAACAAAACATTGTTTTTGCAACGGAAATGGCCAATTTAAAAGACACTAACCCGGAAATAAAAAAGACTCAGGCAAGTGTTGCTGTTCTTTCCATTTGAATATTTAAACCTTTAAGGAATGTAAAACAAGAAGGTATTTATCTGTAAAACATTTATATGTTTAATTACTAATTACTATAAATATTGTTTTAAGGCTTTCAAGACCCCCTTTTTATTCTAACTCGGGTTTATCTAGAAAATACGATATTAACTAAACTAAATTAGTCTAGAGAATAAGGTACTGGGTGAAACAATTGTGTGATCTAGAAAGTATGGTATTGGATGAAAATTAACTTGATCTAGAGAGTACGGTGATGGATGAAAGGTAACTCAATCTTGAGAGTACGGTATTGGATGAAAGGTTACTTGATCTATAGAGAACTGTATTGGGAGAGAGTTAACTTGATCTAGAGAGTACGGTATCGGCTGGACACTAACCTAGCTGGTAACTTGATCTAGAGAGTACGGTTTTAGATGAAAGGTAACTCAATATTGAGAGTACGGTATTGGATGAAAGGTAACTCGATCTAGAGAGAACTGTTTTGGATGAGAGTTAACTTCATCTAGAGAGTACGGTATTGGCTGAAAGGTAACTTGATCTAGAGAGAACGGTATTAAATGAAAGGTAACTTGATCTAGATAGAACTGTATTCGATGAAAGAAAACTAGATCTAGAGAGAACTGTATTGGATTTGAGTTAACTTGATGTAGATGGTAAGATATTGGCTGAAAGGTAACTCAATCTTGAGAGTACGGTATTGGCTGAAAGGTAACTTGATCTAGAGAGAACGGTATTAAATGAAAGGTAACTTGATCTAGATAGAACTGTATTGGATGAAAGGTTACTTGATCTAGAGAGAACTGAATTGGGTGAGAGTTAACTTGATCTAGAGAGTACGGTATTGGCGAAAAGTTAATTTTATCTAGAGAGTACGGTAATGTGTGAACCAGAACTTGATCTAGAGCAGGGGTCGGCTGACTGTACAATAAGTTTTTGCGTACCACTATAACTCTGTAACGCATCTGCAATACATTTGATAAGCCTAACGACCGAAGTAAGCATCCTGACACACAGTTTATCAGAAGGAGGTGCAACAGATATATAATATAAAATTAAGACAATAATATTAACAAGCGCAATGCTGGCACGGTTTCAACTGCAACCCTCTCTCGGTCCTTCATTGTATAGTGAAAGTGGGGGTTGGCCTAGTGATAGAAACCTTGAAATGGAGTGAACACTTTGTTAAACCCTTGACATCAACATGCGTAGGGCTACACTTCCTGTAACACCCATTGTGCAATGGAAATACAATTACGGTACTGTATATAATATATATATATATATATATACACACACACACACAATAAGTCAACCAACTGGTAATTTGAGGGTGACTCAGTTTTAAAAAACGAGGGTAGGTAACGTCCGAGTCAAGTGCAAAGTACTGATTTCTTTTGCCAGACGGGAGATAAGGATGGGCTGGACTTTCTGGCAGCACAAGCCTGTTTCTTGTTCCCTCCATAACCCCCCCCCCAACTACAATAGCGATTAGTAAGGATTATTCACAAGTCGATTAGACTATTATCGATAGTGAAGCTGTTAAGTGGTGTGACTTTGTTAACATTGTATGTTTTTCATCTTTTCAATTTTCAAAAAAATTGAAGGTGAGTGCCGATTCGGAATTTTTATAGATCAGTGGACTTTTAACTATGCCGTGAAACAATAAAATAATAGAAAACATTTTTTTAATTTGTATCAAACATATTCGTAATAAAAGTATATTATTTAAAGCGGAGTTACGAGAGCCTGTATGCGGAAAAGATTTCTCATCTGGCGGTAAAGAATTTGACATCAGAACAGTATATTTTTTAAAAATTACATGAAAACCACGCCACATTGTGAGATAGTTATCATGTTGCCGAAATATTAGCTAAGGGAGATAAGTCCTACAATGACGGAGATTATGTTAAAACTTGTGTGATGCCTGTTGTAGGAGAAATGTATTCAGAGACGTTTATCCGTTGATACTGCTGTGTGCCAGTACTGTAACGAGAAGAATTAGAGACATTGGTGAAGGTCTTAAATACCACGTACACAATTTTACATCTTATTCTCTTGTCGTGGACGAGAGTGCTGATATTAGTGCTACAGCTCTGCTTCTCATTTTTGTAAGAGGACTTGACAGTATATTTGTCATAACTAAAGAGTGCCCCTTTATAGTCCTAAGTCTGGCGATTTGTTTGAAAAAGTTTGTAATACTGTCAAAAAATTGAATCTAGACTGAGCCAAATTAAAAAGCGTGACAAGTAATAGTGGACCGAATATGTTTGGGTGCAAAGGGGAACTTGTTAAAATTATGAAAAACTTGAAAAATAATCAAAGTTACATTCTATCCCCCCCACTCTGTTTTCATTGCGCCATTAATCAACAAACCCTTTGCAGTAGCCTATTCAAGCGAGACAGTGCTACTAATTTGTTTGTGATAACTGTGAATTTCATTAGAAGTTCTCGCCTTGATCAAGGAGTTATAGGAGTAGCTTCATAGCGAATATTCTGATTAAATTACCATTCTGAGGTATGCTGCTTTAGTAGCGGGAGTGTGCTAAAAAGATTTTCCAGTTTGCGTTCACAAATAGTTTCATTTCTTTTAGCAAAAGGTAAACCCTTAAAAGAGCTTTTATTCGACACGATTCATTTGAACGATCTGAACTCGAAAATACAAGGTTCTGGCAAACGTGTTATTGAGATGTATAACCGAACACGTTGAAACTCTTCAAAGAACGCATGAAAAACAAAAACTTTGCTCACTTTCCAGATTTACGATTCTTACAGAGGAACTTAAAGATAATCATTAGGACTTAAAAATGCGATAAAGCCATACATATCTTACAAAACCTGTTTTGTCACCAAAGTTTTGAAAATATTTCGAAGTCACATGGTTTGGTTTAATAACGAGGTATGATTATGTGAAGCCCAACATAAATGTTGTGCGGGTTAATCTCAACTGATCGAGAAGAATCGTTAAGGCATCGGTACGAAAAACGCTGAATTATTCAGTTCAAACGAAGACAAATCAATCTGTATAAAAAGAGGCGAGTCATATAAACATAGGTATTATTTTGACTAATTTAAAATATTAATAAAGCTATCAATATTAAAAACAACATTGAAAACATAGAAAATTGTCATAATTCGCTGTATAATGTAGTGATAAAACAATTTTTTGTGAATAACTCACGAATTCGGAAGCACTTGCTCTAATTTGCGCAAATTATCGGGATCTGACTGTAATAGCAATGCATTAAATAATAAAACATATAAGTAGCCCACAGAAGAGCTACGTTAAATATGTGGTGTCTCACAGATATATAAAGGTTGCCAACCTCTGATCTAGAGAGTACTATACTGAATGAAAATTAACTTGATCTAGAGAGTAAGGTTTTGACTGACCATTAACTAGATTCAGAGAGTACAGTATTGAATGAAAATTAACTTGATCTAGAGCAGGCATTCTCACTACGCGGCCCGCGGGCCGCATGCGGCCCTCGGGACGATTTTTTGCGGCCCTTAGACGGTTAGGATTGAAGTCAAAATATTTTATAACTTAAATAAATATTATATTTATTTACTGAGTGTTTTGAAAATCTGTCGTTGTTTTACTAAACTTAATTAATTACTCAAACTACTAAAGTTAAAAACCCCGCCCGCTGTATCTTTGCCTCGGGCTTTACTGACATTTAGCAAGCAATAGTATCGGCAACACCACAACGCAACGCAACTTAACGTGTGACGGTGGAGACGTGCAAAAGGTAAGAAAGAAGGCACTGCCATATGTTTGATATGTCGTGAAACTCCATTTCGCTTGGTAGAAAATCCATGGGCAATGAAACCAGCTAATGTAGCTCATCTTTCTGTTTTTGGATATGAAGGGATTTGAAAAATGAATTAATCGATCTTCAGAACGATACGGAACTCAAAAATATTTTTGAAGAAAAGATGAAGAATAAAGCTCACTATGAGTTTCGAGGGTTGTTGAAAAGGACAAATTTCCTAACTTACTTGAATGTGCTCAGAAAATATTGCGTGTTTTTTCATCTACTTATGTCTGTGAATCTACATTCAGTAAGCTGAAGTTTGTAAAAAACAAGTACAGATCTAGGCTAACAAGTGAGAATGTTGAGAACATTTTAAGAATTTCAGTTTCTTCCCAACCTGCCAACATAGATGCCATATTAGAGGACTGTGAAAGATTTCGCCCATCAACTTCAAAGAATTAACTAAGTAAAAAAAAAAGACATTTTCAAGCTTTTTTATGCGCAAAACAATATATTTATGTTGGCAATGTAATAAACGTGTTATAATCATATTGTTTGTCAGTTATTTAGTGCCTCTTGTACTTGCGGCCCTCAGGAAATTGTTATGCAAAATATTTGGCTCTCAAAGTATTCCTAGTGAGGACCCCTGATCTAGAGAGTAAGGTTTTGAATGACCATTAACTAGATTCAGAGAGTACGGTATTGAATGAAAATTAACTTGATCTAGAGAGTAAGGTTTTGACTGACCATTAACTAGATTCAGAGAGTACAGTATTGAATGAAAATTAACTTGATCTAGAGAGTAAGGTTTTGACTGACCATTAACTAGATTCAGAGAGTACAGTATTGAATGAAAATTAACTTGATCTAGAGAGTAAGGTTTTGAATGACCATTAACTAGATTCAGAGAGTACGGTATTGAATGAAAATTAACTTGATCTAGAGAGTAAGGTTTTGACTGACCATTAACTAGATTCTGAGAGTACAGTATTGAATGAAAATTAACTTGATCTGTAGGGTACGGAATGCTTGAATCTTAACCTGACTAGTACTAACTCAGAAATTATTTTATTGATCCTAGGTTGAACATTAACTAGACCCGAGGAGACTACGGCATAACCTCTAAATTAACATCATCTAGAGAGTAAAGTTTTGGCCAAATATTAACTTGACCTAAAGAGTAAGATTTAACTATACCATGTTCTAAAGAATACGGTATTGGCTGAAAGAGAGTACGGTTTTGGCTCAATATTAACTTGACCTAAAGAGTAAGATTTAACTATACCATGATCTAAAGAATACGGTATTGGCTGAATACTAACCTGATCTTGAGAGTTAGGTTTTGGCTCAATATTAACTTGACTTAGAGAGTAAGATTTGACAAAACATTACCATGATCTAAAGAGTACGGTATTGGCTGAAAGAGAGTACTGTTTTGGCTCAATATTAACTTGACCTAAAGAGTAAGATTTAACTATACCATGATCTAAAGAATACGGTATTGGCTGAACACTAACCTGATCTTGAGAGTTAGGTTTTGGCTCAATATTAACTTGACCTAAACAGTAAGATTTGACTAAACATTACCATGATCTAAAGAATACAGTATTGGGTGAAAGTTAAATTGATTTAGAGAGTAAGGCTTTGGCTGAACATTACGTCGTTTGTTATGGTAAAGGTAGGGTACGTCGTTTGGTAAACGTCGTTTGTTACGTCGTTGTAGAGGTAAGGTAGGGTACTCTCTGAACTTCAAATTGGTTTATTGGATCAACTTGAGTAACATTGGATGACGATTAAATTGGTCCAGAGAGTAGGTATTGGCTGAAAGGTAACATGATCTAGGGAGTAAATCTTTGGGAGAAGATTAACGTAATTTAGAGTGAGGTTTTTACTGAACATTAACTTCGTCTACAGAGTACGGTTTTGGCTGAGCATTATCTTGATCTAAACCTACATTTAATTTCACAATGCAGGCGACTGTCTCGAAGAGACAGTATAAACCACAGTTTACTACTGTCGATACTATTAAAATTTTAATTAAGTACAGATGAATTATGACAATATGAGACATTAAGAGGAGAATGATTTCTTTGGCAATATGTTTGCCTCGGTTTTCAGTTTAAACACATTCTTGATTTTATAATAATTCTTATACACCTTACAATCACCTTTATAAATATCAACAGTCACACATAACTAGGCTTAACGAATACTATATTTGTATAGCTTTAAAATTCCTCATAAAGTCTGGCAACTATCTAGGGTTAATGTACTCTACTGGGCATGTGTCGCCCGTTCACATACGAAATCATACACAATGCTTCCCAATAACGTTTACCGAACTCTTTAGAGTTGTCAAGATGTTAGAAGCGATAACTCGGACGTGTGGTGACAATAATGACGCAAACCTTATCCAGAAACCATCACTGCGCGTGCGCCAGGGCATGCGTGCAGAACAATTGCTGTGCTTTATCAACTCTACGCTTACATCTGCGTCAGCTGACATTGTGGCCGTTAACCGGTATTTTGTTTCCACTATGCTAAACCGAAACAGAAGTTAATAGCTGTGCATTCAAGTCGAGTAGGTCCTTGTACAAATCAAGTGCACAGATGTTGGTTCACTAAACACACGTATACATGACGTTTTAACTAACCCTATATTTACTACTCAAGTCAAGAACTGTTTAAATGCTATTTGTATGCTATAAGCTTAACTTGAGATTGCCAACTTTATATACCATTCTTTACAAGTAAATTTTTCAAGTTTAATTTCTATGAAGTTAGATATTAAAACATCAGAAATATAAAATAAAGTTTTTATGAGAATATAATTAGTTTTCTTGTTTAGAAATATGAAAATGTTATTGCTGTTTAGAATGTGTTTTCAATTCCTTCTATTAGTTCACACTTTCCTTATAAATTTATCTTGTTCAAATTTCATCGTTAAAAAATACTTTTTATTCATCCACTCAAGTTCAAATACATTTTTTTTAACTTGTAGTGGATGACACTTGGTGTTAATACAGTTTTTTTCAATATTAATTCATTAATTAAATTTAATAAACTAATAATGCAGCTTGAGGGTCGCGTCTTGGAGACAGATTACTTAATGAAAAGGGCCCTTCGGTTTAAAAGAGGACTCCAGGGCTCATGCTTCCGTAAGATGAAGTTCAAAATGAGTTAGAAAAAAAGAAGTGACAAACAGCTATAACTAAGTTTTTCAAGCCATCCTAAATTTTGCATACTGTACATAACTTAAACCAGTTATGTTGTTTTCCGATTCGTAAATTTCCCTTCAGAACCTAACCTCCAAATTTCTGTTCAAATAAGGTACAATTATCCGCGGTTTCACAGACCACGGTAACCTACCGGAACCTAAGGCCCGAGGATACGGTGGGAGGGATTAATATATATATATATATATATATATATATATATATATATATATAATACGTTTTCTTGTTTAATAATTTAAAACAACATAGGTTATTCAAATACAAGAATAATTATTAATTTATATCCAAAGCTTTTCGTCGGTAAACAGTACCAACTTCATCAGGAATGAAAATTACAATAACTACCGACTAAAAGCTTTGGATATAAATTAATAAATATTCTTGTATTTGAATAACCTATGTTGTTTTAATATATATATATATATATATATATATATATATATATATATATATATTGTATTGTATATATTGTATATATATATATATATATATATATATATATATATATATTGTTCAAAATTTCACTCATTAATTAAATACTTTTTATTCATTCAATCAAGTTCAATAAATTTTTTTTCTTGCATTTAATGGCAATTGATATTAATACATATTTTAATACACATATTAATTCGTTACCTAAATTAATTTAATACTGGATTAATTTTAATTTTATATGGTCACAAAAGGGGAAAGGTATGAAATATAATTATTTCTTCCCATTTGGCTTCATAAAACAGGTGATTTTATGTAACAGGTTAGTTCAATCATTATTAGCAATTATTAGCATTTCACTACTTGACATTACATGAAATCAGTTTAGAAATACTGTATCAAGATAAATGTTTTCTTAGAATTTAATTTCCTGTAAGGATATTTATAAACGTTTTTGCAAAAGATTAATCATTTAACCTTTGATTGAACCTAAGAATATTTAGGTTAAATATTAATGGGATATTTGTAATAGTGAACCTACGTACAATCTTACAACCAGCTCCATTATTTATATATGTCGCCCGTAGCCGCTTGAACGTTCAACGCCCCCTCCCTGCCTAGTGCCTGTATCACTAATTATTTCTGAAATTCCACAGAACAATTAATAAATCCCACTGTATAAAATTGTTAGAATAGAAAACCCTTAGCACTCCCTACTCATGCAACCGTCTTTTATCCTATCCCAACCAAGTTAAAACTCGGGACCAATAAATGCTTGGTCACTCATGACAGTAGAGGCTCTAGAGGTTGCAGGGCCCTAGCCGATTAGTTAATGCGAGGCCCTAGTGCTGGGGGCAAAGGGTATGTAACACCCCTCTCTCAAAGACCGTCCGGAGGAACTGGTAGTTTGGAAATTTTTGTATTATTATTTTACGCTGCTTCAGGGTTTTACGTAAATTCTCAAAATGAATCCATTCAGTCTAGAACATGGCATTGTCTGTTAATGTGGGGATTTATAAGTTGCTGTTTCTTGAGGCAAACACTCCTTAAGCACGAAATAAAAGAATATTGAAAAACCCAATTAAAATGCACCGTTTAGTATGGAATTACTTTCAATGTATTACACAGACAGTTCAGCTAATGCCACAGACGATACTGTTGGTGAATTGTTAAAGTTAGCTGGGCCTTTTCATATACAATTGAAATATTTCGCTCATATTGTATGCCATAAACTAAACTAAAGTATATTTTATAAAACATTATTTTATTTTATTTTTGTTTTATTGTGGCTTGTTATCGCGACCTACGATAGGACCCCGTGCTCGCCGAGCTTATAAACCTCACCTCAGTATTATACACGATTTTTCTGTATTATGATTCTCAACTGTCTCCACACAAAGAATTTGCAAGGGAACCTCCTACTAGCCAGCACATCCGCTACCCCCACAACACCTACCTCTGCTCGTCTTAAATACCAACTAAAAATTAGGTCGGGTTGTACAAAACAAGTGATATAAACAAAACATTTTTAAAGTCATTTCCTACTTGGGTCTACAAAAACATTTTTTTATTGTAGTTCCTTTAATTAAATAGTTACAAATAATATAAACGAAGTAACATAATCTATACGTTAAAATGGCTCTTCTACCACATAACCTATAATATAAAATCAGTTATTTTATAAAATCATACGTTATCACTTATTTTCAGACTAATGTTGGAGAGTAACTATATTGCATACCTTGCCCCTTTTGTTAAAAGTTTTTTTCTAAACTAATAATTAATGAATTATTATTTGAAAAATTGTATTAACATCCAGTACAAGTTTTAAACAAATGTATTTGAACTTGAGTGGGTGAATAAAAGGTATTTTATTAATTATTGAAAATATGAACAAAATATGTAAAAGGAGAATGTGTAATAGAAGGAAATTGAAAAATCACTTGAAAAAATATGAACAGCCAGCTGTGCCCTGTACACTTCTGTTTTATATAAATGTTGACAAAAACGAAAATGTCTAGGTCCCAGCTCTGGCCCGTCAATGGTCTTCGTTCAGTTTTATTTCTTTTTCTAAACAAACCATACTTTTTCTAATAATGTATAGTCTAAGGGATTTAAATTCCACTTATAACACAGTAAACATGTCCGCCTGACAACAATGGTGAAATGCTGCTAATTAGTTGGCGGGTGGGGGATCTGTCAATCATGGCGGGCCAGATGTTGTTGGAAGCCAACTATCACAAACACGCAACGGCAGATGCTTTCCTTTATTTAGGTTCCGTATTGATTAAATTGGTGGCTATGAAGCGACGCCCATAACAATAAAATATCGCATTTCATTTATTCGTTCCGTTAAAACTAAGCCAATTTGCTGGTAATGCCTATCGCAAAAATTCTTCTTTCATACTTTAAACAATACAACGAAAATTTTAAAACATTTGGCTCTAATTTCGCCAAAATAAAAATCTTCAAAAATATGAATTTATGCATTTTTTGTTCAATAATTATACCTTTAATTGAGGAATACATTTAATAAAGACTAATATTTATTGTAATTAATAATAAAATAATGTGCGCAACAAAACATTTATTAGATATTTACTGAATACAATTGTTTTAAAGAAATTAATGTTTTAATTTTAAAAACTGGGTTAAAAATACATAACTTATTATTATTGTTTTTTTATATTGAATAACTTGTATTGATCAAAGTTTAAATATATTAATGAATTTATTAGCTGATCAAAACTTTTTAATAATAACCTTCCTCTTTAACTATGTTCAATAGATAATGGAACATAACCTACGTGTAAAACAACATAATCTATAACACAAAATCAGCTATTGTATGAAATTATGTTATCATTTAATTCACTTTGAGGCGACTCATAGCGTAACCTGATGGAAATTATACTGACGCGAAATTGTATTTTTATGCCCTCCAATACGTTTTTGTAGACGTTGCTACAGAAGTTTTCTCTTCAATAATTAAGGATGCACAATTAAGGGGGGCGTCTAGTATTCATTCACCCCTTCCCCAAAAGGAAACTCAAATCATAACATTTCTAAAAATTGAGTCTCAATAATAGGGTATAATAATTTATACTGGCGTTTGTGGTATTTAAAACGCAAAAAGACTTTGCGCTTCTGAAAAAAAAGAAATTTGACTAGAAAGGCACATTACTTTGATTGACAAACTCTTGATCTATTTATATTTTCCAAAATTTTTATTTTTGGGGCGTTAGCGATAGTTTTATAATTTTTTTCGTATACCTGATATCTTTCTGTGTCGCCCGGTATAATGTTTTCGCTTAAAACGAACAAGTGGAAACGGGAAATAAATACCGTAATTGTATGAAATGACTATACGTTTTACTGCAACATAATAACAAAGTATCCGGTTAGGTTAGATTTTATTATAAAAAAAACTCTTCGCGCACGTTTTGGCATTCATTCTTGGCCTTGTACGTAATTATATGTCAATGCAAGGCAAAATTGAAGAAATGTAGGTCACTCTTTCAATCCGGCAATAAGTTAGTTTATTACCATACCTATCTTCGCTAGATCTACTTGTATGTACTACTATAATTTGTAACTCTACTTATAATACTACTATAATTTCTAGCTCTAGTTGTAATTATACTATAATTTGTAGCTGTACTTGTAATACTACTATAATATAACTTGTACCTCTATTTGTAATACTACTATAGTTTGTAGCTCTACTTGTAATACTACTATAGTTTGTAACTCTGCTTATATTACTACTATAATTTCTAGCTCTACTTGTAATTCTACTATAATTGATAGCTCTACTTGTAATACTACTATAATATAACTTGTGGCTCTATTTGTAATTATACTATAATTTGTAGCTGTACTTGTAATACTACTATAATATAACTTGTACCTCTATTTGTAATACTACTATAGTTTGTAGCTCTACTTGTAATACTACTATAGTTTGTAACTCTGCTTATATTACTACTATAATTTTTAGCTCTACTTGTAATACTACTATAATTTGTAACTCTACTTATAATACTACTATAATTTCTAGCTCTAATTGTAATTATACTATAATTTGTAGCTGTACTTGTAATACTACTATAATATAACTTGTACCTCTATTTGTAATACTACTATAGTTTGTAGCTCTACTTGTAATACTACTATAGTTTGTAACTCTGCTTATATTACTACTATAGTTTCTAGCTCTACTTGTAATTCTACTATAATTCCTAGCTCTACTTGTAATACTACTATAATATAACTTGTGGCTCTATTTGTAATACTACTATAGTTTGTACCTCTACTTGTAATACTACTATAACTTGTAGCTCTACTTGTAATACTACTATAGTTTGTAGCTCTACTTGTAATACTACTATAATTTGTAGCTCTACTTGTAATACTACTATAGTTTGTAGGTCTACTTGTAATACTACTATAATTTGTAGCTCTACTTGTAATACTACTATAGTTTGTAGCTCTACTTGTAATACTACTATAGTTTGTAGCTCTACTTGTAATACTACTATAGTTTGTAGCTCTACTTGTAATACTACTATAGTTTGTAGCTCTACTTTTAATACTACTATAGTTTGTAACTCTACTTGTAATACTACTATAACTTGTAGCTCTACTTGTAATACTACTATAGTTTGTAGTTCTACTTGTAATACTACTATAATTTGTAGCTCTACTTGTAATACTACTAGAGTTTGTAGCTCTACTTGTAATACTACTATAATTTGTAGCTCTACTTGTAATACTACTATAATTTGTAGCTCTACTTGTAATACTACTATAATTTGTAGCTCTACTTGTAATACTACTATAATATAACTTGTGGCTCTATTTGTAATACTACTATAGTTTGTAGCTCTACTTGTAATACTACTATAGTTTGTAGCTCTACTTTTAATACTACTATAGTTTGTAGCTCTACTTTTAATACTACTATAGTTTGTAACTCTACTTGTAATACTACTATAACTTGTAGCTCTACTTGTAATACTACTATAGTTTGTAGTTCTACTTGTAATACTACTATAATTTGTAGCTCTACTTGTAATACTACTAGAGTTTGTAGCTCTACTTGTAATACTACTATAATTTGTAGCTCTACTTGTAATACTACTATAATTTGTAGCTCTACTTGTAATACTACTATAACTTGTAGCTCTACTTGTAATACTACTATAGTTTGTAGTTCTACTTGTAATACTACTATAATTTGTAGCTCTACTTGTAATACTACTATAATTTGTAGCTCTACTTGTAATACTACTATAGTTTGTAGCTCTACTTGTTATACTACTATATTTTGTAGCTCTACTTGTAATACTACTATAATTTGTAGCTCTACTTGTAATACTACTATAATTTGTAGCTCTACTTGTAATACTAATATAATTTCTAGCTCTACTTGTAATACTACTATAGTATCTAGCTCTACTTGTAATACTACTATAGTATGTAGCTCTGCTTGTAATACTACTATAATTTTTACCTCTACTTGCAATACTACTATAATTTGTAGTTCTACTTATAATACAACTATAATTTCTAGCTCTACTTCTAATACTACTATAATTTATAGCTCTACTTGTAATACTACTATAATTTCTAGCTCGACTTGTAATACTACTATAATTTCTAGCTCTACTTGTAATACTACTATAGTTTGTAGCTCTACTTGTAATACTACTATAATTTGTAGCTCTACTTGTAATACAAGATAACGCGGGGTAATTCCTAAGAAAAATCCAAAAAAAGTGACGTTTTTTTGTACGACAATAATAAATCAAGCTTTATCCACTAATCCCTTTCATCTTGTTTAAAATAAATTTTTAAGTAGCATCCCCTGCAGTTCATAAATGAAATAATCTGGAGCTGTTGCAATCTTGGTTAGTATTACTATTAGCAATAAAATGTGATGCAATGGCGGTTTCAGGTATGGAAGAACCAGGCGACCGATCGGGCCCCGTATCAATGATTTGCATTTACCGAATTTTCTTTATTTTTTAACGCCAATGAACTTAATACATCAATTTAAAGTGACAGTCGACACTCCTTGTAAGTGTACTCAACATGATTATTTCGTTATTCATGTTTTCCTCCTTACCTTTATTGTTGTATTACGTAATAGCCTACTGTGTGTAGTGTTTTATCTTCAAGATTCTCTTTATGTACTTGACTATAGATAACTAGATATACCGCCAATATTTGTATATATATATATATATATATATATATATATATATATACAAATATATAATTAATAAATTAAATATAATAATAAATATATTATATATATAATAATAAATATATTATATACATACATATATATATATACAGAGATAGATTTCATAAGTAGGCCTATATAAATACACATATTATATACCACCAATAACTAGATAAATAACTAAGAAAGTGCAACCTTTCCATCCTAGTGTTGTCACATTAGACATTACATGTTTGGTATAACGTGAAGCCGCGTAAAATTTGCGTTTTGAGTATATAATTTTCAAACACCTTCACAAGGTACTTGCCCCGGCAAGGTCTAGGTTTATTGCGAGGGTACGTATGTTAGTGGATATAATTTTTTTTTCTACCGTAAGTAGAATTACGGTATTTTTTTCTCATAGACCTAAGTCTGGCAGTTGGAAGCGTGACAAATAATGTGCCCTGGAAGGCAATCATATGGACAAAATTACATTATTTCAGTGATATGTAATACATTTTTTCTATTATTCTAGGAAATAAATTTGAACTTTTTACAACTACATAAACCTATTGAAACTTTTAAGCTTATTAATACTATATTATTATATAAGTATATATATATATATTAGCAAATTATTATTTGCTGACGCTTTTCGGAAATCCTCCATCTGTCAGTGCAATAAAATGATTAATCTATTAATGTGACAAACCTGTATAGCCTACGTAAAAATATGTAATCTGTGTTGTATTTAGGGACATCGTTTTAAAAACACGGGAGGACATTCTACGTTTGTAATCTCCTTCACCAAAGCGACCCCAAAGGCTGAATTTTTTTCCAGTCTTGGCATCGTAAAATATAGGTATTTTTCACTTTAAACTTTAAAAAGTGTGAAGTGCGGTGTTATGCATGTGTTAACTCCAAAATGTATTAGCTCTTGCATTTTAAAAACCCTAAATCATTAATACTCTCTCTCTTTCTGTTCAGATTATTTCTAATCTTCAACCACTCTCTTCAAGTACTCAAAGTTTCCGAACTCCGATAACTAAGCAAAATCTAATCAATCAAGACTTCTCGACATAAAAGGTCAATTGGTTTGTTAGATTATACAGTAGGAAAACAATACATTGTGTGTAGGCTCTACCTCACACTTATGATTGTGAGTAAGCCATCAAAAGGTAAAGTATAAGTATTACCCAACGTACTAAAAGTACAAGGTTGTGAAAAGGCTACCAAATTTGTAAGTAGGCCCTACCCATTGTGCAAGATTGTGGAAAAGGTATAAAATGGGTGTGTAGGCCCTTTTTGACGAATTTCCAAAGGGTAAGAAGCCCAACTAAAAGTTAAAACTTTATTTACATCATTATGTCTAATTATAACTTTGTGCACAGTGCTTGGGTACCATATCTTTTTTTATCCATTTCTCTATTTCTATTTTTTTATTTTGGGAACACATCAAAAGAGGAATTAAATTCCATTTACCTTACTTAAATTCTATTTTCAAAAATTGTTGAATCTCACTTAATAATGTAAGTAATAAATTCAAGAGAATGTTATCATTAAGTACTTACTATGTAATTCCTTTTATATGAAACTAATTCGGTGCTCCCAATACACTTTATGAGAGCAGATTGTACCAACAAGGTACAATGCAATAGTTCAGGTATAGGCTTGATACAGTAAAGTCATGTGGAATGAGGTGAAGCCTGAAATGTAGAGTGAGGAGCAGTAGCCTGTTGTTGGAACGTGTTCTAAGAGGATTCGTATAGTCATATACGTATTCAAGAAGCATTCTGAAAAAGTTACAATAGCATTTAGTTTCACAGCGTATGTTTAAATATACGCATCATCATATGTTTATTTTCTAGAACACTATTTCCCGCTGTAGAATAATTTAATTCACCCTCTGTGCTAGCTTTACACTCCCCACTTGAGCTTTACTTCGGTGAGGATATCCTGAATACACGAAACGCAATTCACTAAATAATTTCAATAGTGTAACTGTTTGATATATCACAACCGACAACCTGCTTGACAATCTGCTATCAGTGTAGCATACACTTGTGTATGCATACATGTGTAGCATACAACTTCTTATTTTTATAAAAAGTAAGTACTATTGTGCTAGCATCCCCCCGAAATATGCTTAGCAAAGGATTAAACAAACCACATAAGCCCGAACGTTTATGGCTTGGATAAGGCTTCCTCGTCCCTAGATGAAAGTTGAAAGACGAGTCGGAATAACTGTAACGGTTGCTTTGGAACTGTCACTTAAATCTTGTACCCGTTACAATAAGATTTGATATTCCAAACTTGTAACCATGTTTATCTCACCAGTAACCATTTGGGACAACTTTAATAATATCACCCGGCGAAATAACGTACTGTCTCTCTCCAAAAGGGCTTAAAGGTCATTGTTGATAATACGTAATTATTAGCCTAAACACACAACTATTGAAGACAATACCAATCAATAGTAAAAATGTCTTGGGCAGAATAGGAACTAGAAACATTATGATACTATCTACGATATTTACTTCATATTGTAACGGGCAATGCCCCACCCGTGAGTGATGGCACGCGGCTTGAGAAGTTTACAAGTCCTTTCGTGTATTAGCGGATATAACAGCTACACCGCCTAGAATCTTCTAGAAGTAAAGTAGATAGAAGTTGCAAGAAATTACTGAAAGCGCCAAATTGACATATAAAGGATTTGTTATGCATGAAGAATCAGTGTTTACAATGTTAGTCCTTAACATTGTTTGAACGCTTGTATAAATGTTAATTGTGTATAAATAATACTGACCATAAAAGTATTTGAATGAATAAATAGTTATTTAGTCTAAATTGCCTTATAATTTATTGAACCCCTGTAAGAACGGACCAATATCATAAACTATTTACAATGTAACAATGTTTTACTAATTTTTAAACAAAACATGAAACTAATTTACTGACAAACTTGAAACATGTAAAATTATTATTTAACACCTTAATTAGATACAATATAGTAGCCTATTATGATTTATGTGTAGGAGCTTTTTAACAGCGAATTCCTTGATTAGGTTGTTACTCGAAGTTTTCAATAAAAATCATTTATAAATTATTACTTCTCTTATAACATTATAAAGAGAAGACTTAAGAGAGAGTCTTGTCTCTTCTACTTTTAGAATATATCTTACTTACACCAAGGAAGGTAATGTACCCAGCACTACTCATCAACTACCCATTACTACCCTATGTACTCATGTGGGCCTAGGGGCTAAAAAGCACACGGTAATGTTTTGGCACTACCGGAGATTGAACCACAACCTTTAAGTTACTTCTTGAGTGCTCTACCTACCATACAACCCAGCTAACTAACTATTCTCCCTATACAGTCTATTTATAGTAAAAACAAATATAACATAATCCCTCGGTGGTTCCTAGAGAGTTTTGAAAACCCGTATAGCGCTTTTCGTAATAGGTATCAGTTAGTTTTACTATTATCGCCTGCAGGATCGACTAGAGTGGTACTTCAGTCCTTGAAATGAGATGAGGATCGATCATGGCATCAAGTGAGTAAGGTCCCATTCATGAAATATTATCTATCGTTGCCATAAGTAGGTGTCTATCTGTTGCAATTTCATGTATGAGAAAAGAGTGATTTGTTCTCGATCATACGTAGAGCTGTTTCTATCTTATTTTCTTGACGTCATCACTGGTTATCCGAATACGATATTCTACTTCAGGTTTACCAGGTAAAACAATTTCTTATGCCCATTTCAGGTTCACCTCCAAGCAATAGGAGAGTTTTTTGAGCCTTGAAAACTCTTGAAATTAAGTCTACCTCCAACAACGTAAACATTTGTGAACACATAACGATTCCACAAGAATCCTACCTAATGATGTACATTATACACTTTCCAACAAAACGTTCTTGTATCGGGTTACGTCCATCTAGACGTCACAACACTAATATATTCCTCATTTCACGTAAAGCCTCACGTTTGACCGGAAGTAGGGAGACCGGGCAGATGAGAGCGCTGGTTCCGCTGTTTAATATTTCTATCGGCGTGGAATATTCATGCGCCCATAGAGTGTGTATCCTATCTATGAATAATTCCGACGAATCTACCATCGGCGGGGCTTCTTTCCTGCTCATCATTGGCGCGTGCCACCCCTCCCTACCTCAATATGACGCTATCTACGAGGATCTTGCTACCTCTGGTTGCAGTCAGTGACTATGTAACAATTACAATTCGGTTTCAACTAGCCAAGTAAAGTACACTAAGCCCAAGGAATCAATTCGGTTTTGTGGTTACAATTGATTGAAAAACATAATACATAAAAACTAAATAAAACCTTATCCAAATTAGGTTTTTCAATTCTTTCTATTAGTCCACACTCTTCTTGTTCAAAATTACAATCGTTAAAACAATACTTTCTATTCATCAAATTCAAGTTTAAGTACATTTTTCAAAACTTGTAGTGGATGATACTTGATGTTAAAACAGTATTTTTTAAAAATATTAATTCATCAATTAAATTTAATAATGAATTAATTTTAGTGTTCATAGAAGAAAACCTTTTCACAAAAGAGGCAAGGTATGCAATATAGTTATTTCGTCCCATTTGGTTTAAAATAAGTGACAACACATGATTTCATAAAACAGTTGATTTTATGTTATATATAATGTGGTAGAACAACTGTTTTAACACATAGGTTAGGTTACGTTATTTGTATTAATTGTAACTATTTAATAGGAAATAATTAAAATGAATTTTTTGTTGTTGACCAAAGTAGGAATTTACTTAAACAAGTTTTTGTTGCATTAAAGAGATCGGCCTGTATGACTATTATAGCCTACGAAGGATGGGAACATAGTTAGGATTAAGTAGGAACGTAAACGTCCTTGGTACAGGGTATATGGAAGATGCTGTGACATCACGGTGCAGGTTAGCGGATCTACTCTCTACGAGGGTCATAAAGAAGTGTGTACCCGATGTACTCTTAAAATATTTTAATAATAACATTAAAGCAGGACTACAAAATCCATGATTTTATCCCGGGGTCTGGGACAGTTAGTCCCTACTATATTGAACACAATCTGAAAACAATTCGCTACAGTCTAAGTGAATGTACGTTCTGTGGTTCCGATAGGTTTATCTTTGGGAGACCAGAAGTAATTTTTTATTAAAAAAAAATTCATAAAAACTAAATAAAACCTCATCCAAATTAGGGTTTTCAATTCTTTCTATTAGTACACACTCTTCTTATATATATATATATATATATATATATATATATATCTTGTTCAAAATTACAATCGTTAAAACAATACTTTCTATTCATCAAATTCAAGTTTAAGTACATTTTTCAAAACTTGTAGTGGATGATACTTGATGTTAAAACAGTTTTTTTTTTAAATATCAATTCATCAATTAAATTTAATAATGAATTAATTTTAGTGTTCATGGGAGAAAACCCCAAAAAAATTACTTAAATTTCTTACTCAAGCTATTTTAAATTCCGAAAGTCATTAACTGGTTTATTAATAAAGTACTTTATTTCGTAATTGAATACCAAGTGTATATTTAAAAGCTCTTGAAGAAAGGATAATAGAGTTGAGTTGAGTAAATCTCGGTACTTTTGCATTTAACGCAGGCTACCTATCCGCAGGCGAATATACCATAATTATTGTTGATTATGTTTTTTTTTTAAATAACCTAAAGGCAGTTATGAAGTTCGGGGAAGTGACGAAGGTACATTATAAACAAAGAAAACATAATTTAAAACCTCGCTGACCATATTGTGATTTCTTAAAAGTTTCGTTAAATATTGGAATATAAACATAACCTCACTTACAATAAAAATATTGGAAAGAACCCCAATACCACAAAATTAATAAAAAATAACAAATAAAACAAGTTACTTAAGATTAAACCCTTATGTACATTTCGATGACCATGACATCATTATCAGAGGGTCCTATTACAAAATACAATCTAGCACACAAGAAGTTACAAACTAGAATGATCTTGTAACTTTTTGTGTGCTAGATTGTATTTTGTAATAGGACCCTCTGATGATGATGACATGGTCATCGAAATGTACATAAGGGTTTATTCTTAAGTAACTTGTTTTAATTGTTATTTTTTATTAATTTTGTGGTATTTTGGTTCTTTCCAATATATTTATTGTAATATATTGTACCACTGTGCTCTTGATATTGTGTATAACCTCACTTGACAAACATAGGCTACTTCTCGAGGAATAAATTATAGAAAAATTACTATGTTTATCACACTACTATAAACCTTTATAAAAATACTGTTACAAATTATTTGGTAGGAAGTATCTGGATAATGTGTAAAAAAACATTTATTAGATGTTATTTAATACAAATTTGTTTAACAAATTCAATTATAATCTACGTGTTAAACGTCTGTTCTATAACATAACTTATAACACAAAATAAGCTTTTACATGAAATTATATCTTGTAAGAAATATCGTGTAAAGTATACGTTTCAGAAAAGCATGACCCGAAAGCAATGATTTAATCTCATGTTTTGTTCAACGCGCTTAAAGAAGTTATCACTTCAAAAAATTTAAAGGCAATTCCTACTTAAGTGAAAAAAAATTATTTTAGTTACTGTTTATTAAATAATTACAATAATTAGGCCTATAAATAAAATAGCACAACCTATGTGTTAAATCTGTTGTTCTACCTCATATCCTATAACATGAAATCAGCTGTTTTATGAAATCGTATGTTATTACTTATTTTAAGCCAAATTAAACGAAATAACTGTATTGCATACCTTGCTCCTTTTGTGAAAAGTTTTTCTCCCATATAAAACTTTAATTAATTAATTAAACATCAAGAATTACCCACTACAAGATTCAAAAAAATTATTTGAACTCGAATAGATGAATAAAAAGTATTTTATTAACGATTGCAAATTTGAAGAAGATATTTATAATAAGAGTGTGAACTAATAGAAGGAACTGAATAAATACTAATCTGTACCGTAAAAACATGCCTTAGATGAGACTCTACCTTCGTGTTCCGTGACGCGATGCAAAAACATAGCCTATACTAAAATTCACCGCTCGTCATTTCGCTTGGTAATGTTACCTTTTGTTCCTAAATGTTATTTCCTTTTACTAAATCCAGCCTAACTGGATAGTTTGTAGTAATATTTTCTAGCTGTAGACGGGTAATGCGAAAATTCCCAAAGCTCTGTGTAGGCAGAGTCCAGGTGAACAGAAAGGCACGGAGAATCAGTGTCTAGCCGTTATTAATAGGCTGAGTTCCCGTGTCCACATCTGCTCAATCCATGCTTTCCGCATGGAATCAGAAGTATTGTACTTTGCAGTATTTACAGTGACCACACGTTTCCGGTATACGGCTGATTAGTGGAAATTAATAGTATTTCCTGTACGTGCCAAGCCGGCTGTTTGACAGACCTACCTGTTCGTCTACATTCACTCTCTTTTTTCCTGTTTATTTCGAAATAACAGTGAGAGTGTTGAAGGATCTATGCGCGCATTACTTGAGCCACGTCCCGACTATCGCGGTTACGATTCCTTCCTTATTAACCTATCCTTCCAATCAGGGAAACATTTAACCGTTACTCTGCTGAAAAACAGATGGATTAAGACAAAGATATGAAGCTATCTCGATATCTTTCATAACACAAACATTAAATGAATTCTACGAATACCATGCGAATCCTGGGTCGACTCTGTGTCAAAAAGGCTATTTAAAGCAGAATTCTAGATATCGCAAAAATCCATGAACTTGTAGTTCATGCATTTTTTAGAGTGAAAATAGATGTACCTCGATATCTCTCATAAGACAAACATTAGATGAATTCTGCGAATACCATGCGAATCAATGGTCGATTCCGTGTCAAATAGGATATTTAAATAAGAATCCTATTTTTTGAAGAAATCGCAAAAATCCATGAACTATATATAGTTCATATATATATATATATATATATATATATATATATATATATATATATATATATATATATATCGATATCACTTTTATGTCATGCCATGCCTTATATGGCTCGTTAACCTCGAGTTGACTTTAGAGGCAACAAGTCTTTCAAGCCATCATCAGTGAGTACAACTACACTCCCTGACTCAAAGTTAGAATCTGTGTTCTTTTACTCACTCATGATGACAGTCATTAAAACGCCTATGAGAGATGAACAATTTATTGCGACTTGGAGTTAGATGTTACTTTAAGCGGAGCTCTGCGCTTTATACAGGGTTCAATTTGATGTGCATACTAACATTCTGCAAATAGGCAGCGATACTTCAATGATTACCTCAAGTATGTTTAAATAGATCTGTGAGGTAATAAAACTGAACTATAAGGTATCTGGGTATTAAGGATTTTGTCGTAAAAAACATTACCTTCCAAAGGTAAAGTAAACAACTTCTTCTTCTTCTTTCTTATCCCTAGGTCCTTAGACCAACTTCATGAGATCATATTCTTTTAGAAGTCTTATTACTTCTGCTGGTTCCTTGTAGATGAATTCCGGGGTAAGTCAAATGCATGACAAGATGTGGGCTGGTGAGGCTGGTTCTTGGTTGCATCTTGAACATGTTGGATTTATTTTCCGAAGGTCTGTGATTTTCATAGGTTTTGTATGGCTGCTTTTTAATCTTGCTAAAGATGTCTGTGAAATCTGTCAAGTTGACAGTTGATAAATGCACCGAGTTGGTGCTATTTGTACCATTCATGTTGCGGAGGTACAAAGAGCACGAACCTGGTGCATCTATCAACTGTCAACTTGACAGAATTTCACAGACATCTTTAGCAAGATTAAAAAAAGTAAACAACTACCGAGGTGAAATAATTGGCAACCATTTGCGCGTATACTGAGGGAATAACAACGAGGTAAATTATGGAAATTTATATTTGTGAGTGTGTGGGTGGGTGTGTGCGCGCGCGCGTATATGTATGTGTGTGTGTGTGTGTGTGTGTGTGTGCGCGCGCGCGTATGTGTTGTGCGTTATTATCGTAAATTTCATTTTACTTAATTACATTATTTGGATAGCATAAAAAAAGTTTATATAGTTAGGTTTTCCAAAAAAAAAAAGAATAAAATAATTCATAAGTAATTATAGCTTCTTAACAAAGTAAAAACTTTCAACTTACTTGTTGACGCGTTTCGAAACAATCGTTTCATTGACGAAGCCAACCTGTTACTAGAGTAATTACGTTTTCACTCAGTTACGCGATATTTACGTATGATTTATTGAGTGAATTAAGATGATTACAACAAACAACTAACCATAAAATAATTGGGTACTTATGTATTATACGTTATTTGAATAGGGTACGAATTGCCCACCCCCAATGCAATGCGTATAAAATGAATCAAAAACGTGTCCTAAATTATATTGATAATTATTATTTTAATGTTAATTTTATATACCTATATTGAAATACGAGGTGTGAAAATTAAGTAATGAAACTGATTATATAAATTCTTTTTATTCAAATAAAATGACAATTCTATATTGTCACCCTCAAAATAACTTCCTTCTGAAGCCACACAGCGCTGGAGACGGTTCTTTCACTCCTCATAGCAGTGCTGAAACTCTGATACTGGAATAGCTTTCAGCTGGTCGGTTACAGCCATTTGAATGTTTTCGATTGTCCCAAAATGAAATCCCTTGAGAAGAAATTTCAACTTCGGGAAGAGGAAAAAATCACATGGACTTAAGTCAGGCGAATATTGAGGCTGAGGAGCCACAGGAATGATTTTACTGGCCAAACACTCGATCTCTTTTTGGTCTTGCGAAAGGTTTTTTGGAACCATTTTTGCGCAGATTTTTCTCATCTCCCATTCATTAATCAAAATCTGATGAACGGTGGTGTGAGTCAAATTTAACTCTTCCCCGATCATTCTGACAGTCAACCGACGATCTGAACGCACAAGATCCCGGATGCTGTCGACATTTTCATGGGTTCTTGAAGATGAAGGCCTTCCGCTTCGTGGTTCATTTTCAATCAATTCTCTTCCTTCTGAAAATGCCTTAAACCACCGAAAAACCTGAGCTCTCGATAAAACACTATCTCCATAGGCTTTCTGAAGCTTAGCAAGAGTTGCCGTTGCACTGTGCCCAAGCCTGAAGCAACCTGATAGCACACCGTTGTTCGAAACTGATGTCACTCATTTTTAAAACGCACTAAAAAACCTTTCTCATAACAAAATTCACTACGTACAGTGCAATAACTCTAGCGTCTTCAAACTTGCACTGGACGTGTATCAGATGTTTATATTCCCTACTCCGCATGCGCAGCGTCTCCAGTATTGCCAGATCGAACACTAGAAAATCAGTCTCATTACTTAATTTACACACCTCGTATACCTATGAAGTATCCAGTCAGGGTAAATTTGGTTGTAATTTTATTGATTTAACCAAACAAATGTTCATACGTAAGGCTAAAATAAAGATCACGTTGCCGTCACCTGGCAAAAAGTATTACTCCGCGGAAGTAGACGTCTAATTACGTAATGTTGTATAAAATTAGAACCAAATCTATCGTAACTGGAGACTTTATAGGTATATTTAAATATACGTATACGTAGTAGGGCGCGCCATTGGTAAGCGGGCGTAGTATTTATTACTACTCACATTGAATTTATTACCCAAATTTAACTTAAAGAACTTTTGTGTAAAAGAAAATTGTTATGCATATGGCCTTGGGACATGTTTTATGTAGTTATTTTTGGAACCTGATAAGAAAAATCCCTCTACAATAATGGCCTCCGTATAATACGTAGGCCTAACTACACAAATTGTCTTATCGTAAGCTAACCGATCACTACGTTAGACTTTAGTAATACCTAAGTTATTCTCTCCATTTAACCAAAGCTAACTTAACTGGATATTTTTTGCTAGATATTAAAATATTTATATAATGACTGAATAGTATTAAAAAAGTGTTCTGTTGTACACAGAGATTTTCAGTTTATACAGTTTACACCTTGTAATTTAGGCCTATATTAATATTTCTTAAATGTCAACTAATATTTATGATCTACCTTTAAAATTTACTTTGTCATTGTTTATAATATATTTTTAATTAACATATATTAGCGAAAAAATCAAAGAATGTGATTGAATATTATAATAACAAATTAAAGACCAAGTAATTATTTCCCTTCTACACGTAATCTATATTTGCAAAATAAATTACTTGGAGATGCAGAAATTTTTCAGAGACACTAAAAATATTACTTTGATGGCGAAATTTGAAAAAAAAATTACAAAAATAACCTCACTTGAAAATACACGAAAAACGTTTTAAATTCACGATTTTTTTATAAAGCAGAACACTATGTTATATTCCATTAGAACATAACTATAAAGTATCCGGTGAGGTTAGATTCGGTTGAAAAAAATAATAAAATAAAATCGGCATGGAGGCCAACTTGACAAGTGAAGTAGCCTCCATTGTGGTATGCCGCATCTACGCATGGGACACGGAGACCGTGTTTAACCCTTTCAACTGTTTACTTCGTACATAAGTCAACATTTTTTTGTTAAAAAACCAAGTCTATTCTAACTGAATAGTTTGTAGCTGTATTTCCATGTATAACATATTGGCTGTGTTTATGAATAAAATTATTTTAAAACCTTTTGTGAAATTAGTTTTGTCTTTTCTCAAAATTTAAATCTTTGAGGTGTAGCCAGTAAATATTATTTTTTTGTGTTTCTGAAGACGTTCTGCACAGCCAGGTAGGCCAATAATTTTTTCCCAACTTATTACGAGATGAAAGGAATTAATAAGCAAATATTATAAACCTACATATTTGTAGCTTTTATGATAGAATAACTCTTTTCTATTAAACACAACATTTTAAACATAATTAAACTAAATATTAAAATATATGAGATTTGTATTCTTGAAGGTGGCTTCGAGTCTCTTTGTACCCAAGGTCTCTGTGACTTGAAGTCCAGCTCTGTGTAGACTGTTTAAACTCCACCAACCAAAGTTTATGTTAGCCGGCTTGCCTTTATCTAGACAAGCAAGCCCAGTAGTTGAACCGACGTTGCAATTCCGTGCTTGTTCCGAGATAAAGCTGTGCACCTATGAATGCGTGTCCAGTGCTGCACCAGCTGAATAGATACATTCAGATAGCACTGGATGTATCTGTGCTCCGCCAGATTACATATTGATGAGACGTCATTCACTGTGTGTTTTGACAGGTGAAAAAGTGACTTGGCAATTTGAATAATCAATGTGAATGCGAAATCAGCTTCTGATAGAAGTGTTGCATGCGTGTATAAATATGCATGGTCCTACGCTTCTGCATTTTGCGTTTTGCTCCGGTTAACTGGTTATAATGGATAATGGAAATTTAATTAAGTCATGAGTCGAAGCTTCAAGAATTATCTCAATAGGTTATCACGGTTTCCTTCCCCACGGTGCGCGGTGGGGACAACTTCAAACAATTCCTGAGATAAATTGGTTGTTGCAAAAAAGAACAGAAGTAGAAGAGAGATACGAAACGAAGCAGAAGACGATGACGATGAAGAAGAAGGTGATGATTGAAGATAAATATTTGGCGAGAAGTACCTGACTCCGTTTTCACTCTCGCCGGAAATTCTACATTCATAGATCCTTAGAGTCTACTAGCATGTGAAACCACTACCCCCACGAAACCTTTCCTCAATCCATCTACTCGGAGGACAGAGCCTCCGTGGGCTGAGTACATGATCCGTGGTATCATTTTGGCAACTAGGCCCCGAGGCCCGGAATGGTCCGCTATCCTCCCCTTCGTAAGCGAGTAGTGAGGCCACTACAGCTTGCTACTCCCTCCCCTACTGGTTAAAATCTTAACGTGCCTGACAGATGTAATTGGATGCTGTACCTCAAGAACAGCGCAAATACATAATAAAATAAATAAAATCCTGTTTATATATTCAGGCCCAGTGCCGTCCTTAGGGTGGAACGAGTGGAGGATGTGGAGTTGGTTGATGAAAATAATGCAATAATGTACAGATATATGTGCCTAAAACATCTGTCTGATTAACCTCGCAATATGTTTAATTATTGGTTAATGACAAAACCTAAGAACGAGATATCGTCATCGCGACTAAAAGAGTGCAAAACATAGTATGAAAGCGACGGCGGGGTAACGGACCTTGTACAGTGAAAAATATTGTACACATCAAAAATTAAAATAGACTCAACCCTGGCAAAGGAAAAAAATCACGTAAATAATTGGCGAGTAATTGGTGTGTTTTGAGACGAACATTTCATTAAAATCGCTCTAAACACACTTTTTTGGGCGAAAATTTTTTAACAATTGCCTGCACCATCACTTTTTTAAAAAAAAGCCCCGCAAAAGTTTTTTCTTCCAGGCCTCGCATTTGCTAACTATGGTATTTCCTCCAGGGCATCTGTTCAGGCATGGTAGCACACAAACATGTGTTTTATATCTCAGTGTTACCTGTTAATACAAGTAATCGTGGAACGAAGTGAATACAATCTGATAAGTTGTTATATGGAAGCTGTTCTGATTAGCTATAATATCCCTACTAAACGTTCTTCAACTTGAAGTAGGGCACTCAAGGACACTCGCTACCTTCTTACGCGTTCTTATTCGTACGTATCGAGTGCTGCACTTAAATAACCACTTCGTGAAATCCAGGAGCCACAGAAACCCTGATCCTATCGAAGAAGGAACGGATCTTGAGCAGTGTACGTGTTCGCCTCCATACGCAATGTACAATTTTGAAGCTTTTTATTAGAATAAAGAACCCTCTGCAATTCCAGTATCTACCTTGTGTATAAACAAAGAAAACTCTGTAGGATCGTGACTTTTTCTAAACTCGTGAAAATTTTTTTAAAAATATTTTGGAAAGTATTACAAGAGATGCAATTTGTTTTTTTTCTGTGCTATCAATCCCTCTTACAGCAGTGGCTACAGAAAACATTTTTAACAAATCTCTGATTTACTAAACCACCCTATTAAATACGTACAGCGTCACTGTAGGATATACTGCAGCCTAATTAAATTTAAAATGAGAACGGAATGACGCAGCCAAGCCAACCTTATAACACACTTTAATCCTACAATTCAAGTTTATTTAGGCACTCGAATTAAGTATTGAAAATGAAAAAAAACTGTTGATCATAGAGTCAAAGGTATTTATTTTAATAATGCAATGTTTCGGCAACTAGTTTGTTGCCCATATCAAGCCCTTAGTAGAGCTATAGCTGAAAGAAAGTTCTTTGTGAGGAGTATGGGGTTTGATATTTTGTCTCCTCGCATTACACATTTGAATGTTAAATGTAAGGACTTTGTAAGGAGATCATTACTTTGTTTTCTTACTCCTCCCTAATTTCATCTACTTTTTTCCAAGGGTGTACAGCGAAGGTAAACAGCTATTCACCACCTCGTTAGAAAGTAGTTGTACTTCAGACACACGAGTCATATGTCCCATATTCATTCCTAACTTCACTTTAGAAGTTGGATCGACCCTGTACACATGAGCCACGATGCTTACCAACTTTCGTCACAAGCGATGATGCCCTTAATGCGCTCTTCATACTAAAAAAACCGCCTACTTGTGTGTCGACATTACGTTTCCTTCCCTTGCTGATGACTTACTAACGACACTACATTCACAACGAGCCAGGTGAACCTGAACTCTACTTAACGGTCCTTCACTCCTTCACGTAAATAACGGATCGCCGTGGGAAATGTCAACAAAGGGTTTTAACGAACGGAGACTAATTCCCCGACTACTGCCCGTGCCGATCCGAAACAGGAGCGGGGACAGCCTAACATGAATAACGCCTACTCTCGGCCGCATGAATTATTCAGATGCGCTTACGCGTGCAAGCATGGCCTTGTGTCCATGTCATTAGTTAAAAGGGGGAGTTTATGCTTAGCCTTAACGGTAGCATCTATCTTCACTCACATTATTGCAACCACCTAAAGCATAATGTTAATTACGTTTTACATTTATTCCTTCTAGTCTCCATCACACAAACTGATATTAAATTATTATTGATATTAAATAAGTATCAGAGGGAGAAATAATAGATTTTTAGGAGCTTGTACAGTACGTTATAAAGCGCTTACAGGACAATCGTCAAAAATGGAGGAGGATATGGTGTTAGGACGAGAATATTAATTTAAAAAGGCAATACTGAAAGAGAACAGTGAAAAGGGATAGAATCATTGCTTGCATTTCTAGGCTACAGAGACATACATACGTTTGAGGTAATTTTGCAACGGGCCATGATGGCAAGTGCTTTTTCTTACTGTATAAGACGAGGAGAGCAAGCTTTTTTGTGATTTATTCAAAAACACACACACAAGCGCACGCGTGTGTATATCACTTACACTTTAATGTACTTAAACAAGAATCTTACTTGGTATATTTGCGAGCCATTTTCAAGCTTATTTAGAAATTGTCTCTAAATAAGCTTGAAAATGAGAGCACGTAATTAATAGCTTTCGATAGTCGACTCGTAAATATACCAAGTACGGTTCTTGTTTAAGTACAAGTGGTAAGTGAATACTAGAAAACAATGTTGCAACTTAAAAAGAACTTGCTGTAATTACAGCTCTCTCTCTCTCTCTCTCTCTCTCTCTATATATATATATATATATATATATATATATATATATATATATATATATATACATATATATATATATAGAGAGAGAGAGAGAGAGAGAGAGAGAGAGAGATGCTAAAAAAAGAGGGAGTAGAGGTTTCAATTTGTTGATGGAAGAAGAACTTCCATATTGAGAATATACTTCACTGAGAGACACAAGTAGGAGAGATAGGTGAAGATTCTATCTTCAGAGAGAAAGAGAGAGAGAGTAGTGATTCTATTTTGTTTTGGAAGCAGAAAGCATATCCAGATTACCCAACATGAAGGCACACACGTAGGATTGCACCAGAGTATTTGTATTTAGAAAGGTAATGGGAGATAACATTATCTTGATCAGGTAAGGATACCAACTTGGGAGAGAGGGGTTTATTTTTTGTTGGGAGCAGAATGCACATTGGGGCAATTCCTCATGGAGGCAAACACGAATGATTACAACAAAAGTATTTGTATTTATCACGGTAATGGGAGATAACATTATCTCGGTTAGGTAGGGATACCAACTTGGGAGAAAGTGAGAAAGAAGAAAGAGAAAGAGAGAGTAGCAAAATGCAATTTCATATAACTCATCATGAACGTATATACGTAGTACAGCAAGAGTATTTGAATCTATCCCGGTAATAGGTAGAACACCCCCATAGACACGTAAGATACCAACTTGTGGGAGAGGGAAAGAGAGAGTAGAAAAAGCGATTTCATATAACCTATCATGGAGGCATACACGTAGGATTACAGTATGACTATTCGAATCTACCTCGATAATAGGAGAGAGCACGTAGACAGCACATAGGCTTCGTTTTAATGATAGTAGTAAGCAAAATCATACTAGAAATAATAGTATTTCGTCAAATCAATGTAATGTTCGATCCGTTTTAGGCCCATATAGGGCCAACAAGAGTTTTTTTATATTTATTGACAAAAGTAAACACGAAACTGGGTTTAAGAGTTGAATGTGGCCACTGCTATCACTCCAGAACGAAAGATAGATTAGGCCAAAGATTCTAGGAATCGTATGACGTTGACGTAGCGTTTCGTTCGCCTAATCCTATTATAACAACGAGGTTTTACTTTTTTATAAATAAGTGTCGTTATAAATACGAATCATTAATATACGAGATGTGTTGAAAAAGTAAGGTGATTTTACAAATGTCGCGGGCAAAATATATTATTCAATTTTCGTTTTTTTTGTTTTGTTGTGTTGGTACACATACTCCCATTATATGTGTACAGTTTCAACAATATTGCATATTTCGTTTGCTTTTGACAGGTTAGACGTGTTTTGGTGTGCTCGGCTACTGCTGTGAAAGAAAAATAGATTAAAGAATTTGCATCAAATGTTTGCAACCAAAAAAGCCGCAGGAGCCAAATCCAGTGAATATTGTAGCTGAGGCATGTTTTCGACCAAAAAATCACAAGCAACGATGAGTGAGCAAAAGCCACGAAATGTTTTCCATGATTGCATGGCACGAGCTAACCTATATGACAATATCATCAGCAACTTCTCTAATAGTGAAACGGTGATTTTCCAAAACAAAATTCCACACAGATTCAACTTTTCATCTGTTGTTGGCGTCCAGAGCAAGGTTCGTCATTGGCACCTCCTCGGCCACCTTGAAAGTGCTTTTTACTCCTTATACGCATTTGTTTACTGAGAACAGATTTATCGTATACCACTTGCAACATTTCTAGTAATGTTGGAACACTTAATTCAATTTTTACACGAAATTTGATGATAATTCTATGATCCTTTTTTTCATAACAGAAAATAGCCGAGCACACCAAAATAGTCTAACTTTTGTATCCGTCAAAAGCAAATGAAATATGCTATACTGTTGAAACTGTCAACATATATTTGAGACATTTGTATCAACGCAAACAAAAATTGAATGTATGTTACCCACGAAATTAGAAAAGCCACTGAACATACCTCGTATAAACTGTACATTTTATGGATCGCGCCTTCGAATAAGGACCATGGTGTAAAGAAATTCCGTGCAAGAAAGTTTGCGCAATCTTTCTGACAACGTAATCTCTGAATGCCAATTACAAGCTCAGTTCTTCCCTTTACTCTCCTCCCCACTTTGTAAACATGAATATAACCAGCTTCCATCTCCAGCAACACACTGGAAAATATTTTCCCACTTCATTTTCACAACACTGCCTCTATACAAACACTGCCAACGAATTCCATCTCTATTCTTCTTACCCCTACAAAGGGTCAGGTGACCTTCTGACCCCGCCCACAAACACTTGTTAACGGTGTAAATTATGCGTGAAATATTCGGGTGGACGGTTGCGTGATGAATAAATACGTTACCTAAGAGGGTGGCTTCAGAACCTCTAGACAAAGGTGTCGCATGATGGATGGATCCGAGAGGACAGGGCAAAGGTTAAACCTGTATAAGAGCTGTCAACGGTGATGGATTAACTGTGGAGGGTGACAATGAGTTTGAATTAGTTACGGATTCATTTTTCATACCTGTATGGATGTATTTTTAGTTCTTTTTTTCACGCGTCTTGGAGATAGTATCTATATTAGTTCGTGAGCGGATTGTATGCTTCTACCAGCAGCCGGAAGAATTACCCTCTTACTGGTGTGTGCGTGTGTGTGTGTGTGTTTGCGCGCGCGCATGCGTGCGCGCGTTAAGCATTATCTGTTTTCTGCGTAAGTCCGACTCCCATAATTTTAAAGTTCATCATCCTTTGAATGTTAACTTTTGTTAAAGTAAAACCTTACCTCATTTCATTTTTTAGCTCCTACTATTTATTAGTCCACACTTCCCTAATATATATATATATATATATATATATATATATATATATATGTACATATATATATATATGTATATATATATATATATATATATATATATATATATACATATATATATATATATATATATATATATGTATATATATATATATATATACATATATATATATATATATGTATATATATATATATATATATATATATATATATATATATATATATATATATATATATATATATATATATATATATATATATATATATATACTATTAGTCCACCTTACTATATAAGTTCTAATTTCCAATCGTTAGTAAAATACTTCTATTCATCACTCACGTTCAAATAGATTTTTTTAAAACTTGTAGTACATGACAATTAATGTCAATACATTTGTTCAAATATTAATTCATTGCTTACACTTAATTAATTAATTTTAATTTTGTAAGACAGAAAAACTTATTAAAAAAGGAACAAGGTAAGCAATATAGTTATTTCGTTCCATTTGGCTTAAAGTAGGTGTTAACATCTGATTGATTTGATAAAACAACTGATTTTAGGTTATAGGTTATGTGGTAGAATAGCTGTTTTAACGCATAGGTTATGTTCCTTAATTTATATTAATTGTAATTATATAATAAACAGTAACTACAATAAAACTTTTCATTGATGACCTATGTAGGAATTGACTTTAATTTTTTTTCTATTACTTGATTCGTTTACCAGACTCAAAGATTTTTATTGATGAAAACAGTCGACCAATTTCGTATAATTGTCATAACAGCAAAACTAAAGTGCCATAAGTGAATTTATTTGTGTATTTTGCTTCTTTTTAATTATACTATATATTCTCGTTACTTTCAACTGTTTAAATACACAAATAAGAATAGCAAAGAAATGTGAACACAAAAAAGGCGAAACCCATAATCTATGACTATCCGCTTTGTTTGCTTTTATTGTTCCTACACAACTGTTCTATTAATGAATATTTTAGAAATTCCACAACCGTGAATATGTCGATATAGAGTAAATCTGTTATATCACCACGGATTTAAAATTTGACACTATAGATTCATTAAAAAACATTCATACTTAAAAAAAGCCTTAAAACTGTGTTCAATAATGTAAACAGGTATAATACCAACGGACTGTGCAAAGTGTGAAGGCCACGTGAACACTAATCATGGAATATAAGGGAAACGAAATATACTTGCGAAAGATCAATTTTTGACGGATAGTGAGGGTAAGATATGACGTCAAAACATCGTGACATTGAAACACGTGTCCAAATTTTAGGTGTACACGGATCTTTTAAAATCATTGAGCTATATAAATGAGTTTACCTCTGAACTAAACATATAGATGTTGATTAATTTCTGGGGGCTGGCAATAAAAAAATTTTTTAAACCTAATTTCTATCACACTTTTGGACTAGCAAAATGACATATGTCGCGCTATGATTTTGGCGTGTTAAAAATCTTCTTGTAACCCGTTGCGTTTTTTCTATACTTTTTAAAATCCAAAACTTTACATAGGTTACTACCAAATAGTTTAGGAGTAGATGACTTGGGGTGAAATCTGGAGTAGGTACGCTTTCTTCATTTATAAAATTATAAAATTAACCGCTTCGGCCTAGCGTCGTCAGTTATTACAGCTTCCTCGTGTACGCATATTTTGCTGCCCGTATTTTAATGCCACCTTACATATGTAGCGATGTAAAAAATAACAAAAATATTATGCACGCTATATTATCGTTCAAAGGTTCCCTACTATTAACCATTTCATCTCTCATTGCCTGCAGTATATAGTAAAAATGCATACGTCCGGTGTAAAACAAAATGTTTCCTACCGTATTAACCATTTCATCTCTCATCGCCTGCAGTATATAGTAGAAATGCATACGTCCGGTGTAAAGCAAAATGTTTCCTACCGTATTAACCATTTCATCTCTCATCGCCTGCAATATATAGTAGAAATGCATACGTCCGGTGTAAAGCAAAAAGTTCCCTACCATATTAACCATTTCATCTCTCATCGCCTGCATTATATAGTAGAAATGCATACGTCCGGTGTAAAACAAAATGTTTCCTACCGTATTAACCATTTCATCTCTCATCGCCTGCAGTATATAGTAGAAATGCATACGTCCGGTGTAAAGCAAAATGTTTCCTACCGTATTAACCATTTCATCTCTCATCGCCTGCATTATATAGTAGAAATGCATACGTCCGGTGTAAAGCAAAATGTTTCCTACCGTATTAACCATTTCATCTCTCATCGCCTGCAGTATATAGTAGAAATGCATACGTCCGGTGTAAAGCAAAATGTTCCCTACCATATTAACCATTTCATCTCTCATCGCCTGCATTATATAGTAGAAATGCATACGTCCGGTGTAAAGCAAAATGTTCCCTACCATATTAACCATTTCATCTCTCATCGCCTGCATTATATAGTAGAAATGCATACGTCCGGTGTAAATCGAAAAGATTCCTACCGTATTAACCATTTCATCTCTTATCGCCTGCAGTATATAGTAGAAATGCATACGTCCGGTGTAAAGCAAAAAGTTCCCTACCATATTAACCATTTCATCTCTCATCGCCTGCATTATATAGTAGAAATGCATACGTCCGGTGTAAAACAAAACGTTTCCTACCGTATTATCCATTTCATCTCTCATCGCCTGCAGTACTTAGTAGAAATGCATACGTCCGGTGTAAAGCAAAAAGTTTCCTACCGTATTAACCATTTCATCTCTCATCGCCTGCAGTATATAGTAGAAATGCATACGTCCGGTGTAAAACAAAACGTTTCCTACCGTATTAACCATTTCATCTCTCATCGCCTGCATTATATAGTAGAAATGCATACGTCCGGTGTAAAACAAAATGTTTCCTACCGTATTAACCATTTCATCTCTCATCGCCTGCAGTATATAGTAGAAATGCATACGTCCGGTGTAAAACAAAAAGTTTCCTACCGTATTAACCATTTCATCTCTCATCACCTGCAGTATATAGTAGAAATGCATACGTCCGGTGTAAAACAAAACGTTTCCTACCGTATTAACCATTTCATCTCTCATCGCCTGCAGTATATAGTAGAAATGCATACGTCCGGTGTAAAGCAAAAAGTTTCCTACCGTATTAACCATTTCATCTCTCATCGCCTGCAGTATATAGTAGAAATGCATACGTCCGGTGTAAAACAAAACGTTTCCTACCGTATTAACCATTTCATCTCTCATCGCCTGCATTATATAGTAGAAATGCATACGTCCGGTGTAAAACAAAATGTTTCCTACCGTATTAACCATTTCATCTCTCATCGCCTGCAGTATATAGTAGAAATGCATACGTCCGGTGTAAAACAAAAAGTTTCCTACCGTATTAACCATTTCATCTCTCATCACCTGCAGTATATAGTAGAAATGCATACGTCCGGTGTAAAACAAAACGTTTCCTACCGTATTAACCATTTCATCTCTCATCGCCTGCAGTATATAGTAGAAATGCATACGTCCGGTGTAAAGCAAAAAGTTTCCTACCGTATTAACCATTTCATCTCTCATCGCCTGCAGTATATAGTAGAAATGCATACGTCCGGTGTAAAACAAAATGTTTCCTACAGTATTAACCATTTCATCTCTCATCGCCTGCAGTATATAGTAGAAATGCATACGTCCGGTGTAAAACAAAAAGGTCCCTATCATATTAACCATTTCATCTCTCATCGCCTGCATTATATAGTAGAAATGCATACGTCCGGTGTAAAACAAAATGTTTCCTACCGTATTAACCATTTCATCTCTCATCGCCTGCATTATATAGTAGAAATGCATACGTCCGGTGTAAAACAAAAAGGTCCCTATCATATTAACCATTTCATCTCTCATCGCCTGCATTATATAGTAGAAATGCATACGTCCGGTGTAAAGCAAAATGTTCCCTACCATATTAACCATTTCATCTCTCATCGCCTGCATTATATAGTAGAAATGCATACGTCCGGTGTAAAGCAAAATGTTTCCTACCGTATTAACCATTTCATCTCTTATCGCCTGCATTATATAGTAGAAATGCATACGTCCGGTGTAAAGCAAAATGTTCCCTACCATATTAACCATTTCATCTCTCATCGCCTGCATTTTATAGTAGAAATGCATACGTCCGGTGTAAAACAAAATGTTTCCTACCGTATTAACCATTTCATCTCTCATCGCCTGCAGTATATAGTAGAAATGCATACGTCCGGTGTAAAACAAAAAGGTCCCTATCATATTAACCACTTCATCTCTCATCGCCTGCATTATATAGTAGAAATGCATACGTCCGGTGTAAAGCCAAAAGTTCCCTACCATATTAACCATTTCATCTCTCATCGCCTGCATTATATAGAAGAAATGCATACGTCCGGTGCAAATCAAAAGGTTCGGAATACGTTATCTTTATACCAAAATTTCTCTTAAACAAACTAAAGGTGTCAACATGGTTGCGATTTCGTAATATATTAATGAATAGACGAGTTGGGTAAGGAAGGTTTAAATGCTCTAAAGCAGGTAGCCAGGTAGGACGGTCCCCTCACGTTTCAATAACCCGTTGTA